>CM070783.1:18334670-18350340 GCA_036346955.1 Dipus sagitta
AGTAAGTAAGTTTGTTCTTTACTTCGCTCATCAGATAAGACAACAGAACAAACAGTATTTATGTGAAAAAAAAAAAAAAAAAAAAAAAAAAAAAAAAAAAAAAAAAAAAAAAAAAAAAAAAAAAAAAAAAAAAAAAAAAAAAAAAAAAAAAAAAAAAAAAAAAAAAAAAAAAAAAAAAAAAAAAAAAAAAAAAAAAAAAAAAAAAAAAAAAAAAAAAAAAAAAAAAAAAAAAAAAAAAAAAAAAAAAAAAAAAAAAAAAAAAAAAAAAAAAAAAAAAAAAAAAAAAAAAAAAAAAAAAAAAAAAAAAAAAAAAAAAAAAAAAAAAAAAAAAAAAAAAAAAAAAAAAAAAAAAAAAAAAAAAAAAAAAAAAAAAAAAAAAAAAAAGTAATGTGAAACAAGTAAGTAAGTTTGTTTTCTACTTCGCTCACAGATAAGACAACAGAAACAACAGTATTTATGTAAACAATAATAAGTTTGTTTGTTCTTCGCTCATCAGGAAAGACACAGAAACAAACGTAGTTTAGTGAAACAAGTAAGTAATTTGTTGTTCTATCGCTTCAAGATAAGACAACAGAACAAACAGTATTTATGTGAAACAAGTAAGTAAGTTGTTCATTATTGCTCCATCAGGATAAAAACAGAAACAAACAGTATTTGTGAAAAATATAATTTGTTGTTTTACTTCGCTCAACAGATAAGACAACAGAACAAACATAGTTTATTGAAACAAGTAATAAGTTGTTGTTCTACTTGCTTCATCAGGTAAGACAACAGAACAAACAGTAGTTTAGTGAAACAAGTAAGAATTTGTTCTTCTCTTCCTCATCAGATAAGAACAGAAACAAACGTAGTTTATGGAAACAATAAGGTTTTTGTCATTGTCTTCGCTCCATCAGATAAGACAACAGAAACAACAGTAATTTTGTGAAAAAGTAAATGTTTGTTTTCTACTTCGCTCCAACAGATAAGACAACAGAACAAACAAACAAATAGGTTTTATATGAAACAAGTAGATTATTAACTAGTTGTTTTCTTGCTTCATCAGGATAAGACAACAGAAACAAACAGTAGTTTATGTGAAAAATAAGTAAGTTTGTTCTTCTACTTCGCTTCATCAGAAAGACAAAGAACAAACAGTGTTTATGTGAAACAAGTAAGTAAGTTTGTTCTTTACTTCCTCTCAGGATAAGACAACAGAAACAAAAGTATTTATGTGAAACAATAAGTAAGTTTGTTTTATTCGCTCATCAGGATAAGACAACAAAACAAACAGTAGTTTATGGAAACAAGTAAAGTAAGTTTGTTCTTTCTTTGCTCATCAGGAAAACAACAGAAACAAACAGTATTTATGTGAAAAAGTAAGTAAGTTTGTTGTTCTATTCGTCATCAGATAAGACAACAGAAACAAACAGTAGTTATGTGAAACAAGTAGTAAGTTTGTTCATTCTACTTCGCTCTCAGGATAAGACAACAGAAACAACAGTAGTTATGTGAAAAAGTAAGTAATTTGTTCTTTACTTCCCCCCCCCCCCCCCTAGTTTATGTGAAACAAGTAAAGTAAGTTTGTTCGTTCTATTCGCTTCATCAGGATAAGACAAGAGAAGCAAACAGTAGTTTATGTGAAACAAGTTAAGTAAGTTTGTTCGTTCTACTTTGCTTTATCAGGACAAGACAACAGAACAAACAGTAGTTTATGTGAAACATGTACGGTAAGATTGTTCGTTCTACTTCGCTTCATCAGGATAAGACAGCAGAAACAAACAGTAGTTTATGCGAAACAAGTAAGGTAAGTTTGTTCATTGTGCTTTGCTCCATCAGGATAGGACAACAGAAAAAATCAGTAATTTGGGTGAAATAATTACATAACTTTGTTTGTTCTACTTCGCACCAACAGAGTAAGACAATAGAACCAAACACTAGTTTATATGAAAGAAGTAAATTAAGTTTGTTCGTTCTACTTCGCTTCATCAGGACAAGACAACAGAAACAAACAGTAGTTTATGTGAAAGAAGTAAGGTAAGTTTGTGTGTTCTATTTCTCTTCATCAGGATAAGACAGAAGAAACAAACAGTAGTTTATGAGAAACAAGTAAGGTAAGTTTGTTCATTGTGCTTCGCTCCATCAGGATAACACAACAGAAACATACAGTAATTTGTGTGAAATAAGTAACTTAAGTTTGCTTGTTCTACTTCGCTCCAACAGAATAAAACAGAACCAAACAATAGTTTATGTGAAACAAGTAAATTTGTTCGTTCTACTTTGCTTCATCAGGATAAGACAACAGAAACAAACAGTAGTTTATGTGAAACAAGTAAGGTAAGTTTGTCCATTCTACTTCGCTTCTTCAGGATAAGACAACAGAACCAAACAGAAGTTTATGTGAAACAAGTAAAGTAAGTTTGTTTGTTCTACTTCGCTTCATCAGGATAAGACAAGAGAAACAAACAGTAGTTTATGTGAAACAAGTAAAGTAAGTTTGTTCATTCTACTTCGCTTCATCAGGATGAGACAGCAGAAACAAACAGTAGTTTATACGAAACAGGTAAGGTAAGTTTGTTCATTGTGCTTTGCTCCATCAGGATGAGACAGCAGAAATAAACAGTAATTTGTGTGAAATACGTAACAGAAATTTGTTTGTTCTACTTCACTCCAACAGAGTAAGACAACAGAACCAAACAGTAGGTTATATGAAACAAGTAAATTTGTTCGTTCTACTTCACTTCATCAGGACAAGACAACAGAAACAATCAGTAGTTTATGTGAAACAAGTAAGGTAATTTTGTTCATTGTGCGTCACTCCATCAGGATAAGACAACAGAAACAAACAGTAATAGGTGTGAATGAAGTAATAAGTTTGTTCGTTCTACTTCGCTCCAACAGAGTAAGACAACAGAAACAAACAGAAGTTTATGTGAAACAAGTAAAGGTAATTTTGTTCATTGTGCTTCGCTCCATCAGGGTTAAACAACAGAAACAAACAGTAATCTGCGTGAAATAAGTAACATAAGATTGTTTGTTCTACTTCGCTCCATCAGGATAAGACAGCAGAACCAAACTGTAGTTTATGTGAAACAAGTAAGGTAAGTTTCTTCATTGTACTTCCCTCCATCAGGATAAGACAACAGAACCAAACAATAATTCATGTGAAACAAGTACAGTAAGTTTGTTCGTTCTATTTCGCTTCATCAGGATAAGACAGAAGAAACAAACAGTAGTTTATGAGAAACGAGTAAGGTAAGTTTGTTCATTGTGCTTCGCTCCATCAGGATAACACAACAGAAACAAACAGTAATTTGTGTGAAATAAGTAACAAGTTTGTTTGTTCTACTACGCTCTATCAGGTAAGACAACAGAACCAAACAGTAGTTTATGTGAAACAAGTAAAGTAAGTTTGTTCATTCTACTTCGCTTCATCAGGATAAGACAACAGAAACAAACAGTAGTTTATGTGAAACAAGTAAAGTAAGATTGTTCGATTCTACTTCGCTTTATCAGGATACGACAACAGTAACAAACAGTAGTTTATGTGAAACAAGTACGGTAAGATTGTTCGTTCTACTTCGCTTCATCAGGATAAGACAGCAGAAACAAACAGTAGTTTATGTGAAACAAGTAAGGTAAGTTTGTTCATTGTGCTTTGCTCCATCAGGATAAGACAACAGAAAAAAACAGTAATTTGGGTGAAATAAGTAACATAACTTTGTTTGTTCTACTTCGCTCCAACAGAGTAAGACAACAGAACCAAACAGTAGTTTATATGAAAGAAGTAAATTAAGTTTGTTCGTTCTACTTCACTTCATCAGGATAAGGCAACAGAAACAAAGAGTAGTTTATGTGAAACGAGTAAAGTAAGTTTGTTCATTCTACTTCGCTTCATCAGGACAAGACAACAGACACAAACAGTAGTTTATGTGAAACAAGTAAGGTAAGTTTGTGCATTGTGCTTTGCTCCATCAGGATAAGACAACAGAACCAAACAGTAGGTTATGTGAAACAAGTAAAGTAAATTTGTTCGTTCTACTTCGCTTCATCAGGATAAGACAAGAGAAACAAACAGTAGTTTATGTGAAACAAGTAACGTCAGTTTGTTCGTTCTACTTTGCTTCATCAGGACAAGACAACAGAAACAAACAGTACTTTATGTGAAACAAGTACAGTAAGATTGTTCGTTCTACTTCGCTTCATCAGGATAAGACAGCAGAAACAAACAGTAGCTTATGTGAAACAACTAAGGTAAGTTTGTTTATTGTGCTTTGCTCCATCAGGATAAGTCAATAGAATCAAACAGTAATTTGTGTGAAATAAGTAACATAACTTTGTTTGTTCTCCTTCGCTCCAACAGAGCAAGACAACAGTAACAAACAGTAGTTTATGTGAAAAAGTAAGGTAAGTTTGTTCGTTCTACTTCGCTTCATCAGGATAAGACAATAGAAACAAATAGTAGTTTATGTGAAACAAGTAAGTAAGTTGTTCGTTCTACTTCGCTTCATCAGGATAAGACAAAGAAACAAACAGTAGTTTATGTGAAACAAGTAAGGTAAGTTTGTTGTTCTACTTTGCTCATCAGGATAAGACAACAGAAACAAACAGTAGTTTATGTGAAACAAGTACGTAAGATTGTTCGTTCTACTTCGCTTCATCAGGATAAGACAACAGAAACAAACAGTAGTTTATGTGAAACAAGTAAGGTAAGTTTGTTCATTCTACTTCGCTCATCAGGATAAGACAACAGAAACAAACAGTAATTTATGTGAAACAAGTAAGTAAGTTTGTTCGTTCTACTTCGCTCATCAGATAAGACAACAGAAACAAACATAGTTTATGTGAAACAAGTAATAAGTTTGTTCTTTCTACTTCGCTTCATCAGGATAAGACAACAGAAACAAACATGTTTATGTGAAAAAGTAAGTAAGTTTGTTGTTCATTTCTCGCTTCATCAGGATAAGACAAGAGAACAAACAGTATTTATGGAAACAAGTAAGGTAAGTTTGTTCATTGTGCTTCGCTCCATCAGGATAAGACAACAGAAACAAACAGTAATTTATGTGAAAAAGTAATAATTTGTTGTTCTACTTCGCTCCACAGATAAAAACAGAACCAAACAGTAGTTTA
Organism: Dipus sagitta; assembly: GCA_036346955.1. Classification (NCBI taxonomy): domain Eukaryota; kingdom Metazoa; phylum Chordata; class Mammalia; order Rodentia; family Dipodidae; genus Dipus; species Dipus sagitta. Next base: position 18,339,783 of record CM070783.1, read on the forward strand.
TGTGAAACAATAAGTTGTTCGTTCTACTTTGCTTCATCAGGATAAGACAACAGAAACAAACAGTAGTTTATGTGAAACAAGTAAGTAAGTTTGTGTTCTACTTCGCTTCTCAGGATAAGACAACAGAAACAAACAGTAGTTTATGTGAAACAAGTAAGGTAAGTTTGTTTTTCTACTTCGCTCCATCAGGATAAGACAACAGAAACAAACAGTATTTATGTGAAACAAGTAACAGTAATTTTGTTCTTTCTTCGCTCCAACAGATAAGACAACAGAACACAAACAGTAGTTTATGTGAAAAAGTAAAGTTAGTTTCGTTCTACTTCGCTTCATCAGGATAAGACAACAGAAACAAACAGTAGTTTATGTGAAACAAGTAAAGTAAGTTTGTTCATTCTACTTCGCTTCATCAGGAAAGACAACAGAACACAAACAGTATTTATGTGAAACAAGTAAGTAAGTTTGTTCTTCTACTTGCTTCATCAGGATAAGACAACAGAAACAAACAGTAGTTTATGTGAAACAAGTAAGTAAGTTTGTTCGTTTCTATTCGCTCATCAGGATAAGACAACAGAAACAAACAGTAAGTTTATGTGAAAAAGTAAGTAAGTTTGTTCGTTCTACTTTCGCTCTATCAGGATAAGACAACAGAAACAAACAGTACTTTATGTGAAACAAGTACAGGTAAGTGTTCGTTCTCTTCGCTCACAGATAAGCACAAGAAACAAACAGTATTATGTGAAACAGTAAAGTAAGTTTGTTATTGTGCTTCGCTCCATCAGGATAAGCAACAGAAACAAACAGTATATTTGTGAAATAAGTAACATAATTTGTTCGTTCTACTTCGCTCCAACAGAGTAAGACAACAGAACCAAACAGTAGTTTTATGTGAAACAAGTAAGGTAAGTTTGTTCGTTCTACTTCGCATTCATCAGGATAAACAACAGAAACAAACAGTAGTTTATGTGAAACAAGTAAATAAGTTTGTTCGTTCTATTCGCTCATCAGAAAGACAAAGAACAAACGTAGTTTTAGTGAAACAAGTAGTAAGTTTGTTCGTTCTACTTCGCTTCATCAGGATAAGACAACAGAAACAAACAGTAGTTTATGTGAAACAAGTAAGTAAGTTTGTTGTTCTACTCGCTCATCAGGATAAGACAACAGAAACAAACAGTAGTTTATGTGAAAAAGTAAGGTAATTTGTTCATGTCTACTTCGCTTCATCAGGATAACAACAGAAACAAACAGTATTTATGTGAAACAAGTAAGGTAATTGTTCTTCTACTTCGCTCCTATCAGAGTAAGACAACAGAAACAAACAGTATTTATGTGAAACAAGTAACGGTAAGTTTGTTCGTTCTACTTCGCTTCATCAGGATAAGACAACAGAAACAAACAGTAGTTTATGTGAAACAAGTAAGGATAAGTTTGTTCTATTTGCTTTCCATCAGGATAAGACAACAGAAACAAACAGTAAGTTTAGTGAAACAAGTAGAGTAAGTTTGTTCATTGTTGCTTCGCTTCCATCAGGATAAGACAACAGAAACAAACAAGTTTATGTGAAAAAGTAAAGTAAGTTTGTTCTTCTACTTCGCTTCCATCAGATAAGACAACAGAAACAAACAGTAGTTTATGTGAAACAAGTAAAGTAATTTGTTCTTCTACTTCGCTTCATCAGATAAGACAACAGAAACAAACAGTAGTTTATGTGAAACAAGTAAGTAAGTTTGTTCATTCTACTTCGCTTCCTCAGGATAAGACAACAGAAACAAACAGTAGTTTATGTGAAACAAGTAAGATAAGTTTGTTCGTTCTACTTCGCTTCATCAGGATAAGACAACAGAAACAAACAGTAGTTTATGTGAAACAAGTAAGGTAAGTTTGTCGTTCTACTTCGCTTCATCAGGATAAGACAACAGAAACAAACAGTAGTTTATGTGCAATAAAGTAAGTTTGTTCTTCTACTTCGCTCATCAGGATAAGACAACAAACAAACAGTAGTTTATGTGAAACAAGTAAGTAAGTTTGTTCGTTCTACTTGCTTCATCAGGATAAGACAACAGAACAAACAGTAGTTATGTGAAACAAGTAAGGTAAGTTGTTCGTTCTACTTCGCTTCATCAGGATAAGACAGCAGAAACAAACAGTAGTTTATGTGAAACAATAAGGTAAGTTTGTTCATTGTGCTTGCTCCATCAGGATAAACAACAGAAACAAACAGTAATTTGGGTGAAATAAGTACATAATTTGTTTGTTCTACTTCGCTCCAACAGAGTAAGACAAAGAACCAAACATAGTTTATATGAAACAAGTAAGTAAGTTTTTCTTCTACTTCGCTTCATCAGATAAGACAACAGAAACAAACAGTAGTTTATGTGAAACAAGTAAGGTAAGTTTGTTCGTTCTACTTCGCTTTCATCAGGATAAGACAACAGAAACAAACAGTAGTTTATGTGAAACAAGTAGGTAAGTTTCTTCTTTCTATCGCTCATCAGGATAAGACAGCAGAAACAAACAGTAGTTTATGTGAAACAAGTAAGTAAGTTTGTTCTTTGTGCTTCGCTCCATCAGGATAGACAACAGAAACAAACAGTAATTTAGTGTGAAATAAGTAAACTAAGTTTGTTTGTTCTACTATCGCTCAACAGACTAAAAACAGAACCAAACAGTAGTTTATGTGAAACAAGTAAAGTAAGTTTGTTCGTTCTACTTCGCTTCATCAGGATAAGACAAGAGAAACAAACAGTAATTTAGTGAAAAAGTAAAGTAAGTTTGTTGTTCTACTTCGCTTCATCAGGATAAGACAACAGAAACAAACAGTAGTTTATTGTAAACAAGTAAGTAAGTTGTTCTTTACTTCGCTCATCAGGATAAGACACAGAAACAAAACAGTATTATGTGAACAAGTAAAGTAAGTTTGTTGTTCTACTTCGCTTCATCAGGTATAAGACAACAGAAACAAACAGAGTTTATGTGAAACAAGTAAGGTAAGTTTGTTCATTGTGCTTCGCTCCATCAGGATAAACAACAGAAACAAACAGTAATATTGTGAAAGAAGTAATAAGTTTGTTCGTTCTATTCGCTCCAACAGGATAAGACAACAGAAACAAACAGAGTTTATGTGAAACAAGTAGTAAGTTTGTTCATGTGCTTCGCTCCATCAGATAAGACAACAGAAACAAACAGTAATTTGTTGAAAAAGTAACATAAGTTTGTTTCTTCTACTTCGCTCCATCAGGATAAGACAACAGAAATACTAGAAACAAGTAGGTAAGTTTTCACTGTCGCACAGAAAGACAACAGATAAAAGTTTATGTGAAACATAATGTTTCTACTTGCTTCATCAGGATAAGACAACAGAAACAAACATAGTTTATGTGAAACAATAAGGTAATTTTGTTCGTTCTATTTCGCTCATCAGATAAGACAACAGAAACAAACAGTAGTTTATGAGAAAAAGTAACTAAGTTTGTTCATTTACTTCGCTCCATCAGGATAAACAACAGAAACAAACAAGTTAATGTGAAACAAGTAAGTAAGTTTGTTTCTTACTTCGCTCCATCAGGATAAGACAAAGAAACAAACAGTATTTTTGTGAAATAAGTCAACTAAGTTTGTTTGTTCTAATTCGCTCAACAGAGTAAAACACAGAACCAAACAGTAGTTTATATGAAACAAGTAAAGTAAGTTTTTCGTTCTACTTCCTTCATCAGGATAAGACAACAGAAACAAACAGAAGTTTATGTGAAACAAGTAAGGTAAGTTTGTTCATTGGCTTTCACTCCATCTGATAAGACAACAGAAACAAACAGTAATTAGTGTGAAAAAGTAATAATTTGTTTCGTTCTACTTCGCTCCAACAGATACAAACAGAACCAAACAGATAGTTTATGTGAAAAAAGTAAGGTAATTTTCGTTCTATTGCTTCATCAGGATAAGACAACAGAACAAACAGTAATTTATGTGAAAAGTAAGTAATAGTTTTTGTTTCTAATTCGCTCTCAAAGATTAGACAAAAACCAAACAGTATTTATGTGAAACAGTAAGGTAAGTTTTTCGTTCACTTCGCTCATCAGGAAACAGAAACAGAAACAAACAGTAAAGTTTAGTTGTGAAAAAGTAGTAACAGTAAGTTTGTCTTTCTACTTCGCTTCATCAGAGTAAGACAACAGAAACAAGTAAGTTTGTTCATTCTACTTCGCTTCATCAGGATAAGACAACAGAAACAAACAGTAGTTTAAGGGAAACAAGTAAAGTAAGTTTGTTCGTTCTACTTCGCATCATCAGGATAAGACAACAGAAACAATCAGTAGTTTATGTGAAACAAGTAAGGTAAGTTTGTTCATTGTGCTTTGCTCCATCAGGATAAGAGAACAGAAACAAACAGTAATTTGGGGGATATAAGTAACATAAGTTTCTTTGTTCTACTTCGCTCCAACAGACTAAAACAGAACCAAACAATAGTTTATGTGAAACAAGTAAAGTAAATTTGTTCGTTCTACTTCCCTCCAACAGATTAAGACAACAGAACCAAACCAGTAGTTAATGTGAAACAAGTAAAGTAAGTTTGTTCATTCTATTTCGCTTCATCATGATAAGACAACAGAAACAAACAGTAGTTTATGTGAAACAAGCAAGGTAAGTTTCTTCGTTCTACTTCGTTTCATAAGGATAAGACAACAGAACCAAACAGAAGTTTATGTGAAACAACTAATGTAAGTTTGTTTGTTTTACTTCGCTTCATCAGGTTAAGACAACAGAAACAAACAGAAGTTTATGTGAAACAAGTTAGTAAGTTTGTTCATTGTGCTTCGCTCCATCAGGATAACACAACAGAAACAAACAGTAATATGTGTGAAAGAAGTAATAAGTTTGTTCGTTCTACTTCGCTCCAACAGAGTAAGACAACAGAAACAAACAGAAGTTTATGTGAAACAAGTGAGGTAATTTTGTTCATTGTGCTTCGCTCCATCAGGATAAGACAACAGAAACAAACAGTAGTTTATGTGAAACAAGTAAAGTAAATTTGTTCATTCTACTTCGCTTTATCAGGATAAGACAACAGAAACAAACAGTAGTTTAAGGGAGACAAGTAAGGTAAGTTTGTTCGTTCTACTTCGCATCATCAGGATAAGACAACAGAAAAAATCAGTCGTTTATGTGAAAGAAGTAAGGTAAGTTTGTACATTGTGCTACGCTTCATCAGGATAAGACAACAGAAAAAAAGAGTAGTTTATATGAAACAAGTAAAGTAAGTTTGTTCATTCTATTTCGCTTCATCAGTATAAGACAACAGAAACAAACAGTGGTTTATGTGAAAAAAGCAAGGTAAGTTTGTTCGTTCTACTTCGCTTCATCAGGATAAGACAACAGAAACAAACAGTAGTTAATATGAAACAAGTAAATTAAGTTTGTTCGTTCTATTTCGCTTCATCATGATAAGACAACAGAACCAAACAGTAGTTTATGTGGAAACAAGTAAGGTAAGTTTGTTCATTGTGCTTCACTCCATCTGGATAAGACAACAGAAAAAAACAGTAATAAGTGTGAAAGAAGTAATCAGTTTGTTCATTCTACTTCGCTCCAACAGAGTAAGACAACAGAAAGAAAACAGAAGTTTCTGTGAAAACAAGTTGAGGTAATTTTGTTCATTGTGCTCGCTCCATCAGGATAAGGGCAACAGAAACAAACAGTAACTTGTGTGAAATAAGTAACATAAGTTTGTTTGTTCTAATTCGCTCCAACAGAGTAAGACAACAGAACCAAACAGTAGTTATGTGAACAAGTAAAGTAAGTTTTGTTCATTTACTTCGCTTCATCAGGATAAGACAACAGAAACAAAACAGTAGTTTATGGGAAACAAAAAAAGTAAGTTTGTTCTTTCTACCTTGCTTCATCAGGACAAGACAAAAAGAAACAAAGAGTAGTTTATGTGAAACAAGTAAGGTAAGTTTGTTGTTTCTATTTCGCTTCATCAGGATAAGACATCAGAAACAAACAGTAGTTTATGATAAACAAGTAAGGTACGTTTGTTCGTTGTGCTTCGCTCCATCAGGATAACACAATAGAACAAACTAATTTGTGTGAAATAAGTAACATAAGTTTGTTTGTTCTACTTCGCTCCAACAGAGTAAGTACAAGTAAGTTTGTTCGTTCCACTTCGCATCCTCAGGATAAGACAACAGAAACAAACAGTAGTTTATGTGCAACCAGGAAGGTAAATTTGTTCATTGTGCTTCGCTTCATCAGGATAACTCTACAGAAACAAACTCTAATTTGAGTGAAATAAGTAACACAAGTTTGTTTGTTCTAATTCATTCCAACAGAGTAAGACAACAGAACCAAACAGTAGTTAATGTGAAACAAGTAAAGTAAGTTTGTTCGTTCTACTTCGCTTCATCAGGATAACACATCAGAAACAAACAGAAGTTCATGTGAAACAAGTAAGGTAAGTTTGTTCATTGTACTTCACTCCATCAGGATAAGACAACAGAAACAAACAGTAATAGGTGTGAAAGAAGTAATAACTTTGTTCGTTCTATTTCGCTCCAACAGAGCAAGACAACAGAAACAAACAGAAGTTTATGTGAAACAAGTAAGGTAATATGTTCATTGTGCTTCGCTCCATCAGGATAGCGGAAAAGAAACAAACAGTAATTTCTGTGAAATAAGTAACATAAGTTTGTTTGTTCTACTTTGCTCCAACAGAGTAAGACAGCACAACCAAACCGTAGTTTATGCGAACTAAGTAAGGTAAGTTTGTTCGTTCAACTTCGCTTCATCAGGATCAAAGGCAAACAGAACCAAACAGTAGTTTATGTGAAACAGGTAAGTTTGATCATTGTACTTCGCTCATCAGGATAAGACAACAGAACCAAACAGTAGTTTATGTGAAACAAGTAAAGTAAGTTTATTCATTCTACTTCGCTTCATCAGGATAAGACAACAGAAGGAAACAGTAGTTTATGGGAAAGAAATAAAGTAAGTTTGTTCCTTCTACCTTGCTTCATCAGGATAAGACAACAGAAACAATCAGTAGTTTATGGGAAACAAGTAAGGAAAGTTTGTTCGTTCTACTTCTTCATCAGTATAAGACAACAGAACCAAACAGAAGTTTATGTGAAACAAGTAAAGTAAGTTTCTTTGTTCTACTTCGCTTCATCAGGATAAGACAACAGAAACAAACAGAAGTTTATCTGAAACAAGTAAGGTAAGTTTGTTCATTCTGCTTCGCTCGATCAGGATAACACAACAGAAACAAACAGTAATTTGTGTGAAATAAGTAACATAAGTTTGTTTGTTCTACTTCGCTCCAACAGAGTAAGACAACAGAACCAAACAGTAGTTTAAATGAAACAAGTAAAGTAAGTTTATTCGTTCTACTTCGCTTCATCAGGATAAGACAACAGAACCAAACAGTAGTTTATGTGAAACGAGTAAAGTAAGTTTGTTCATTCTACTTCGCTCTATCTGGATAAGACAACAGAACCAAACAGTAGTTTATGTGAAACAAGTAAGGTAAGTTTGTTCATTCTGCTTCGCTCGATCAGGATAACACAACAGAAACAATCAGTAATTTGTGTGAAATAAGTAATATAAGTTTGTTTGTTCTATTTCGCTCCAACAGAGTAAGACAACAGAACCAAACAGTACTTAATGTGAAACAAGTAAAGTAAGTTTGTTGATTCTACTTCGCTTCATCAGGATAAGACAACAGAAGCAAACAGTAGTTTATGGGAAAGAAATAAAGTAAGTTTGTTCCTTCTACTTTGCTTCATCAGGATAAGACAACAGAAACAATCAGTAGTTTATGGGAAACAAGTAATGGAAGTTTGTTCGTTCTACTTCTCTTCATCAGGATAAGACAAAAGAACCAAACAGAAGTTTATGGGAAACAAGTAAAATAAGTTTGTTTGTTCTACTTCGCTTCCTCAGGATAAGACAATAGAAACAAACAGAAGTTTATCTGAAGCAAGTAAGGTAAGTTTGTTTATTCTGCTTCGCTCGATCAGGATAACACAACAGAAACAAACAGTAATTTGTGTGATATAAGTAAAATAAGTTTGGTTGTTCTACTTCGCTCCAACAGAGTAAGACAAGAGAACCAAACAGTAGTTTATATGAAAGAAGTAAAGTAAGTTTGTTCGTTCTACTTCGCTTCATCAGGATAAGACAACAGCACCAAACAGAAGTTTATTTGAAACGAGTAAAGTAAGTTTGTTCATTCTACTTCGCTCTATCTGGATAAGACAACAGAAACAAACAGAAGTTCATGTGAAACAAGTAAGGTAAGTTTGTTCATTGTGCTTCACTCAATCAGGATAAGACAACAGAAACAAACAGTAATAAGTGTTAAAAAAGTAATAACTTTGTTCGTTCTACTTCGCTCCAACAGAGTAAGACAACAGAAACAAACAGAAGTTTATGTGAAACACGTAAGGTAATATTGTTCATTGTGCTCGCTCCATCAGGATAGCACAAAAGAAACAAACAGTAATTTCTGTGAAATAAGCAACATAAGTTTGTTTGTTCTACTTTGCTCCAACAGAGTAAGACAACAGAACCAAACAGTAGTTTATGTGAAACAGTAAGGTAAGTTTGTTCGTTCCACTTCGCTTCATCATGACAAGAAACAGAACCAAACAGTAGTTTATGTGAAACAAGTAAGGTAAGTTTGTTCATTGTACTTCGCTCCATCAGGATAAGACAACAGAACCAAACAGTAGTTAATGTGAAACAAGTAAAGTAAGTTTATTCATTCTACTTCGCTTCATCAGGATAAGACAACAGAAATAAACAGTAGTTTATGTGAAACAAGTAAGGTAAGTTTGTTCCTTCTACTTTGCTTCATCAGGATAATACAACAGAACCAAACAGAAGTTTGTGTGAATCAAGTAACGTAAGTTTGTTTGTTCTACTTCGCTTCATCAGGATAAGACAACAGAAGCAAACAGTAGTTTGTGGGAAAGAAGTAAAGTAAGTTTGTTCCTTCTACATTGTCTTCCATCAGGATAAGACAACAGAACCAAACAGTTGTTTATATGAAAGAGTAAAAATAAGTTGTTCGTTCTACTTCGCTTCATCAGGTTAAGAAAACAGAACCAAACAGAATTTATTTTAAACATTTAAAATTAATTTTTTAATAACAACCAATAACCACATTAACCTACAACATCACACAACCATACCAAACATACAAACTACCTACCTAAATAACCACAACAATACACTTCACCTCCCCCCTCCCCCCCCTACTAAACATATACCCCTACCTACTAAATAACAAATCACCACTCAATCACACCCCCTCCCCCCCCCTAACCAAATATATCCCCACCTACCACACCTAAATAATAACACCATAACACTTCACCTCCCCTCCCCCCCTCCAAACCATATCCCCCCCAACCCACCATCAAAATAACCAAACCAACCCTACACCTCCCCCTCCCCCCCCCTACAACCAATATCCCCCCTACCTTACCTAACATAACCAACATAACCCCACCCTACTTCACCCCCCCCCCCTCCCCCCCTAAAAAATACTATCCCACCTACAACACCCTAAATAAATAACCACAAACCCTCCACCCCCTCCTACTCCCCCTCCCCCACCCATATTACATTTCACAACACAATAACATACCTTAAATAAACCTACTCCAACGCACATAACTTCCAAAATCAAAACATAAACAAACATTAATAATATTGGGAACAAGTACGGGAAGTTGTTCTTTCTACTTCGCTTCATCAGGATAAGGACAACATACCAAACAGAAGTATATGTGAAACACTTAATTAAATATATAATTAACCACAACTCAACTCATTACACCCTCCCCTCAGAACCTCAAACATAATCTATATTTCTACACACCAATAATTTTGATCCTTCACAATTGCTTCCTCAGTACTAAGACACACAGAAACAATCAGAAGACTAATTTAACAAAGTACACGCGGACATTTTGTTCGTTCAATCGCTTCCTCCGGATAAGACAACCAGCTCCCAAACAGAGTTTATGAGCACACCAGTAACGTAAGTACTTGTAAGTTCCCATACTTCGCTTCATCCATGATAAGACCACCAGAAAACCAAAATGAATCATATCCTGAAACAATTAAGGTAAGTTCGTTCATTCTGCTTCGCTCGATCAGGATAACACCACAACAGAAAATACAAACAGTTAATTAGTGATGAAATAAGTACATAAGTATGTTTTTTCTAACTTCGCCCCAACCAGTAGGATAAACAACAGAACCCATAAGAGTAGTTTAAATGAAATAAGTAAAGTAAGTTGTTCGTTTACCTCGCTCAACTCCGCCACTATAGGCGCCCAAACTGACAGAAACAACAGTAGTTTATGTGAAACAAGTAAGGTAAGTTTGATTCTTCTGCTTCACTCGATCAGGATAACACAAAACAGAACAAACAGTAATTTGTGTGAAATAAGTAATATAAGTTTGTATGTTTATTTCGTCCAACAGAGTAAGTCAACAGAAACCAATACAGTAAGTTAATGTGAAACAAGTAAAGTAAGTTTGTTCATTCTAC
>CM070783.1:18350440-18363271 GCA_036346955.1 Dipus sagitta
AGGATAAGAAAACAGAAACAAACAGTAGTTTATGTGAAAAAGTAAAGTAAGATTTGTTAATTCTACTTCGCTTCATCAGGATAAGACAACATAAACAAACAGTAGTTTATGTTGATGAACGAATAAAAGTAAGATTGTTCGTTCTACTTCGCTTTATCAGGATAACGACAACAGAAAACTAACAGTAGTTTATGTGAAACAATTACGTAAGATTGTTAGTTCTATTCGCTTCATAGGATAATGACAAGCAGAAACGAAGAGTTGCTTATGTGAAAAAAGAAGTAAGATTGTTCGTTTATTTCATTTTTAGGATACGGACCACAGAACAAACAGTAATTTGGGTGAAATAAGTAACATAACTTTTTGTGTTCCACTTCGCTCCAACAGAGTAAAGACAATTGAATAAACAGTAGTTTATATGAAAAAGTAAAGTAAGTTAGTTGTACTACTTTGCTTCATGAGGCTAAGACACAGAAACAAACAGTAGTTTATGTGGAAACGAGTAAAGTGTTTGTTCATTCTACTTCGTTCATAGGCAAGACTACAGAATACAAACAGTAGTTTTGGAACAAGTAAGGTAAGTTTGTGCATTGTGCTTTGCTCATCAGGATAAGACAACACAACCAAAACAGTGGTTATGTGAAAAAGTAAAGAAAATTGTTCGTTTACCTCGATTCATAAGGATAGACAATAGAACAAACCTAGTTTAGGTGATACATGTAAAAGTAATTTGGTTCTTTCTTCTTAGCTTTATTAGGAGAAGACAACAGGAACAAACAGTAGTTTATGTGAAACAGTAGGCAAGTTTGTTGGTCCTATTTCGCTTCATAGATAAGACAGCAGACACAAAACAGTAGTTTATGAGAAAAGTAAATAACTATGTTATTGGGCTTCGCTCCATTCAGGATCTAGACAACCAGAAACAAACAGTAATTTCTGTGAAATAAGTAACATAAGTTGTTTGTTCTACTTCGCTCCAACAGAGTAAGACAAGAGAACCAAACAGTAGTTTATATGAAACAAGTAAAGTAAGTTTGTTCGTTCTACTTCGCATCATCAGGATAAGACAACAAAAACAATCAGTAGTTTATGTGAAAGAAGTAAGGTAAGTTTGTTCATTCACTTCGCTTCATGAGGATAAGACAACAGACCAAACAGTAGTTTATGGGATACAAGTAAAGTAAGTTTGTTCGTTCTATTTGCATCATCAGGATAGGACAACAGAACAATCAGTAGTTTATGTGGAAAGAAAGTAAGGTAAGTTTGTTCATTGTGCTACGCTTCATCAGGAAAATAAAATGGAAACAAACAGTAATTTGTGTGAAATAAGCAACATAACTTTGTTTGTTCTACTTCGCTCCAACAGATTAAGACAACAGAACCAAACTGCAGTTTATGTGAAACAAGTAAGTAAGTTTGTTCGTTCTACTTGGCTTCATCAGGATAAGACAACAGACACAAACAGTAGTTATGAAGAATAAGTAAGGTAAGTTTGTTCATTGTGCTTCGATCCGTCAGGATAAGACAACAGAAACAAACAGTAATTTGTGTGATATAAGTAACATAAGTGTGTTCGTTCTACTTCGCTCCAACAGAGTAAGACAACGACCCAAACAGTAGTTTATATGACACAAGTAAAGTAAGTTTGTTCGTTCTACTTCGCATCATCATGATAAGACAACAGAAACAATCAGTAGTTATGTGAAAGAAGTAAGGTAAGTTTGTTCATTGTGCTTCGCTCCATCAGATGAGACAACAGAAACAAACAGTAATTGTGTGAAATAGAAACAGAAGTTTTTTGTTCTACTTCGCTCCAACAGACTAAAACAGAACCAAACAATAGTTTATGTGAAACAAGTAAAGTAATTTGTTCGTTCTACTTCCCTCAACAGAGTAAGACAACAGAACCAAACAGTAGTTAATGTGAAAGAAGTAAGTAAGTTTGTTCATTCTACTTCGCTCCATCAGGATAGACAACATAACCAAACAGAAGTGTATGTGAAACAAGTAAGTAAGTTTCTTTGTTCTACTTCGCTTCATCAGGTTAAGACAACAGAAACAACAGAAGTTTATGTGAAACAAGTAAGGTAAGTTTGTTATTGTGCTTCGCTCCATCAGGATAAGACAACAGAAGAAACAGTTAATTTGTGTGAAATAAGTAAAATAAGTTGTTGTTCTACTTCGCTCCAACAGAGTAAGACAACAAACCAAACAGTAGTTTATATGAAACAATAAAGTAAGTTTGTTCATTCTACTTCGCATCATCAGGATAAGACAACAAAAACAATCAGTAGTTTATGTGAAAGAAGTAAGGTAAATTTGTTCGTTCTACTTCGCTCCATCAGGATAAGACAGCAGAAACAATCTGTAGTTTATGTGAAACAAGTAAGGTTAGTTTGTTCGTTGTTCTATGCAACATCAGGATCAGACAATAGAAACAAACAGTGATTTGTGTGAAATAAGTAACATAAGTTTGTTTGTTCTACTTCGATCCAACAGACTAAAACAGAACCAAACAATAGTTTATGTGAAACAAGTAAATTTGTTCGTTCTACTTCGCTTCATCAGGATAAGACAACGGAAACAAACAGTAGTTCATCTGAAACAAGTAAGGTAAGTTTGTTCATTGTGCTTCACTCCATCAGGATAAGACAACAGAAACAAACAGTAGTTTATGTGAAACAAGTAAGGTAAGTTTGTTCATTGTGCTTCGGTCCATCAGGACAAGACAACAGAAACAAAGAGTAATTTGTGTGAAATTAGAAACATAAGTTTCTTTGTTCTACTTCGCTCCAACAGACTAAAACAGAACCAAACAATAGTTTATGTGAAACAAGTAAAGTAAATTTGTTCGTTCTACTTCCCGTCCTCAGGGAGTAAGACAACAGAACCAAACAGTAGTAATGTGAAACCAAGTAAAGGGTAAGTTTGTTCATTGTACTTCGCTTCATCAGGATAAGACAACAAAAACAAACAGTAGTTTATGAGAAACAAGAAAGGTAAGTTTGTTCGTTCTACTTCGCTTCATGAGGATAAGACAACAGAACCAAACAGAAGTTTATGTGAAACAAGAAAAAGAAAGTTTGTTTGTTTTACTTCGCTTCATCAGGTTAAGACAACAGAAACAAACAGAACTTTATGTGAAACAAGTAAGGTAAGTTTGTTCATTGTGCTTCGCTCCATCAGGATAAGACAACAGAAACAAACCGTAATATGTATGAAAGAAGTAATAAGTTTGTTCGTTCATCTTCGCTCCAACAGAGTAAGACAACAGAAACAAACAGAAGTTTTGAGAAACAAGTGAGGTAATTTTGTTCATTGTGCTTTGCTCCATCAGGATAAGACAACGGAAACAAACAGTAATTTGTGTGAAATAAGTAACATAAGTTTGTTTGTCTACTTCGCTCCATCAGGATAAGACAACAGAACCAAACAGTAGGTTATGTGAAACAAGTAAAGTAAGTTTGTTCATTCTACATCGCTTCATCAGGATAAGACCACAGAAACAAACAGTAGTTTATGTGAAACAAGTAAAGTAAGATTGTTCGTTCTACTTCGCTTTATCACGATACGACAACAGAAACAAACAGTAGTTTATGTGAAACAAGTACGGTAAGATTGTTTGTTCTACTTCGCTTCATCAGGATAAGACAGCAGAAACAAAGAGTAGTTTATGTGAAACAAGTAAGGTAAGTTTGATCATGGTGCTTTGCTCCATGAGGATAAGACAACAGAAACAAACAGTAATTTGGGTGAAATAAGTAACATAACTTTGTTTGTTCTACTTTGCTCCAACAGAGTAAGACAACAGAACCAAACAGTAGTTTATATGAAAGAAGTAAATTAAGTTTGTTCGTTCTACTTCGCTTCATCAGGATAAGACAACAGAAACAAACAGTAATTTGTGTGAAATAAGTAACATAAGTTTGTTTGTTCTACTTCGCTCCAACACAGTAAGAAAACAGAACCAAACAGTAGTTTATGTGAAACAAGTAAAGTAAGTTAGTTCGTTCTATTTTGCTATCACATGGATAAGCCAACAGAACAATTATTTGTTTTGGAAACAAGTAAGGGAAGTTTGTTCGTTCTACTCTCTTCATCAGGATAAGACAACAGAAACAAACATAGTTTATGGGAAAGAAGTAAAGTAAGTTTTGTTCGTTCCCTTCGCATCAATCAGATGATAAGACAAACAGAAACAAAATCATAGTTTATGTGAAAGAAGTAAGGTAGATTTCTTCATTGTGCTACGTCCATCAGGATAAGAAAATAGAAACAAACAGTAATTTGTGAGAAATAAGTAACACAACTTAGTTTGTTCTACTTCGCTCAACAGAGTAAGACAACAGAACCAAACTGCAGTTTATGTGAAACAAGAAAGTAAGTTTGTTCGTTCTACTTGGCTTCATCAGGATAAGACAACAGAAACAAACAGTAGTTTATGAGAAACAAGTAAGGTAAGTTTGTTCATTGTGCTTCGCTCCATCAGGATAAGAAAACAGAAACAAACAGTAATTTGTGTGATATAAGTAACATAAGTTTGTTCGTTCTACTTCGCTCCAACAGAGTAAAACAACAGACCCAAAGAATAGTTTATATGAAACAAGTAAAGTAAGTTTGTTCGTTCTACTTCGCATCATCAGGATAAGACAACGGAAACAATCAGTACTTTATGTGAAAGAAGTAAGGTAAGTTTGTTCATTGCGCTTCGCTCCATCAGGATAAGACAACAGAAACAAACAGTAATTTGTGTGAAATAAGAAACAAAAGTTTCTTTGTTCTACTTTGCTCCAACAGACTAAAAGAGAACCAAACAATAGTTTATGTGAAACAAGTAAAGTAAATTTGTTCGTTCTACTTCTCTCCATCAGAGCAAGACAACAGAACCAAACAGTAGTTAATGTGAAACAAGTAAAGTAAGTTTGTTCATTCTACTTCGCTTCATCAGGATAAGACAACAGAAACAAACAGTACTTTATGTGAAAGAAGTAAGGTAAGTTTGTTCGTTATACTTCGCTTCATCAGGATAAGACAACAGAACCAAACAGAAGTTTATGTAAAACAAGTATGTAAGTTTGTTTGTTCTACTTCGCTTCATCAGGTTAAGACAACAGAAACAAACAGAAGTTTATGTGAAACAAGTAAGGTAAGTTTGTTCATTGTGCTTTGCTCCATCAGCATAAGTCAACAGAAACAACAGTAATATGTGTGAAAGAAGTAATAAGTTTGTTCGTTCTACTTCGCTCCAACAGAGTAAGACAACAGAAACAAACACAACTTTATGTGAAACAAGTGAGGTAATTTTGTTCATTGTGCTTCGCTCCATCAGGATAAGACAACAGAAACAAACAGTAATTTGTGTGAAATAAGTAACATAAGTTTGTTTGTCTACTTCGCCCCATCAGGATAAGACAACAGAACCAAACAGTAGTTTATGTGAAACAAGTAAAGTAACTTTGTTCATTCTACTTCGCTTCATCAGGATAAGACAGCAGAAAACAAACAGAAGTTTATGTGAAAAAGTAAGGTAAGTTTGTTCATTGTGCTTCGCTCCATCAGGATAGACAACAGAAACAAACAGTAATATGTGTGAAAGAAGTAATAAGTTTGTTCGTTCTACTTCGCTCCAACAGAGTAAGACAACAGAAACAAACAGAAGTTTATGTGAAACAAGTGAGGTAATATTGTTCATTGTGCTTCGCTCCATCAGGATAAGACAACAGAAACAAACAGTAATTTGTGTGAAATAAGTAACATAAGTTTGTTTGTCTACTTCGCTCCATCAGGATAAGAAAACAGAACCAAACAGTAGTTTTATGTGAAACAAGTAAAGTAAGTTTGTTCTTCTACTTCGCTTCATCAGGAAAAGACAAATAAACAAACAGTAGTTTATGTGAACGAGTAACGTAAGATTGTTCGTTTACTATCGCATACAACCTTTATCCAGAAACTGCCCAACAGAAACAAACAGTACTTTATGTGAAACAATTACGGTAAGATTGTTCGTTCTACTTCGCTTCATCAGGATAAGACAGCAGAAACAAAGAGTAGCCTTATGTGAAAAAAGTAAAGTAAGATTGTTCGTTCTATTTCACTTTATTAGGATACGACCACAGAAACAAACAGTAATTTGGGTGAAATAAGTAACATAACTTTTTTTGTTCCACTTCGCTCCAACAGAGTAAGACAATTGAATAAACAGTAGTTTATATGAAACAAGTAAAGTAAGTTAGTTCGTTCTACTTTGCTTCATGAGGCTAAGACAACAGAAACAAACAGTAGTTTATGTGAAACGAGTAAAGTAAGTTTGTTCATTCTACTTCGCTTCATCAGGACAAGACAACAGAAACAAACAGTAGTTTATGTGAAACAAGTAAGGTAAGTTTGTGCATTGTGCTTTGCTCCATCAGGATAAGACAACACAACCAAACAGTAGGTTATGTGAAACAAGTAAAGTAAAATTGTTCGTTCTACTTCGCCTCATCAGGATAAGACAATAGAAACAAACAGTGGTTTAGGTGATACAAGCAAAGTAATTTGGTTCTTTCTTCTTTGCTTTATTAGGAGAAGGCAACAGGAACAAACAGTAGTTTATGTGAAACAAGTAAGGTAAAGTTTGTTGGTCCTATTTCGCTTCATCAGGATAAGACAGCAGAAACAAACAGTAGTTTATGAGAAACAAGTAAAGTAAGTTTGTTCATTGTGCTTCGCTCCATCAGGATAAGACAACAGAAACAAACAGTAATTTGTGTGAAATAAGTAACATAAGTTTGTTTGTTCTACTTCGCTCCAACAGAGTAAGACAAGAGAACCAAACAGTAGTTTATATCAAACAAGTAAAATAAGTTTGTTCATTCTACTTCGCATCATCAGGATAAGAAAACAAAAACAATCAGTAGTTTATGTGAAAGAAGTAAGGTAAGTTTGTTCATTCCACTTCGCTTCATGAGGATAAGACAACAGACACAAACAGTAGTTTATGGGATACAAGTAAAGTAAGTTTGTTCGTTCTACTTTGCATCATCAGGATAGGACAACAGAAACAATCAGTAGTTTATGTGAAAGAAGTAAGGTAAGTTTGTTCATTGTGCTATGCTTCATCAGGAAAATAAAATGGAAACAAACAGTAATTTGTGTGAAATAAGCAACATAACTTTGTTTGTTCTAACTTCCTCCAACAAGTAAGACAACAGAACCAAACTGCAGTTTATGTGAAACAAGTAAGTAAGTTTGTTCGTTCTACTTGGCTTCATCAGGATAAGACAACAGACACAAACAGTAGTTTATGAGAAATAAGTAAGGTAAGTTTGTTCATTGTGCTTCGATCCGTCAGGATAAGACAACAGAAACAAACAGTAATTTGTGTGATATAAGTAACATAAGTGTGTTCGTTCTACTTCGCTCCAACAGAGTAAGACAACAGACCCAAACAGTAGTTTATATGACACAAGTAAAGTAAGTTTGTTCGTTCTACTTCGCATCATCATGATAAGACAACAGAAACAATCAGTAGTTTATGTGAAAGAAGTAAGGTAAGTTTGTTCATTGTGCTTCGCTCCATCAGGATGAGACAACAGAAACAAACAGTAATTTGTGTGAAATAAGAAACAGAAGTTTTTTGTTCTACTTCGCTCCAACAGACTAAAACAGAACCAAACAATAGTTTATGTGAAACAAGTAAAGTAAATTTGTTCGTTCTACTTCCCTCCAACAGAGTAAGACAACAGAACCAAACAGTAGTTAATGTGAAAGAAGTAAAGTAAGTTTGTTCATTCTACTTCGCTTCATCAGGATAAGACAACAGAAACAAACAGTAGTTTATGTGAAACAAGTAAGGTAAGTTTGTTTGTTCTACTTCGCTTCATCAGGATAAGACAACAGAACCAAACAGAAGTGTATGTGAAACAAGTAAAGTAAGTTTCTTTGTTCTACTTCGCTTCATCAGGTTAAGACAACAGAAACAAACAGAAGTTTATGTGAAACAAGTAAGGTAAGTTTGTTCATTGTGCTTCGCTCCATCAGGATAAGACAACAGAAAGAAACAGTAATTTGTGTGAAATAAGTAACATAAGCTTGTTTGTTCTACTTCGCTCCAACAGAGTAAGACAACAAACCAAACAGTAGTTTATATGAAACAAGTAAAGTAAGTTTGTTCATTCTACTTCGCATCATCAGGATAAGACAACAAAAACAATCAGTAGTTTATGTGAAAGAAGTAAGGTAAATTTGTTCGTTCTACTTCGCTCCATCAGGATAAGACAGCAGAAACAAACTGTAGTTTATGTGAAACAAGTAAGTATTTTTGTTCATTGTTCTATGCAACATCAGGATAAGACAATCAGAAACAAACAGTAGATTATGTGAAATAAGTAGTACATAGTTTGTTTGTTCTACTCGCTCCAACAGATAAAAACAGAACCAAACAATAGTTTATGTGAAACAAGTAAATTTGTTCGTTCTACTTCGCTTCATCAGGATAAGACAACGAAACAAACAGTAGTTCATCTGAAACAAGTAAGGTAAGTTTGTTCATTGTGCTTCACTCCATCAGTAAGAAACAGAAACAAACAGTAGTTTATGTGAAACAAGTAAGGTAAGTTTGTTCATTGTGCTTGGGTCCATCAGGAAAGACAACAGAAACAAAGAGTAGTTTGTGTGAATTGAAACATAAGTTTTCTTGTTACTTCGCTCCAACAGATAAAAACAGAACCAAACAATATTTATGTGAAACAAGTAAAGTAAATTTGTTCGTTCTACTTCCTCCATCAGATAAGACAACAGAAACGAAACAGAAACTTAATGTGAAACAAGTAAAGTAAGTTTGTTCATTTCTACTTCGCTTCATCAGGATAAGACAACAAAAACAAACAGTAGTTATGTGAAAACAAAAGTAAGTTTGTTCGTTCTACTCGCTTCATGAGGATAAGACAACAGAACCAAACAGAAGTTTATGTGAATAAGTAAAGTAAGTTTGTTTGTTTTACTTCGCTTCATCGGGTAAGACAACAGAAACAAACAGAAGTTTATGTGAAACAAGTAAGGTAAGTTTGTTCATTGTGCTTCGATCCATCAGGATAAGACAACAGAAACAAACAGTAATATGTATGAAAGAAGTAATAAGTTTGTTCGTTCATCTTCGCTCCAACAGAGTAAGACAACAGAAACAAACAGGTTTTGTGAAACAAGTGAGGTAATTTTGTTCATGTGCTTCGCTCCATCAGGATAAGACAACAAAACAAACAGTAATTTGTGTGATATAAGTAACATAAGTGTGTTCGCTCTACTTCTCTCCAACAGAGTAAACAACAGACCCCAAACAGTATTTTATATGAAACAAGGAAAGTAAGTTGTTCGTATCACTTTGCTTCATACAGGATAAGACAACAGAACAAACAGTAGTTTATGTGAAAAGAATAAGGTAAGTTTGTTCGTTCTACTTCGCTCCATCAGGATAAGAAAAGACAGAAACAAACTGTAGCCTATGTCAAACAATTAAGATAAGTTTGTTCATTGTGCTTTGCTCCATCAGGATAAGACAACAGAAACAAACAGTAGTTTGGGTGAAATAAGTAACATAACTTTGTTTGTTCTACTTCGCTCCAACACAGTAAGACAACAGAACCAAACAGTTGTTTATATGACACAAGTAAAGTAAGTTTGTTCGTTCTACTTTGCTTCAACAGAGTAAGAAAACAGAAACATTCAGTAGTTTATGTGAAAGAAGTCAGGTAAGTTTGTTCGTTTGCTTCGCTCATCAGGATAAGACTGCAGAAACAAACTGTAGTTTATGTGCAGCAAGTAAGGTAAGTTTGTTCATTGTGCTACGCTCCATCAGGATAAGAAAATAGAAACAAACAGTAATTTGTGTGAAATAAGTAACATAAGTTTGTTTGTTCTACTTCGCTCCATACACTAATAAACAGAACCAAGCATAGTTTATGTGAAACAAGCATTCTACTTCGCTTCATCAGGATAAGACAACAGAAACAATCAGTAGTTTATGTGAAGAAGTAAGTTAAGTTGTTCATTGTGCTACGACTCCATCAGGTAAGAAAATAGAAACAAACAGTAATTTGTGTGAAATAGGTAACTTAACTTTGTTTGTTCTACTTCGCTCCAACAGAGCAAGACAACAGAACCAAACTGCAGTTTATGTGAAACAAGAAAGTAAGTTTTTTCGTTCTCCTTGGCTTCATCAGGATAAGACAACAGACACAAACAGTAGTTTATGAGAAACAAGTAAGGTAAGTTTGTTCATTGTGCTTCGCTCCATCAGGATAAGACAACAGAAACAAACAGTAATTTTTGTGATATAAGTAACATAAGTGTGTTCATTCAACTTCGCTCAAACAGAGTAAGACAACAGACCCAAACAGTAGTTTATATGAAAAAGTACGTAAGTTTGTTCGTTCTATTTTCGCATCATCAGGATAAGACAGCAGAAACAATCAGTAGTTTATGTGAAAGAAGTAGGTTAAGTTTGTTTATTGTGCTTCGCTCCATGAGGATAAGACAACAGAAACAAACAGTAATTTGTGTGAAATAAGAAACATAAGTTTCTATGTTCTACTTCGCTCCAACAGACTAAAACAGAACGAAACAATAGTTTTATGTGAAACAAGTAAAGTAAATTTGTTCGTTTTTAAGTTCCTTCAACAGAGTAAGACAACAGAACCAAAACAGTAGTTAATGTGAAACAAGCAAAGTAAGTTTGTTCATTCTACTTCGCTTCATCAGGATAAGACAACAGAAACAAACAGTAGTTTATGTGAAACAAGTATTGTAAGTTATTTCATTTGCTTTGCTCATCAGGAAAACAACAGAAACAAACAGTAGTTTTTGTGAAACAAGTAAGGTAATTTTGTTCTTGTTCTTCGCTTCATCAGGTAAGACAACAAACAAACAGTAGTTATGTGAAACTAGTAAGTAAGTTGTTCGTTCTACTTCGCTTTCATCAGGATAACGACAACAGAAACAAACAGTAGTTTATGTGAAACAATTAGGTAAATTGTTCGTTTCTACTCGCTTCATCAGGATAAGACAACAGAAACAAACAGTAGTTTATGTGAAAAAAGTAAAGTAAGATTGTTGTTCTACTTCGCTTTATCAGGATTAAGACAACAGAAACAAACAGTAATTTATGTGAAAGAAGTAATAATTTGTTCTGTTCACTTCGCTCCATCAGAGTAAGACAACAGAAAAACAGTAGTTTATTGAAAAAGTAAGTAAGTTGTTCGTATCTACTTCGCTTCATCAGATAAGACAACAAACAAACAGATTTAAACAGTAGTAATTGTTATGTGCTTCCATCAACAAGAAAAGAAACGTACGTTTGTGGAAAAATACATTGTTTGCTTTCGCCTCCATCAGGATAAGACAACAGAACCAAACAGTAGGTTATGTGAAACAAGTAAAGTAAATTGTTCGTTCTACTTTCGCTCATAGATAAAGACAAAGAAACAACAGTAGTTATGTGAAACAAGTAAAGTAATTTTGTTCTTTCTCTTTGCTTTATCAGGATAAGACAACAGAACCAAACTGCAGTTTATGTGAAACAAGAAAGTAAGTTTGTTCGTTTACTTGGCTTCATCAGGATAAGACAACAGAAACAAACAGTAGTTTATGGGAAACAAGTAAGGAATGTTTGTTCGTTCTACTTCGCTTCATCAGGATAAGACAACAGAAACAAACAGTAATTTGTGTGAAATAAGTACATAAGTTTTTTTGTTCTACTTCGCTCCATCAGGATAAGGCAACAGAACCAAACAGTAGTTTATGTGAAACAAGTAAAGTAAGTTTTTTTATTCTACTTCGCTTCATCAGGTTAAGACCACAGAAACACACAGTACTTTACGTGAAACAAGTAAGGTAAGTTTGTTCATTGTGCTTCACTCCATCTGGATAAGACAACAGAAGCAAACAGTAATAAGTGTGAAAGAAGTAATAAGTTTGTTCGTTTATTCGCTCCAAATGGGAGTAAGACACTGAAACAAACAGAAGTTTATGTGAAACAAGTAAAGGTAATTTTGTTCATTGTGCTTCGCTCCATCAGGATATGACAACAGAAAAGAACAGTAACTTGTGTGAAATAAGTAACATAAGTTTGTTTGATCTACTTCGCTCCAACAGAGTAAGACAACAGACCAAACTGTAGTTTATGTGAAACAAGTAAGGTAAGTTTGTTCATTGTACTTTGCTCCATCAGGATAAGACAATACAACCAAGCAGTAGTTTATGTGAAACAAGTAAAGTAAGTTTGTTCATTCTACTTCGCTTCATCAGCATAAGATAAGAGAAACCAACAGCAGTTTATGGGAAACAAATAAAGTAAGTTTGTTCTTTCTACTTCGCTTCCTCAGGATAAGACAACAGAAACAATCAGTAGTTTATGGGAAACAAGTAAAGGAAGTTTGTTCGTTCTACTTCCCTTCATCAGGATAAGACAACAGAAACAAACAGTAGTTAATGTGAAACAAGTAACGTAAGTTTGTTTGTTCTACTTCGCCTCATCAGGATAAGACAACAGAAACAATCAGTAGTTTATGTGAAAGAAGTAAGGTAAGTTTGTTCATTGTGCTACGCTCCATCAGGATAAGGAAATAGAAACAAACACCAATTTGTGTGAAATAAGTAACATAAATTTGTTTGTTCTACTTCGCTCCAACAGAGTAAGACAACAGAACCAAACTGCAGTTTATGTGAAACAAGAAAGTAAGTTTGTTCGTTCTGCTTGGCTTCATCAGGATAAGACAACAGACACAAACAGTAGTTTATATGAAACAAGTAAAGTAAGTTTGTTCGTTCTACTTCCCTTCAACAGAGTAAGACAAA
>CM070783.1:18363371-18389292 GCA_036346955.1 Dipus sagitta
TTGAATAGTTAACATAAGTTTGTTTGTTTACTTCGCTGCAAAACAGAGTAGCCAACCAGAAACCAAACAGTAGTTTATGTGAAAAGAAGTATGGTAAGCTTGTTCATTGCACTTCGCTCCTTCAGGATTTGACAACAGAATCAAACGTAGTTTTTGTGAAACAAGGTAAAGTTAAGTTTGTTCATTCTATTTCGCTTCATCAGGATAACACAACAGACACAAACATTAGTTTATGGAAACAAATAAAGTAAGTTTGTACGTTCTACTTCGCTTCATCAGGATAAATAAGTACAACAGTACAATCAGTAGTTTATCTGAAACAAGTAACTGTAGGTTTTTCTTTCTACTATCGCTTCATCAGGATAAGACAACAGGAAACAATCTGTAGTTAATGTGAAAGCAAGTAACGTTGTTTGTTCGTTCTCTTCGCTTCATCAGGTTTAAGACATGAGAAACAAACAGATGGTTTATGTGAAACCAGTAGGTTATTATGTTCATTGTACTTCGCTCCATCAGGTATATGACAGTAAACAGAACAGTAATATTGTGTGAAATAAGATAACATATGTTTTCTTCGTCATACTTCGCCCCAACAGACTAAAACAGAACCAAACAATAGTTTATGTGAAACAAGTAAGGTAAGTTTCTTCGTTCCACTTCGCTCCATCAGGATAAGACAACGGAACCAAACAGTAGTTTATGTGACACAAGTAAGGTAAGTTTGTTCTTTGTACTTCGCTCCATCAGGAGAAGACAACAGAATCAAACAGTAGTTTATTGAAATCAAGTAAAGTAAGTTTGTTCATTCTATACTTGCGTCATCAGGATAAGACAACAGAAAAAAAAGAGTAGTTTATGGGAAACAATAAAGTAAGTTTGTTCGTTCTACTTCGCTTCATCAGGATAAGACAACAGAAACAATCAGTAGTTTATGGGAAACAAGTAAGGGTAGTTTGTTCGTTCTACTTCGCTTCATCAGGATAAGACAACAGAAAAAAACAGAAGTTTATTGAAACAAGTAAGTTAAGTTTGTTCATTGTTCTTCGCTACATCAGGATGAGACAACAGAAGCAAACAGTAATTTGAGTGAAATAAGTAACATAAGTTTGTTTGTTATAATTCGTTCCAACAGAGTAAGACAACAGAACCTAAACAGTAGTCAACGTGAAACAAGTAAATTACGTTTGTTCATTCTACTTCACTCCATCAGGATAAGACAAGAGAAACAAACAGAAGTTTATGTGAAACAAGTAAGGTATGTGTGTTCATTGTGCTTCGCTCCATCACGATAAGACAACAGAAACAAACAGTAATTTGTGTGAAAGAAGTGATAAGTTTGTTCGTTCTACTTCGCTCCAACAGAGTAAGAAAACAGAAACAAAGAGAAGTTTATGTGAAACATGTAAGGTAATTTTGTTCATTGTGCTTCGTTCCATCAGGATAAGACAAGAGAAACAAACAGTAATTTGTGTGAAATAAGTAACATACGTTTGTTTGTTCTACTTCGACTGAAACAGAGTAAGACAACAGAACCAAACAGTAGTTTATGTGAAACAAGTAAGGTAAGTTTGTTCGTTCTACTTCGCTCCATAAGGAAAAAGACAACAAAACCCAAACACAGTCGTTTTTGTGAAACAAGTAAAGTAAGTTTGTTCATTCTATTTCGTTTCATCAGGATAAGACAACAGAAACAAACAGTAGTTTATGGGAAACAAATAAAGTAAGTTTGCTCGTTCTACTTCGCTTCATCCGGATAAGACAACAGAAACAAACAGTAGTTAATGTGAAACCAGTAACGTACGTTTGTTCGTTCTACTTCGCTTTATCAGGATAAGACAAGAGAAACAAACAGGAGTTTATGTGAAACAAGTAAGGTAAGTTTGTTCATTGTACTTCGCTCCATCAGGATGAGACAACAGAACCAAACAGTAGTTTATTTGAAACAAGTAAAGTAAGTTTGTTCATTCCACTTCGCGTCATCAGGATAAGACAACAGAAAAAAAGAGTAGTTTATGGGAAACAAATAAAGTAAGTTTGTTCGTTCTAATTCGCTTCATCAGGATAAGACAACAGAAACAATCAGTAGTTTATGGGAAACAAGTAAGGGTAGTTTGTTCGTTCTACTTCGCTTCATCAGGACAAGACAACAGAAACAAACAGTAGTTAATGTGAAACAAGTAAAGTTAGTTTGTCCGTTCTATTTCGCTTCATCAGGATAAGACAACAGAAACAAACAGTAATTTTTGTGAAATAAGTAACATAAGTTTCTTTGTTCTACTTCGCTCCAACAGACTAAAACAGAACCAAACACTAGTTTATGTGAAACAAGTAGTTAGTTTGTCCGTTCTACTTTGCTTCATCAGGATAAGACAACAGAAACAAACAGTAATTTGTGTGAAATAAGTAACATAAGTTTGTTTGTTCTAATTCGCTCCAACAGAGTAAGACAACAGAACCAAACAGTAGTTAATGTGAAACAAGTAAAGTAAGTTTGTTCGTTCTACTTCGCACTTCATCAGGATAAGACAACAGAAACAACAGTAATATGTGTGAAAGAACTAATAAGTTTGTTCGTTCTACTTCGCTCCAACAGAGTAAGACAACAGAAACAAACAGAAGTTTATGTGAAACAAGTAAGGAAATTTTGTTCATTGTGCTTCGCTCCATCAGGATAAGACAACGGAAACAAACAGTAATTTGTGTGAAATAAGTAACATAAGTTTGTTTGTTCTACTTCGCTCCAACAGAGTAAGACAAGAGAACCAAACAGTAGTTTATGTGAAACAAGTAAGGTAAGTTTGTTCGTTCCCATTTGCTCCATCAGGATAGGACAACAGAAGCAAACAGTAGTTTATGTGAAACAAGTAAAGTAAGTTTGTTCATTCTTCTTCGCGTCATCAGGATAAGACAACAGAAACAAACAGTAGTTTATGGAAACAAATAAAGTAAGTTTGTTCGTTCTACTTCGCTTCATCAGGATAAGACAACAGAAACAATCAGTAGTTTATGGGAAACAAGTAAGGGTAGGTTATTCGTTCTACTTCGCTTCATCACGATAAGACAACAGAAACAAACAGTAGTTAATGTGAAACAAGTAACGTAAGTGTGGTCATTCTACTTCGCTTCATCAGCATAAGACAACAGAAACAAAGAGTAATTTGTGTGAAATAAGTAACATAAGTTTGTTTGTTATAATTCGTTCCAACAGAGTAAGACAACAGAACCAAACAGTAGTCAACGTGAAACAAGTAAAGTAAGTTTGTTCGTTCTACTTCACTCCAACAGGATAAGAAAACAGAAACAAACAGAAGTTCATGTGAAACACGTAAGGAAAGTTTATTCATTGTACTTCGCTCCATCAAGATAAGACAGAAACAAACAGTAATTTGTGTGAAATAAGTAACATAAGTTTCTTTGTCCTACTTTGCCCCAACAGATTAAAACAGAACCAACAATAGTTTATGTGAAACAAGTAAGTTAAGTTTCTTCGTTCCACTTCGCTCCATCAGGATAAGACAACAGAACCAAACAGTAGTTTATGTGACACAGTAAGCTAAGTTTGTTCATTGTACTTTGCTACATCTGGATAAGACAACAGAACCAAACAGTAGTTTATGTGAAACAGGTAAAGTAAGTTTGTTCATTCTACTTCGCGTCATCAGGATCAGAAAACAGAAACAAACAGTCGTTTATGGGAAACAAGTAAGGGTAGTTTGTTCATTCTACTTCGCTTCATCAGGACAAGACAACAGAAACAAACAGTAGTTAACGTGAAACAAGTAAAGTTAGTTTGTCCGTTCTATTTCCCTTCATCAGGATAAGACAACAGAAACAAGCAGTAATTTTGGTGAAATAAGTAACATAAGTTTCTTTGTTCTACTTCGCTCCAACAGACTAAAACAGAACCAAACAATAGGTTATGTGAAACAAGTAAAGTTAGTTTGTCCGTTCTACTTTGCTTCCTCAGGATAAGACAACAGAAACAATCAGTAATATGTGTGAAAGAACTAATAAGTTTGTTCGTTCTACATCGCTCCAACAGAGTAAGACAACAGAAACAAACAGAAGTTTATGTGAAACAAGTAAGGTAAGTTTCATCATTGTGCTTCACGCCATCAGGATAAGACAACAGAAACAAACACTAATATGTGTGAAAGAAGTAATAAGTTTGTCCGTTCTACTTCGTTCCAACATAGTAAGACAACAGAAACAAAAAGAAGTTGATTTGAAACAAGTAACGTAATTTTGTTCATTGTGCTTCGCTCCATCAGGATAAGACAACAGAAACAAACAGTAATTTGTGTGAAATAAGTAACATAAGTTTGTTTGTTCTACTTCGCTCCAACAGGAGTAAGACAACAGAAACCAACAGTAGTTTATGGAAGCAAGTAAGGTAAGTTTGTTCGTTCCACTTCGCTCCATCAGGATAAGACAACAGAACCAAAAAGTAGTTTATGTGAAACAAGCAAGGTAAGTTTGTTCATTGTACTTCGCTCCATCAAGATAAGACAACAGAACCAAACAGTAGTTTATGTGAAACAAGTAAACTAAGTTTATTCATTCTACTTAGCTTCATCAGGATAAGACAACAGAAACAAACAGTAGTTTATGGGAAACAAATAAAGTAAGTTTGTTCGTTGTACTTCGCTTCATCAGGATAAGACAACAGAAACAATCAGAAGTTTATGGGAAACAAGTAGGGGTATTTTTGTTCATTCTACTTCGCTTCATCAGGATAAGACAACAGAAACTAACATTAGTTAATGTGAAACAAGTAAGGTAAGTTTGTTCATTGTGCATCGCTCCATCAGGATAAGACAACAGAAACAAACAGTAATTTGTGTGAAATAAGTAACATAAGTTTCTTTGTTCTACTTCGCTCCAACAGACTAAAACAGAACCAAACAATATTTTATGTGAAACAGGTAAAGTACATTTTTTCGTTCTACTTCACTCCAACAGAGTAAGACAACAGAAAGAAACAGTAGTTTGTGTGAAACAAGTAAAGTTAGTTTGTCCGTTCTACTTCGGTTCATCAGGATAAGACAACAGAAACAAACAATAGCTTATGTGAAACAAGTAAAGTAAGGTTGTTCATTCTCCTTCGCTCATCAGGATAAGACAACAGAAACAAACAGTAGTTTATGTGAAACAAGTAAGGTAAGTTTGTTCATTCTGCTTCGCTCCATCAGGATAACACAACAGAAACACACAGTAATTTGTGTGAATTTAGTAATGTAAGTTTGTTTCCTCTAATTCGTTCCAACAGAGTAAGACAGCAGAACCAAACAGTAGTTAATGTGAAACAAGTAAAGGAAGTTTGTTCATTCTACATCACTTTATCAGGATAAGACAACAGAAACAAACAGTAGTTAATGTGAAGCAAGTAAGGTAATTTTGTTCATTCTACGTCGCTTCATCAGGATAAGACAACAGAACCAAACAGAAATTTATGTGAAACAAGTAAAGTAAGTTTGTTTGTTCTACTTCGCTTGAACAGAGTAAGACAACAGAAACAAAAAGTAGTTTATGTGAAACAAGTAAAGTATGTTTGTTCGTTCTACTTTGCTTCATCAGGATAAGACAACAGAAACAAACAGAAGTTTATGTGAAACAAGTAAGGTAAGTTTGTTCATTGTGCTTCGCTCCATCAGGATGAGACAACAGAAACAAACAGTAATTTGTGTGAAATAAGTAACATAAGTTTCTTTGTTCTACTTCGCTCCAACAGACTAAAACAGAACCAAACAATAGTTTATGTGAAACAAGTAAAGTAAATTTTTTCCTTCTACTTCGCTCCAACAGAGTAAGACAACAGAAACAAACAGTACTTTATGTGAAACAAGTAAAGTTAGTTTATCCGTTCTACTTCGCTACATCAGGATAAGACAACAGAAACAAACAATAGTTTATATGAAACGAGTAAAGTAAGTTTGTTCATTCTCCTTCGCTTCATCAGGATAAGACAACAGAAACAAACAGTAGTTTATGTGAAACTGGTAAAGTAAGTTTGTTCATTCTCCTTCGCTTCATCAGGATAAGACAACAGAAACAAACAGTAGTTTATGTGAAACAAGTAAGGTAAGTTGGTTCATTCTACTTCGCTTCATCAGGATAAGACAACAGAAAGAAACATAAGTTAATGTGAAACAAGTAACGTAAGTTTGTTCGTTCTACTTCGCTTCATCAGGATAAGACAGCAGAAACAAACAGTAGTTTAGGAGAAACAAGTAAGGTAAGTGCGTTCATTGTGCTTTGCTACATCAGGATAAGACAACAGAAACAAACAGTAATGTGGGTGAAATAAGTAACATAACTTTGTTTGTTCTACTTCACTCCAACACAGTAAGACAACAGAACCAAACAGTAGTTTACGTGGAACAAGTAAAGTAAGTTTGTTCGTTCTACTTCAATTCATCAGGATAAGACAAAAAAACAAACAGTAGTTTATGTGAAACGAGTAAAGTAAGTTTGATCATTCTACTTCCCCTTTATCAGGATAAGACAGCAGAAACAACCATAGTTATGTGAAAAAATGCAAGATAAGTTTGTTCATTGTGCTTCGTCCATCCAGGATAACACAAGAGAAACAACATAATTTGTGTGAAATAAGTAACATAAGTTTTTTTGTTCTAATTCGATCCAACAGAGGTAAGACAACAGAACCAAACAGTAGTTAATGTGAAACAAGTAAAGTAAGTTTGTTCATTCTACTTCGCTTCGTCATGATAGGAGTCCAGAAACACACAGTACTTTATGCGAAACAAGTATGGTAAGTTTGTGCATTGTGCTTTGCTCCATCAGGATAAGACAACAGAACCAAACAGTAGGTTATGTGAAACAATAAAGTAAATTTGTGCGTTCTACTTCGCTTCATCAGGATACGACAACAGAAACAAACAGTACTTTATGTGAAACAAGTAAGGTAAGTTTACTCATTGTACTTCGCTCCATCAGAATAAGACAACAGAACAAAACTGTACTTTATGTGAAAAAAGGGTAAAGTAAGTTTTGTTCATTCTCTTCGGCTTCATCGAGACCAGACAACAGAAACAAACAGTAGATTTTGGTGAAATAAGTAACAGTAATTTTGTTGTTCTACTTCGGTCCCACAGAGTAAGACAACAGAAACCAAAGCCGTAGTTTATGTGAAAAAGAGTAAGGTAAGTTTGTTCGTTCCACTTTCGCTTCATCAGGATAAGACAAGCAGAACCAAAGCAGTAGTTTATGTGAAACAAGTAAGGTAAGTTTGTATTCATGTAACTTCGCTCCATCAGGATAAGACAACAGAACAAAACTGTACTTTATGTGAAACAAGTAAAGTAAGTTTGTTCATTCTACTTGGCTTCATCAGGACCAGACAACAGAAACAAACAGTAGTTTATGGGAAACAAATAAAGTAAGTTTGTTCGTTCTACTTCGCTTCATCAGGATAAGACAACAGAAACAATCAATAGTTTATGGGAAAATATTAAGGAAGCTTGTTCATTCTACTTCGCTACATCAGGAGAAAAACAGAAACAAACAGTAGTTAATGTGAAACAATTAACGTAAGTTTGTTCGTTCTACTTCGCTTCATCAGCATAAGACAACAGAAACAAACAGAAGTTTATGTGAAACAGGTAAGGCAAGGTTGTTCATTGTGCTTCGCCCCATCAGGATAAGACAACAGAAACAAACAGTAATTTGTGTGAAATCAGTAACATAAGTTTCTTTCTATTACTTCACTCCAACAGACTAAAACAGAACCAAACAATAGTTTATGTGAAACAAGTAAAGTAAATTTGTTCATTCTACTTCGCTTCATCAGCATAAGAGAACAGAAACAAACAGTAGTTTATGTGAAACAAGTAAGGTAAGTTTGTTCATTGTGCTTTGCTCCATCAGGATAAGACAACAGAAACAAACAGCAATTTGCATGAAATGAGTAACATAGGTTTGTTTGTTCTAATTCGCTCCAACAGAGTAGGACAACACAAACAAACAGAAGTTTATGTGAAACATGTAAGGTAATTTTGTTCATTGTGCTTCGCTCCATCAGGATAAGACAACAGAAATAAATAGTAGTTAATGTGAAACAAGTAATGTAAGTTTGTTCGTTCCACTTTGCTCCATCAGGATAAGACAACACAACCAAACAGTAGTTTATCTGGAACAAGTAAGGTAAGTTTGTTCATTGTACTTCGCTCCATCCGGATAAGACAACAGATCCAAACAGAAGTTTATGTGAAACAAGCAAAGTAAGTTTGTTTGTTCTACTTCGCTTCAACAGAGTAAGACAACAGAAACAAACAGTAGTTTATGTGAAACAAGTAAAGTATGTTTGTTCGTTCTACTTTGCTTCATCCGGATAATAAAACAGAAACAAACAGCAGTTAATGTGAAACAAGTAAAGTACGTTTGTTCATTCTAGTTAGCTCATCCAGGATAAGAGAACAGAAACAAACAGTAGACTTCATGTGAAACAAGTCGGTACGTTTGTTCATTCTGCATCGCTCCCATCAGGATAAGACAACCTAGAAAAAAAAGCATTCCTTAGTTGATCTAAGTAACGTAATTTTCTTCCGTTCTACTTCGCTCAACAGATAACACAACAGAAACAACAGTAGTTTATGAGAACAAGTAAAGGTAATTTGTCGTTCCCTTCGCTCATCTGGATAAGACAAGCAGATACAACAGTAGGTTTATAGTGAAAAACAGTAAGGTAAGTTTGATGCGGTCTCTTCGCTCCATCAGGATAAGACAGCAGAACCAAAGAGTAGGTTGATGTGAAACAAGTAAGGTAAGTTTGTTCATTGTACTTCAGCTCCATCAGGAAAAGGACAACAGACCCAAACAGAAGATTATGTGAAACAAGTAAAGTAAGTTTGTTCATTCTACTTCGCTTCTACAGGATAAGACAAAGAGAACCAAACAGTAGTTTATGTGAAACAATTAAGGTAAGTTTGTTCGTTCCACTTCGCTCCATCAGGATAGGACAACAGAACCAAACAGTAGTTGATCTGAAACAAGTAAGGTAAGTTTGTTCATTGTACTTCGCTCCATCAGGATAGGACAACAGAACCAAACAGAAGTTTATGTGAAACAAGTAACGTAACTTTGTTTGTTCTACTTCGCTTCTACAGAGTAAGACAACAGAACCAAACAGTAGTTTATGTGAAACAATTAAGGTAAGTTTGTTCGTTCCCCTTCGCTCCATCAGGATAAGACAACAGAAATAAACAGAAGTTTATGTGAAACAAGCAAAGTAAGTTTGTTCATTCTCCTTCGCTTCATCAGGATAAGACAACAGAAACAAACAGTAGTTTATGTGAAACAAGTAAGATAAGTTTGTTCATTCTGATTCGCTCCATCAGGATAACACAATAGAAACAGTAATTTGTGTGAAATAAGTAACATAATTTTCTTTGTCCTACTTCGCTCCAACAGACTAAAACAGAACCAAACAATAGTTTATGTGAAACAAGTAAGGTAAGTGTGCTCGTTCCACTTCGCTCCATCAGGATAAGACAAGAGAACCACACAGTAGTTTATGTGAAACAAGTAAGGTAAGTTTGTTCGTTCCACTTCGCTCCATCAGGATAAGACAACAGAACCAAACTGTAGTTGATCTGAAACAAGTAAGGTAAGTTTGTTCATTGTACTTCGCTCCATCAGGATAGGACAACAGAACCAAACAGAAGTTTATGTGAAACAAGTAACGTAACTTTGTTTCTTCTACTTCGCTTCAACAGAGTAAGACAACAGAACCAAACAGTAGTTTATGTGAAACAATTAAGGTGAGTTTTTTCGTTCCCCTTCGCTCCATCAGGATAAGACAACAGAACCAAACAGTAGTTTATGTGAAGCAAGTAAGGTAAGTTTGTTCGTTCCACTTCGCTCCATCAGGATAAGACAACAGAAACAATCAGAAGTTTATGGTAAACAAGTAAGGGAAGTTTGTTCATTCTACTTCCCTTCATCAGGATAAGACAACAGAAACAAACAGTAGTTTATGGGAAACAAATAAAGTAAGTTTGTTCGTTCTCCTTCGCTTCATCAGGATAAGACAACAGAAACAATCAGAAGTTTATGGGAAACAAGTAAGGGTAGTTTGTTCATTCTACTTCGCTTCATCAGATAAGACAACAGACACAAACAGTAGTTAATGTGAAACAACTAAGGTAAGTTTGTTCATTGTGCTTCGCTCCATCAGGATAAGACAACAGAAACAAACAGTAATTTGTGTGAAATAAGTAACATAAGTTTCTTTGTTCTACTTCGCTCCAACAGACTAAAACAGAACCAAACAATAGTTTATGTGAAACAAGTAAAGTAAATTTTTTCGTTCTACTTCGTTCCAACAGAGTAAGACAACATAAACAAACAGTAGTTTGTGTGAAACAAGTGAAGTTAGTTTGTCCATTCTACTTCGGTTCATCAGGATAAGACAACAGAAACAAACAATAGTTTATGTGAAAAAGTAAAGTAAGTTTGTTCGTTCTCCTTCGCGTCATCAGGATAAGATAACAGAAACAAAAAGTAGTTTATGTGAAACAAGAAAGGTAAGTTTGTTCATTCTGCTTCGCTCCATCAGGATAACACAACAGAAACACACAGTAATTTGTGTGAAATAAGTAATATAAGTTTGTTTGTTCTAATTCGCTCCAACAGAGTAAGACAACAGAACCAAATAGTAGTTGATCTGAAACAAGTAAGGTAAGTTTGTTCATTGTACTTCGCTCCATCAGGATAGGACAACAGAACCAAACAGAAGTTTATGTGAAACAAGTAACGTAACTTTGTTTGTTCTACTTCGCTTCTACAGAGTAAGACAACAGAACCAAACAGTAGTACTGATTGTTTCTGTTGTCTTATCCTGATGAAGCAAAGTAGAAGGAACAAACTTACTTTATTTGTTTCCCATAAACTACTGTTTGTTTCTGTTGTCTTATCCTGATGAAGCGAAGTAGAACGAACAAACTTACGTTACTTGTTTCACATTAACTACTGTTTGTTTCTGTTGTCTTATCCTGATGAAGTGAACTAGAACGAACAAACTTCCCTTACTTGTTTCCCATAAACTACTCTTTTTTTCTGTTGTCTTATCCTGATGAAGCGAAGTAGAATGAACAAACATACTTTACTTGTTTCACATAAAGTACTGTTTGGTTCTGTTGTCTTATCCTGATGGAGCGAAGTACAATGAACCAACTTACCTTACTTGTTTCACAGAAACTAGTGTTTGGTTCTGTTTTCTTATCCTGATGAAGCGAAGTGGAAGGAACAAATTTACATTACTTGTTTCACATAAACTACTGTTTGTTTCTGTTGTGTTATCCTGATGAAGCGAAGTAGAACGAGCAAACTTATTACTTCTTTCACACTTATTACTGTTAGTTTCTGTTGTCTTATCCTGATGGAGTGAAGCACAATGAACAAACTTACCTTACTTGTTTCACATAAACTCCTGTTTGTTTCTGTTGTCTTACTCTGTTGGAGCGAAGTAGGACGAACAAACTTATTATTTCTTTCACACTTATTACTGCTTGTTTCTGTTGTCTTATCCTGATGGAGTGAAGCACAATGAAAAAACTTACCTTAATTGTTTCACATAAACTACTGTTTGTTTCTGTTGTCTTATCCTGATGAAGCGAAGTAGAACGAACAAACTTACTTTACTTGTTTCACATTAACTACTGTTTGGTTCTGCTGTCTTACTCTGTTGGAGCAAATTAGAACAAACAAACTTATGTTACTTATTTCACACAAATAACTGTTTGTTTCTATTGTCTTATCCTGATGGAGCTTAGCACAATGAACAAACTTCCCTTACTTCTTTCACATATACTACTGATTGTTTCTGTTGTCTTATCCTGATCATGGGAAGTAGAACGAACAAACTTACGTTACTTGTTTCATATAAACTACTGTTTGGTTCTGTTGTCTTACTCTGTTGGAGCGAAGTAGAACAAACAAACTTATGTTACTTATTTCACACAAATTACTGTTTTTTTCTGTTGTGTTATCCTGATGGAGCGAAGCACAATGAACAAACTTACCTTACTCGTTTCTCATGAACTACTGTTTGTTTCTTCTGTCTTATCCTGATGAAGCGAAATAGAACCAACAAACTTACCTTACTTGTTTCACATAAACTACTGTTTGTTTCTGTTGTCTTGTCCTGATGAAGTGAAGTAGAACGAACAAACTTACTTTATTTGTTTCCCATAAACTACTGTTTGTTTCTGTTGTCTTATCCTGATGAAGCGAAGTAGAATGAACAAACTTACTTTACTTGTTTCACATAAACTACGGTTTGGTTCTGTTGCTTTCTCTGTTTGAGCGAAGTAGAACAAACAAACTTATGTTACTTATTTCACACAAATTACTGTTTGTTTCCGTTGTCTTATGCTGATGGAGCGAAGCACAATGAACAGAATTACCTCACTTGTTTCACATAAACTTCTGTTTGTTTCTGTTGTCTTACTCTGTTGGAGCGAAGTAGAACGAACAAACTTATTACTTCTTTCACACATATTACTGTTTGTTTCTGTTGTCTTATCCTGATGGAGCGACGCACAATGAACAAACTTACCTTACTTGTTTCACATAAACTTCTGTTTGTTTCTGTTGTCTTAACCTGATGAAGCGAAGTAGAACGAACAAACTTACGTTACTTGTTTCACATAAACTTCTCTTTGGTTCTGTTGTCTTGTCCTGATGAAGCGAAGTGGAACGAAAAACTTACCTTACTCGTTTCACATAAACTACTGTTTGGTTCTCTTGTCTTATCCTGATGGAGCGAAGTGGAACAAACAAACTTATGTTACTTATTTCACACAAATTACTGTTTATTTCTCTTGTGTTATCCTGATGGAGCGAAGCAGAATGAACAAACTTACCTTACTTGTTTCACGTAAACTCCTGTTTGTTTCTGCGGTCTTATCCTCATGAAGCGATGTAGAATGAACAAACTTACTTTACTCGTTTCACATAAACTACTGTTCGTTTCTGTTGTCTTATCGTGATGAAGTGAAGTGGAACGAACAAATTTACTTGTTACACATAAACTATTGTTTGGTTCTGTTTTAGTCTGTTGGAGCGAAGTAGAACAAACAAACTTATGTTACTTATTTCACACAAATTACTCTTTGTTTCTGTTGTATTATCCTGATGGAGTGAAGCACAATGAACAAACTTAACTTACTTGTTTCACATAAACTTCCTTTTGTTTCTTTTGTCTTATCCTGATGAAGCGAAGTAGAACGAACAAACGTACGTTACTTGTTTCACATTAACTACTGTTTGCTACTGTTGTCTTATCCTGATGAAGCGAAGTAGAACGAACAAAATTCCCTTCCTTGTTTCCCACAAACTACTCTTTTTTTCTGTTGTCTTATCCTGATGAAGCGAAGTAGAATGAACAAACTTACTTTACTTGTTCCACATAAACTACTGTTTGGTTCTGTTGTCTTATCCTGATGGAGCGAAGTACAATGAACCAACTTTCCTTACTTTTTTCACATAAACTAATGTTTGGTTCTGTTTTCTTATCCTGATGAAGCGAAGTGGAAGGAACAAACTTACATTACTTGTTTCACATAAACTACTGTTTGTTTCTGTTGTCTTATCCTGATGAAGCGAAGTAGAACGAACAAATTTACTTGTTTCACATAAACTATTGCTTGGTTCTGTTTTAGTCTGTGGGGGCGAATTAGAACAAACAAAGTTATGTCACTTATTTCACACAAGTTACTGTTTGTTTCTGTTGTTTTATCCTGATGAAGCGAAGTAGAACGAACAAACTTATTACTTCTTTCTCACTTATTATTGTTTGTTTCTGTTGTCTTATCCTGATGGAGTGAAGCACAATGAACAAACTTACCTTACTTGTTTCACATAAAGTTCTGTTTGTTTCTGTTGTCTTACGCTGTTGGAGCGAAGTAGGACGAACAAACTTATTACTTCTTTCACACTATTACTGTTTGTTTCTGTTGTCTTATCCTGATGGAGTGAAGCACCATGAACAAACTTACCTTCCTTGTTTCACATTAACTTCTGTTTGTTTTTGTTGTGTTATCCTGATGAAGCGAAGTAGAACAAACAAACTTACTTTACTTGTTTCACATTAACTACTGTTTGGTTCTGTTGTCTTACTCCGTTGGAGCTAATTAGAACAAACAAACTTACGTTACTTATTTCACACAAATTACTGTTTGTTTCTATTGTCTTATCCTGATGGAGCGTAGCACAATGAACAAACTTACCTTACTTTTTTCACATAAACTACTGATTGTTTCTGTTGTCTTATCCTGATGATGGGAAGTAGAACGAACAAACTTACTTTACTTGTTTCATATAAACTACTGTTTGGTTCTGTTATCTTACTCTGTTGGAGCGAAGTAGAACAAACAAACTTATGTTACTTACTTCACACAAATTACTGTTTGTTTCCGTTGTCTTATGCTGATGGAGCGAAGCACAATGAACAGTTACCTCACTTGTTTCACATAAACTTCTGTTTGTTTCTGTTGTCTTACTCTGTTAGAGCGAAGTAGAACGAACAAACTTATTACTTCTTTCACACATATTACTGTTTGTTTCTGTTGTCTTATCCTGATGGAGCGACACACAATGAACAAACTTACCTTACTTGTTTCACATAAACTTCTGTTTGTTTCTGTTGTCTTAACCTGATGAGGCGAAGTAGAACGAACAAACTTACGTTACTTGTTTCACATAAACTTCTCTTTGGTTCTGTTGTCTTGTCCTGATGAAGCGAAGTGGAACGAAAAACTTACTGTAGCAGACAGCTTCAGGTTCACTGAGATGAAATTCCAGACCAGGCACAGTTATGGAGGAAGGGATTTATTGAAGCTTACAGATCCAGGGGAAGTTCCATAATGGCAGAAGAAACTGGCCTGCTTTCACAGGCCAAAGCAGAGAGAGAGAGGAGCACAAGCCTAAAGCCAAAAGCCACAGCACACTTCAGGAACTCCAGCTAGGCACAATTTGCATATCTTTCGATTGAAATCTCAAACCCACCACCACACCTTAAGATCCACACAATGGCATTGCCTCCAGCCAGATGGCTAGAGATGCAAACTACAAACAAATAAACAACTGAATATATTGGGGGCCATCTATTCTATTCAAACCACCACATTCCGCCCCTGGCCCCCAATAGATTTATAACCATTACACATTGTAAATTGTACTCAGTTCAGTTTTCAAAGGTCCCCACAGTCTTGACCAATTTAAGAAACGAAGACCTGTAAAATCAAGCAAGTTAAACATTTTTAACATATAAAGGCACAGAGTAAACATTTTCAACTGGTATAAGGCATAGCAAGGAGAGACTAAAGCAATGCAAACTCAACCACCATCAAACAAACATCAAACTTCTGCAGTTCAAGTCCAATACAACCAAAGACTGACAGTCTCCAGATTTTCCAATTCCGCCCCTCCAGCTGGGCAGAGTAGTCAGGGAACACTTCCATCCCAGGCCAGTAGTGCGCTCTATGGTAGCCCTTGCATAGTCCTGGTATATTCAAAACACCTTGAGGTCTTCATGCAAACCACTGTCCATCTTCCAAAGGCTCTTTCAGCCTATCAGGGCATCATGCCCTGTCTCATGCTGCATCTCAGCAGCAGCTCCTGGAACCTTGTGCAATTCATGACCACTCCTCACATTTTCCAAAGGCTCTTTCAGCCTGCCAGGGCATCAGGCCCTACCTCATGCAGCATCTCAGCAGCTGCTCCTGGAACCGTGTGCAATTCACGACCACTCCATGCATTTTTCATGCTTCTGAAACCAACACCAGGTGTGCAGGACACAGCCATATTCTTAATTCACAGACAAAGTAAATCATAACCTTGAAAAGCAGGTTCCTTCTCCAGTCAACTCTTTCCAAAAGTGTTTGCATTTCTATGATAGTCTTTCCTCAGGCATCCTTTCCATTGTTTTAATGTAAAGCAGTTGGACCATCTTCCTTAAGATTGCTAATGTGTTTGACAATAGCAGGTTCAGTAACCTAAAACCAGTCTCAGTGCCTGTAATTTTAACTTGCTTGAGATTTTCCAGCTTAAAATCTTAAATCTCTCAGTCCAATATCTTCAGCCAAGCACATCAGTCCATTACAAATTTAACCTTGATCAAACTCTCTGGGCCTGGGCAGCAGGACGCAGCCAGCCCTTATGCCAGTAGCCCAGTTCCAACAAAGTCCTCTGCAGTCTTTCCTTCCCCTTAGAAAGCTCATAAGCCAAGCCTCGAAGTTCAATGCTGTCTGCACTCAGCATTCTCAGACTCTCATCAGAATAGTCCATAAAACTTGGCTTACCACTCCAGAAAACATCTTCAGTTGCAAGCACCAAATCCATGCCTATTCCTCCAAAACAAAGGTTCCAAAAGATCAACATCCACATAGTAAGGTTCATCTCACCCCACTCTCGTTACCAAGTTCTGTATCAGACAGCTTCAGGTTCACTGAGATGAAATTCCAGACCAGGCACAGTTATGGAGGAAGGGATTTATTGAAGCTTACAGATCCAGGGGAAGTTCCATAATGGCAGAAGAAACTGGCCTGCTTTCACAGGCCAAAGCAGAGAGAGAGAGGAGCACAAGCCTAAAGCCAAAAGCCACAGCACACTTCAGGAACTCCAGCTAGGCACAATTTGCATATCTTTCGATTGAAATCTCAAACCCACCACCACACCTTAAGATCCACACAATGGCATTGCCTCCAGCCAGATGGCTAGAGATGCAAACTACAAACAAATAAACAACTGAATATATTGGGGGCCATCTATTCTATTCAAACCACCACACTTACCTTACTCGTTTCACATAAAATACTGTTTGGTTCTCTTGTCTTATCCTGATGGAGCGAAGTGGAACAAACAAACTTATGTTACTTATTTCACACAAATTACTGTTTATTTCTCTTGTGTTATCCTGATGGAGCGAAGCAGAATGAACAAACTTACCTTACTTGTTTCACGTAAACTCCTGTTTGTTTCTGCGGTCTTATCTTCATGAAGCGATGTAGAATGAACAAACTTACTTTACTCGTTTCACATAAACTACTGTTCGTTTCTGTTGTCTTATCGTGATGAAGTGAAGTGGAACGAACAAATTTACTTGTTACACATAAACTATTGTTTGGTTCTGTTTTAGTCTGTTGGAGCGAAGTAGAACAAACAAACTTATGTTACTTATTTCACACAAATTACTCTTTGTTTCTGTTGTATTATCCTGATGGAGTGAAGCACAATGAACAAACTTAACTTACTTGTTTCACATAAACTTCCTTTTGTTTCTTTTGTCTTATCCTGATGAAGCGAAGTAGAACGAACAAACGTACGTTACTTGTTTCACATTAACTACCGTTTGCTACTGTTGTCTTATCCTCATGAAGCGAAGTAGAACGAACAAAATTCCCTTCCTTGTTTCCCACAAACTACTCTTTTTTTCTGTTGTCTTATCCTGATGAAGCGAAGTAGAATGAACAAACTTATTTACTTGTTTCACATAAACTACTGTTTGGTTCTGTTGTCTTATCCTGATGGAGCGAAGTACAATGAACCAACTTTCCTTACTTTTTTCACATAATCTAATGTTTGGTTCTGTTTTCTTATCCTGA
The DNA here is from genome assembly GCA_036346955.1 of Dipus sagitta. Lineage (NCBI taxonomy): Eukaryota > Metazoa > Chordata > Mammalia > Rodentia > Dipodidae > Dipus > Dipus sagitta. The sequence goes on from CM070783.1 coordinate 18,380,996, forward strand.
TGAAGCGAAGTGGAAGGAACAAACTTACATTACTTGTTTCACATAAACTACTGTTTGTTTCTGTTGTCTTATCCTGATGAAGCGAAGTAGAACGAACAAATTTACTTGTTTCACATAAACTATTGCTTGGTTCTGTTTTAGTCTGTAGGGGCGAATTAGAACAAACAAAGTTATGTCACTTATTTCACACAAATTACTGTTTGTTTCTGTTGTGTTATCCTGATGAAGCGAAGTAGAACGAACATACTTATTACTTCTTTCACACTTATTACTGTTTGTTTCTGTTGTCTTATCCTGATGGAGTGAAGCACAATGAACAAACTTACCTTACTTGTTTCACCTAAAGTTCTGTTTGTTTCTGTTGTCTTACGCTGTTGGAGCGAAGTAGGACGAACAAACTTATTACTTCTTTCACACTATTACTGTTTGTTTCTGTTGTCTTATCCTGATGGAGTGAAGCACCATGAACAAACTTACCTTCCTTGTTTCACATTAACTTCTGTTTGTTTTTGTTGTGTTATCCTGATGAAGAGAAGTAGAACAAACAAACTTACTTTACTTGTTTCACATTAACTACTGTTTCGTTCTGTTGTCTTACTCCGTTGGAGCTAATTAGAACAAACAAACTTATGTTACTTATTTCACACAAATTACTGTTTGTTTCTATTGTCTTATCCTGATGGAGCGTAGCACAATGAACAAACTTACCTTACTTTTTTCACATAAACTACTGATTGTTTCTGTTGTCTTATCCTGATGATGGGAAGTAGAACGAACAAACTTACCTTACTTGTTTCATATAAACTACTGTTTGGTTCTGTTATCTTACTCTGTTGGAGCGAAGTAGAACAAACAAACTTATGTTACTTACTTCACACAAATTACTGTTTGTTTCTGTTGTGTTATCCTGATGGAGCGAAGCACAATGAACAAACTTACCTTACTTGTTTCTCATGAACTACTGTTTGTTTCTGCTGTCTTATCCTGATGAAGCGAAACAGAACCAACAAACTTACCTTACTTGTTTCACATAAACTACTGTTTGTTTCTGTTGTCTTCTCCTGATGAAGTGAAGTAGAACGAATAAAATTACTTTATTTGTTTCCCATAAACTACTGTTTGTTTCTGTTGTCTTATCTTGATGAAGCGAAGTAGAATGAACAAACTTACTTTACTTGTTTCACATAAACTACTGTTTGGTTCTGTTGTCTTACTCTGTTGGAGCGAAGTAGAACAAACAAACTTATGTTACTTATTCCAAACAAATTACTGTTTGTTTCCATTTTGTTATCCTGATGGAGCGAAGCACAATGAACAAAATCACCTCACTTTTTTCACATAAACGTCTGTTGGTTTCTGTTGTCTTACTCTGTTGGAGCGAATTAGAACGAACAAATTTATATTACTTATTTCACACAAATTACCGTTTGTTTCTGTTGTGTTATCCTGATCGAGCAAAGCAGAACGAACAAACTTACATTACTTGTTTCAAGTAAACTTCTGTTTGTTTCTGTGGTCTTATCCTGATGAAGCAAAGTAGAATGAACAAACTTACTTTACTTGTTTCACATTAACTACTGTTTGGTTCTGTTGTCTTACTCTGTTGGAGCGAATTAGAACAAACAAACTTATATTACTTATTTCACACAAATTACTGTTTGTTTCTGTTGTGTTATCCTGATCGAGCGAAGCAGAATGAACAAACTTACCTTACTTGTTTCACGTAAACTACTGTTTGTTTCTGTGGTCTTATCCTGATGAAGCGAAGTAGAATGAACAAACTTACTTTACTCGTTTCACATAAAATACTGTTTGGTTCTGTTGTCTTATCCTGATGAAGCGAAGTAGAACGAACAAACTTACATTACTTGTTTCATATTAACCACTGTTTTTTTCTGTTGTCTTATCCTGATGAAGCGAAGTAGAATGAACAAACTTCCCTTACTTGTTTCCCATAAAGTACTGATTGTTTCTGTTGTCTTATCCTGATGAAGCAAAGTAGAAGGAACAAACTTACTTTATTTGTTTCCCATAAACTACTGTTTGTTTCTTTTGTCTTATCTTGATGAAGCGAAGTAGAACGAACAAACTTACGTTACTTGTTTCACATTAACTACTGTTTGTTTCTGTTGTCTTATCCTGATGAAGCGAAGTAGAACGAACAAACTTCCCTTACTTGTTTCCCATAAAGTACTCTTTTTTTCTGTTGTCTTATCCTGGTGAAGCGAAGTAGAATGAACAAACTTATTACTTCTTTCACACTTAGTACTGTTTGTTTCTGTTGTCTTATCCTGATGGAGTGAATCACAATGAACAAACTTACCTTACTTGTTTCACATAATCTTCTGTTTGTTTCTGTTGTCTTACTCTGTTGGAGCGAAGTAGGACGAACAAACTTATTATTTCTTTCACACTTATTACTGTTTGTTTCTGTTGTCTTATCCTGATGGAGTTAGGCACAATGAACAAACTTACCTTACTTGTTTCACATAAACGACTGTTTGTTTCTGTTGTCTTATCCCGATGATGGGAAGTAGAATGAACAAACTTACTTTACTTGTTTCATATAAACTACTGTTTGGTTCTGTTGTCTTACTCTGTTGGAGCGAAGTAGAACAAACAAACTTATGTTACTTATTTCACACAAATTACTGTTTGTTTCTGTTGTGTTATCCTGATGGAGCGAAGCACAATGAACAAACTTACCTTACTTGTTTCTCATGAACTACAGTTTGTTTCTTCTGTCTTATCCTGATGAAGCGAAATAGAACCAACAAACTTACCTTACTTGTTTCACATAAACTACTGTTTGTTTCTGTTGTCTTGTCCTGCTGAAGTGAAGTAGAACGAACAAACTTACTTTATTTGTTTCCCATAAACTACTATTTTTTCTGTTGTCTTATCCTGATGAAGCGAAGTAGAATGAACAAACTTACTTTACTTGTTTCACATAAACTACTGTTTGGTTCTGTTGTCTTACTCTGTTGGAGCGAAGTAGAACAAACAAACTTATGTTACTTATTTCAAACAAATTACTGTTTGTTTCCGTTGTCTTATTATGATGGAGAGAAGCACAATGAACAAAATTACCTCACTTGTTTCACACAAACTTCTGTTTGTTCTGTTGTCTCACTCTGTTGGAGCGAAGTAGAACGAACAAACTTATTACTTCTTTCACACATATTACTGTTTGTTTCTGTTGTCTTATCCTGGTGGAGCGACGCGCAATGAACCAACTTACCTTACTTGTTTCACATAAACTTCTGTTTGTTTCTGTTGTCTTAACCTGATGAAGTGAAGTAGAACAAACAAACTTACGTTACTTGTTTCACATAAACTACTGTTTGGTTCTGTTGTCTTATCCTGACGGAGCGAAGTAGAACAAACAAACTTATGTTACTTATTTCACACAAATTACTGTTTATTTCTGTTGTGTTATCCTGATGGAGCGAAGCAGAATGAACAAACTTACCTTGCTTGTTTCACGTAAACTCCTGTTTGTTTCTGCGGTCTTATCCTCATGAAGTGATGTAGAATGAACAAACTTACTTTACTGGTTTCACATAAACTACTGTTCGTTTCTGTTGTCTTATCCTGATGAAGTGAAGTAGAACGAACAAATTTACTCGTTACACATAAACTATTGTTTGGTTCTGCTTTAGTCTGTTGGAGCGAAGTAGAACAAACAAACTTATGTCACTTATTTCACACAAATTACTGTTTGTTTCTGTTGTATTATCCTGATGGAGTGAAGCACAATGAACAAACTTAACTTACTTGTTTCACATTAACTACTGTTTGCTTCTGTTGTCTTATCCTGATGAAGCGAAGTAGAACGAACAAACTTCCCTTCCTTGTTTCCCACAAACTGCTCTTTTTTTCTGTTGTCTTATCCTGATGAAGCGAAGCAGAATGAACAAACTTACTTTACTTGTTTCACATAAACTACTGTTTGGTTCTGTTGTCTTACTTTCTTGGAGCGAATTAGAACAAACAAACTTATGTTACTTATTTCACACAAATTACTGTTTATTTCTGTTGTCTTATCCTGATGGAGCGAAGCAGAATGAACAAACTTACCTTACTTGTTTCACATAAACTCCTGTTTGTTTCTGTGGTCTTATCCTCATGAAGCCAAGTAGAATGAACAAACTTACTTTACTCGTTTCATATAAACTACTGTTCGTTTCTGTTGTCTTATCCTGATGAAGCGAAGTAGAACGAACAAATTTAGTTGTTTCACATAAACTATTGCTTGGTTCTGTTTTAGTCTGTTGGAGCGAAGTAGAACAGACAAACTTAGGTTACTTATTTCACACAAATTACTGTTTGTTTCTGTTGTGTTATCCTGATGGAGCGAAGCACAATGAACAAACTTACCTTACTTGTTTCACATAAACTTACGTTTGTTTCTTTTGTCTTATCCTGATGAAGCGAAGTAGAACGAACAAACTTACGTTACTTGTTTCACATTAACTACTGTTTGTTTCTGTTCTCTTATCCTGATGAAGCAAAGTAGAGCGAACAAACTTCCCTTACTTGTTTCCCATAAACTACTCTTTTTTTCTGTTGTCTTATCCTGATGAAGCGAGGTAGAATGAACAAACTCACTTTACTTGTTTCACATAAACTACTGTTTGGTTCTGTTTTCTTATCCTGATGGAGCGAAGTACAATGAACCAACTGATCTTACTTGTTTCACATAAACTAATGTTTGGTTCTGTTTTCTTAACCTGATGAAGCGAAGTGGTAGGAACAAACTGACATTACTTGTTTCACATAAACTACTGTTTGTTTCTGTTGTCTTATCCTGATGAAGCGAAGTAGAACGAACAAATTTAGTTGTTTCACATAAACTATTGTTTGGTTCTGTTTTAGTCTGTTGGAGCGAAGTAGAACAAACAAACTTATGTTACTTATTTCACACAAATTACTGTTTGTTTCTGTTGTGTTATCCTGATGGAGCGAAGCACAATGAACAAACTTACCTTACTTGTTTCACATAAACTTCCGTTTGTTTCTTTTGTCTTATCCTGATGAAGCGAAGTAGAACGAACAAACTTACGTTACTTGTTTCACATTAACTACTGTTTGTTTCTGTTGTCTTATCCTGATGAAGCGAAGTAGAACGAACAAACTTCCCTTACTTGTTTCCCATAAACTACTGATTGTTTCTGTTGTCTTATCCTGATGAAGCAAAGTAGAAGGAACAAACTTACTTTATTTGTTTCCCATAAACTACTGTTTGTTTCTGTTGTCTTATCCTGATGAAGCGAAGTAGAACGAACAAACTTACGTTACTTGTTTCACATTAACTACTGTTTGTTTCTGTTGTCTTATCCTGATGAAGCGAAGTAGAACGAACAAACTTCCCTTACTTGTTTCCCATAAACTACTGATTGTTTCTGTTGTCTTATCCTGATGAAGCGAAGTAGAAGGAACAAACTTATTACTTCTTTCACACTTAGTACTGTTTGTTTCTGTTGTCTTATCCTGATGGAGTGAATCACAATGAACAAACTTACCTTACTTGTTTCACATAATCTTCTGTTTGTTTCTGTTGTCTTACTCTGTTGGAGCGAAGTAGGACGAACAAACTTATTATTTCTTTCACACTTATTACTGTTTGTTTCTGTTGTCTTACCCTGATGGAGTTAGGCACAATGACAAACTTACCTTACTTGTTTCACATAAAACGACTGTTTGTTTCTGTTGTCTTATCCCGATGATGGGAAGTAGAACGAACAAACTTACTTTACTTGTTTCATATAAACTACTGTTTGTTCTGTTGTCTTACTCTGTTGGAGCGAAGTAGAACAAACAAACTTATGTTACTTATTTCACACAAATTACTGTTTGTTTCTGTTGTGTTATCCTGATGGAGCGAAGCACAATGAACAAACTTACCTTACTTGTTTCTCATAAACTACTGTTTGTTTCTGCTGTCTTATCCTGATGAAGCGAAATAGAACCAACAAACTTACCTTACTTGTTTCACATAAACTACTGTTTGTTTCTGTTGTCTTGTCCTGATGAAGTGAAGTAGAACGAACAAACTTACTTTATTTGTTTCCCATAAACTACTGTTTTTTTCTGTTGTCTTATCCTGATGAAGCGAAGTAGAATGAACAAACTTACTTTACTTGTTTCACATAAACTACTGTTTGGTTCTGTTGTCTTACTCTGTTGGAGCGAAGTAGAACAAACAAACTTATGTTACTTATTTCACACAAATTACTGTTTGTTTCCGTTGTCTTATTATGATGGAGAGAAGCACAATGAACAAAATTACCTCACTTGTTTCACACAAACTTCTGTTTGTTCTGTTGTCTCACTCTGTTGGAGCGAAGTAGAACGAACAAACTTATTACTTCTTTCACACATATTACTGTTTGTTTCTGTTGTCTTATCCTGGTGGAGCGACGCGCAATGAACCAACTTACCTTACTTGTTTCACATAAACTTCTGTTTGTTTCTGTTGTCTTAACCTGATGAAGTGAAGTAGAACAAACAAACTTACGTTACTTGTTTCACATAAACTACTGTTTGGTTCTGTTGTCTTATCCTGATGGAGCGAAGTAGAACAAACAAACTTATGTTACTTATTTCACACAAATTACTGTTTATTTCTGTTGTGTTATCCTGATGGAGCGAAGCAGAATGAACAAACTTACCTTGCTTGTTTCACGTAAACTCCTGTTTGTTTCTGCGGTCTTATCCTCATGAAGTGATGTAGAATGAACAAACGTACTTTACTGGTTTCACATAAACTACTGTTCGTTTCTGTTGTCTTATCCATGATGAAGTGAAGTAGAACGAACAACTTTACTCGTTACTCATAAACTATTGTTTGGTTCTGCTTTAGTCTGTGGAGCGAAGTAGAACAAACAAACTTATGTCACTTATTTCACACAAATTACTGTTTGTGTTCTGTTGTATTATCCTGATGGAGTGAAGCACAATGAACAAACTTAACTTACTTGTTTCACATTAACTACTGTTTGCTTTCTGTTGTCTTATCCTGATGAAGCGAAGTAGAACGAACAAACTTCCCTTCCTTGTTCCCACAAACTGCTCTTTTTTTCTGTTGTCTTATCCTGATGAAGCGAAGCAGAATGAACAAACTTACTTACTTGTTTCACATAAACTACTGTTTGGGTTCTGTTGTCTTACTTTCTTGGAGCGAATTAGAACAAACAAACTTATGTTACTTATTCACACAAATTACTGTTTATTTCTGTGGTCTTATCCTGAGGAGCGAAGCAGAATGAACAAACTTACCTTACTTGTTTCACATAAACTCCTGTTTGTTTCTGTGGTCTTATCCTCATGAAGCCAAGTAGAATGAACAAACTTACTTTACTCGTTTCATATAAACTACTGTTCGTTTCTGTTGTCTTATCCTGATGAAGCGAAGTAGAACGAACAAATTTAGGTGTTTCACATAAACTATTGCTTGGTTCTGTTTTAGTCTGTTGGAGGCGAAGTAGAAACAGACAAACTTAGGTTACTTATTTCACACAAATTACTGTTTGTTTCTGTTGTGTTATCCTGATGGAGCGAAGCACAATGAACAAACTTACCTTACTTGTTTCACATAAACTTCCGTTTGTTTCTTTTGTCTTATCCTGATGAAGCGAAGTAGAACGAACAAACTTACGTTACTTGTTTCACATTACCTACTGTTTGTTTCTGTTGTCTTATCCTGATGAAGCAAAGTAGAACTAACAAACTTCCCTTACTTGCGTCCCATAAACTACTGTTTTTTTCTGTTGTCTTATCCTGATGAAGCGAGGTAGAATGAACAAACTCACTTTACTTGTTTCACATAAACTACTGTTTGGTTCTGTTTTTCTATCCTGATGGAGCGAAGTACAATGAACCAACTGATCTTACTTGTTTCACATAAACTAAATGTTTGGTTCTGTTTTCTTAACCTGATGAAGCGAAGTGGTAGGAACAAACTGACCATTACTTGTTTCACATAAACTACTGTTTGTTTCTGTTGTCTTATCCTGATGAAGCGAAGTAGAACGAACAAATTTAGTTGTTTCACATAAACTATTGCTTGGTTCTGTTTAGTCTGTTTGGAGCGAAGTAGAACAGACAAACTTAGGTTACTTATTTCACAAAATTACTGTTTGTTTCTGTTGTTGTTATCCTGATGGAGCGAAGCTAATGAACTAAACTTACCTTACTTGTTTCACATAAACTTACGTTTGTTTCTTTTGTCTTATCTGATGAAGCGAAGTAGAAGAACAAATTACGTTACTTGTTTCACATTAATTCTGTTTGTT
>CM070783.1:18389392-18413881 GCA_036346955.1 Dipus sagitta
AGAAACAAACAGTAGTTTATGTAAACAAGTAAATTTATTTGTTCATCCTACTCGCTTCATCAGATAAGACAACAGAAACAAACAGTAGTTTATGTGAAATGAGTAAAGTAAGTTTGTTCATTCTACTTCGCTTCATCAGGATAAGACCACAGAAACAGACAGTAGTTTACGTGAAACATTTAAGGTAAGTTTGTTCCTTCTACTTTGCTTCATCGGGATAAGACAACAGAGAAAATCAGTAGTTTATGGGAAACAAGTAATGGATGTTTGTTCGTTCTATTTCGCTTCATCAGGATAAGACAACAGAAACAAACAGTAGTTATGTGAAACAAGTAACGTAAGTTTGTTCATTCTACTTCACTTCATCAGGAAAAGACAAAAGAAACAAACGGAAGTTTATGTGAAACAAGTAAGGTAAGTTTGTTCATTGTGCTTCCGTCCATCAGGATAACACAACAGAAAGAAACAGTAATTTGTTTGAAATAAGTAACATAAGTTTGTTTGTAATACTTCGCTCCAACAGACTAAAATAGAACCAATGAATAGTTCTGTGAAAGAAGTAAAGTAAATTTGTTCGTTCTGCTTCCCTCCAGCAGAGTAAGACAACAGAAACAAACAGTAGTTTATGGGAAACAAGAAAGGGAAGTTTGTTCGTTCTACTTCGCTTCATCAGGATAAGACAACAGAACCAAACAGTAGTTTATGAGAAACAAGTAAGGTAAGTTTGTTCATTGTGCTTCGCTCCAACAGAGTAAGACAAGAGAACCAAACAGTAGTTTATGTGAAACAAGTAAGATAAGTTTGTTTGTTCCACTTCGCTTCATCAGGATAAGACAACAGAACCAAACAGTAGTTTATGTGAAACAAGTAAGGTAAGTTTGTTCATTCCACTTCGCTTCATCAGGATAAGACAACAGAAACAAACAGTAGTTTATGTGAAACAAGTAAGGTAAGTTTGTTCTATGGGCATCGCTCCATCAGGATCAGGCAACAGAAAGAAACAGTAATATGTGTGAAAGAAGTAATAAGTTTGTTTGTTCTGCTTCGCTCCAACAGAGTAAGACAACAGAAACAAACAGAAGTTTATGTGAAACAAGTTAGGGAAGTTTGTTCTATGGGCGTCGCTCCATCAGGATCAGACAACTGAAACAAACAGTAGTTTACGTGAAACAAGTTAGGTAAGTTTGTTTATTCTGTTTCGCTAGATCAGGATCCACAACAGAAACAAACAGTAATTTGTGTGAAATAAGTAATATAAGTTTGTTTGTTCTAATTCGCTCCAACAGAGTAAGACAACAAAACCAAACAGTAGTTTATGTGAAACAAGTAAAGTAAGTTTGTTCATTCTACTTCGCTTCATCAGGATAAGACAACAGAAACAAATGGAAGTTTATGTGAAACAAGTTAGGTAAGTTTGTTCATGGTGCTTCGGTCCATCAGGACAACATAACAAAAACAAACAGTAATTTGTGTGAAATGAGTAACATAAGTTTGTTTGTTCTACTTCGCACCAACAGACTAAAAGGAACCAAAGAATAGTTTATGTGAAACAAGTAAATTTGTTCGTTCTACTTCGCTTCATCAGGATAAGACAACAGAAACAAGCAGTAGTTTAGTGGAATGATAAAGTAGTTTGTTCTTCTACTTCGCTTCATCAGGATAAGACCACAGAAACAGACAGTATGTTTACGTGAAACATTTAAGTAAGATCTTCCTTCTACTTTGCTTCACGGATAAACAACAGAGAAAATCATAGTTTATGGAAAACAAGTAATGGATGTTTGTTCGTTCTATTTCGCTTCATCAGGATAAACAACAGAAACAACAGTAGTTTATGTGAAACAAGTAACGTAAGTTTGTTCGTTCTACTTCAACTTCATCAGAAAGACAAAAGAAACAAACGGAAGTTTATGTGAAACAAGTAAGGTAAGTTTGTTCATTGTGCTTCCTCCATCAGGATAACACAACAGAAAGAAACAGTAATTTGTGTGAAATAAGTAACATAAGTTTGTTTGTTCACTTCACTCCAACAAGTAAAAACAGAACAAACAATGGTTTATGTGAAACAAGTAATTTTTTTTTCGTTCTAAATCGCTTCATCAGATAAGACAACAAAACACAGTATTTAATGTGAAACAATAAGGTAAGTTTGTTGTTCCACTATCGCTTCATCAGGATAAACAACAGAACCAAACAGTATTAATGTGAAACAAGTAAAGTAAATTTGTTCATTCTACTTCGCTTCATCAGGATAAGACCAACAGAAACAAACATAGTTTATGTGAAACAAGTAAGGAAATTTGTTCGTTCTACTTTGCTTCATCAGATAAACCAACAGAACCAAACAGTAGTTTATGTGAAACAGTAAAGTAAGTTGTTCATCTACTTCGCTTCATCTGGATAAGACAACAGAAACAAACAGAAGTTATGTGAAACAAGTAAAGTAAGTTTGTTTGTTCTACTTCACTTCATCATGTTAAGACAACAGAAACAAACAGAATTTATGTGAAACAGTAAGGTAAGTTTGTTCGTTCCACTTCGCTTCATCAAGATAAACAACAGAAACCAAACAGTATTAATGTGAAACTAGTAAAGTAAGTTTGTCATTCTACTGTCATTCATCAGGAAGACAACAGAAACAAACAGTAGTTTATGTGAAACAAGTAACTAAGTTTGTTTGTTCTACTTCGCTTCATCAGGTTAAGACAACAGAAACAAACAGAAGTTTATGTGAAACAAGTAGTGTAAGTTTGTTCTATGGGGGGTCCCTCCATCAGGTTAAACAACAGAAAGAAAGAGTAAATATTGTGAAAGAAGTACATCAGTTTGTTCGTTCTACTTCGCTGCAACAGAGTAAGACAACAGAAACAAACAGAAGTTTATGGTGAAACATAAGGTAATTTGTTCATGTGCTTCGCTCTCAAGATAGACAACAGAAATAAACAGTAGTTATTGTGAAACAAGTGAGGTAAGTTTGTTCGTTCTACTTCGCTTCATCAGGATAACACCACGGAACCAAAGAGAAGTTTATGTGAAACAAGTATCGTAAGTTTGTTCATTGTGTGTCGCTCCATCAGGATAAGACAACAGAAACAAACAGTAATATGTTTGAAAGATAATAAGTTTGTTCGTTCTACTTCGCTCGAACAGAGTAAGACAACAGAACCAAACAGTAGTTAATGTGAAACAAGTAAAGTAAGTTTGTTCATTCTACTTCGCTTCATCAGGATAAGACAACAGAAACAAACAGTAGTTTATGTGAAACAAGTAAGGTAAGTTTGTTCGTTCTACTTCGCTTCATCAGGATAAGACAACAGAACAAAACAGAAGTTTATGTGAAACAAGAAACGTAAATTTGTTTGTTCTACTTCGCTTCATCAGGTAAATACAACAGAAACAAACGGAAGTTTATGTGAAACAAGTAAGGTAAGGTTGTTCATTGTGCTTCGCTCCATCAGTATAAGGCAACAGAAACAAACAGTAATTTGTGTGAAATAAGTAACATAAGTTTGTTTGTTCTACTTCGCTCCAAGAGACTAAAACAGAACCAAACAACAGTTTATGTGAAAGAAGTAAAAGTAAATTGTTGGTTCTACTTCCCTCCAACAGAGTAAGACAACAGAACAAAACAGTAGTTTATGTAAACAAGTAAAGTTAGTTTGTTCGTTCTTCTACGCTTCATCAGGATATGACACAGAAACAAACAGTAGTTTATGTGAAACAAATAAGTAAGTTTCTCATCTACTTCGCTTCATCAGGAAAAAGACCACAGAAACAAACAGTAGTTTTGGAAACAAGTGAGGTAATTTTGTTCATTGTGCTTTGATCCATATGGATAAAGACAATGGAACAAACAGTAATTTGTGTGAAATTAGTAACATAAGTTTGTTTGTTCTAATTCGCTCCACCAGTATAAGACAACAGAACCAAACAGTAGTATATGTGAAACAAGTAACGTAAGTTTGTTCGTTCTACTTCACTTCATCAGATAAACAAAAGAAACAAACGAAAGTTTATGTGAAACAAGTAAGTAAGTTTGGTCATTGTGCTTTCGCTGCATCAGGATAACATCAACAAAACAAACAGTAATTTTTGTGAAATAAGTAACATAAGTTTGTTTGTTCTACTTCGTCCAACAGACTAAAAACAAACCAAACAGTAGTTTCTGGTGAACAAGTAAATTTGTTCGTTCTACTGTCCTTCATCAGATAAGACAACAGAAACACGCAGTAGTTTAGTGAAACAAGTAAGGTATGTTTGTTCATTGTGCTCGCTCCATCAGATAAACAACAGAAAAAATACAAAGTAATTTCTGTGAAATAAGAAACATAGTTTCTTTGTTCTACTTCGCTCAAACAGACTAAAACAAACCAAAGAATAGTTTATGTGAAAAAGTAAAGTAAATTTGTTCGTTCTACTTCCCTCCAACAGAGTAAGACAACAGAAACAAACAGTAGTTTATTGAAACAATAAAGTTATTTTTGTTCGTTCTACTTCGCTTCATCAGGATAAGACAACAAAACAAACAGTAGTTTTATGTAAATCGAATAAGTAAGGTTTGTTCATTCTACTTTCATCATCAGGATAAGATGCCACATGAAACAAACAGTAGTTTAGAGAAACAAGTAATGTAAGTTTGTTCATTGTCTTCGCTCCAATCAGGATAACACAACAGAAACAAACATAATTTATGTGAAAATAATAATATAAGTTTGTTTGTTCTAATTCGCTCCAACAGAGTAAACAACAAACCAAACAGTACTTTAAGTGAAACAAGTATAGTAAGTTGTTGTTCTAAATTCGCTTCGGAGGATAAGACAACAGAAAAAACATAGTTTATGGAAAAAAATAAAGTATTTTGTTCTTTCTACTTGCTTCATCAGGTGAAGAAAACAGAAACAATCAGTAGTTTAGGGGAAACCAAGTAAGGGAAGTTTGTTCATTGTGTTTTGTTCCAACAGGATAACACAACAGAAACAAACAGTAATTTGTGTGAAATAAGTAATATAAATTGTTTGTTCTAATTCGCTCCAACAAGTAAGACAAACAGAACCAAACAGTAGTTAATGTGAAACAAGTAAGGTAAAGTTTGTTTCGTTCTACTTCCTCCAACAGAGTAAGACAACAGAAACAAACAGTAGTTTATGTGAAACAAGTAAAGGTAGTTTGTTCGTTCTACTTCGATTCATCAGATAACAACAAAAAAAAACAGTAAATTAATGTGAAACAAGCATGGGAGGATTGTTCCTTCTACTTTCGCTTCCTCAGGATACGACAACAAGAACAAACAATTTTGGGTGAAATAAGTAACATAATTTTGTTTGTTCTTTTAAAACCCCTCCCAATAGAGTAAACAACAAAACCAAACAGTTTTATATGAAAAAGTAAGGTAAGTTTGTTCATTGTACTTCGCTCCATCAATAAAGACAATAAACCAAACGTAAGTTTATTGAAACAAGTAAAGTAAGTTTTTTTCACCACTTTGCTTCATCAGGATAAGACAACAAAACAGACCCGTAGTTTAGAAACAAATAAATAATTTCTTCGTTCTACTTCGCTCATGAGGACAATACAACAGAAACAAACAGTAGTTTTTGAAACAAGTAAGGAATTTGGTTTCCTTCTACCCTTTCCCTTTATCAGGGTGAGACAGCAAAAAAACAGTGGTTTATTTAGAAACAATTAGGTAAATTTGTTCATTGGCTTCCCTCCATCAGGATAACACAAAAAAAAACTTTTAATTGATGAAAGAATAACATAACTTTTTTTGTTTTACTTTATCCAACCGAGTAAGACAACAGAACCAAACTGCTGTTTGTGAAACAAAAAAGTAAGTTTTTTTCGTTCTCTTGGGTTCATCAAAATAAGACAACAACACAAACAAAAGTTCATGTGAAACAAGTAAGGTAAGTTGTTGGTTCAAATTTTGATTCATCAGATAAACACAAAAACAAACAGTAGTTTTTGAAAACAATAAGGTAAGTTTGTTCATTTTGCTTTGCTCCAACACGATAAGACAACAGAAACAACAGTAATTTCGTGATATAAGTATATAAGTTTTTTCGTTCTACTTCGCTCCAAAGAGTAAAACAACAGACCCAACCAGTATTTAATATGAAACAATAAGTAAGTTTGTTCGTTCTACTTCGCATCATAAGGATAAACACAGAAACAATCAGTATTTTATGTGAAAGAAGAAGGTAAGTTTGTGCGTTCACTTCCTCCATCAGGAAAGACAGCAAAAAAAACTGTAGTTTAGGGGGAACAATAAGGTAATTTGTTCATTTCTTCGCTCCATCCGATATCAAAACAAAACAAATAGTAATTTGTGTGAAATAAGTAACATAAGTTCGGGTTTTTTTCTAATTCCTCCAACAGATAGACAACAGAACCAAACAGTATTAATGTGAAACAAGTAAAGTAAGTTTGTTCTTCTAACTTCGCTAAAATCAATTAAGAAAAAACGCACCCCAAAATTTTAAATTTAAACAAGTAAGGTAAGTTTGTTCCTTTGCTTCGTCCATCAGGATAAGACAACAGAAAAAAACATTAATATGTGTGAAAAAGTAACAATTTGTTCGTTCTACATCGCCTCCCCCCAGAGTAAGACAAAAGAACCAAAAAGTAGTTTTTTGTGAAACAAGTAAAGTAAAATTTATTCTTCTACTTCCTTTGTCAGGATAAGACAACAGAAACAAAGAGTAGTTTATGTGAAACAAGTAAATTTAAAATTGTTTCTTCTACTTTGCTTTTTCAGGGTAACGACAACAAAACAAACCGTAGTATTATGTGAAACAAGTAAAGGCAGGATTGTTCCTTTTAAATTTGCTTCACAGGATAAGACAGCAAAACAAACAGTATTTATGAAAACAAGAAAGGGAAGTTTGTTCCCTTGTGCTTTGGCCATCAGGATAAGAAAAACAGAAAAAAACAAATAATATGGTGAAAGAAGTAACATTTGTTCATTCTACTCGCCCAACAGAGTAAATTAAGAACCAAACATAATATTGTAAACAAGTAAAGTAAGTTTTTTCATTCTACTTCACTTCTCAGGATAAGACAACAGAACAAACATAGTTTATTGAAACGAGTAAAGTAAGTTTGTTCATTCTACTTTCGCTTCATCAGGACAGGGCAACAAAAAAAAGAGTAGTTTATGCAAACAAGTAAGGTAATTTGTGCATTGTGCTTTGCTCCATCAGATAAGACAACAGAACCAAAAAGTAGGTTTTTTGTGAAACAAGTAAAGTAAATTTGTGTTTGTTCTACTTCACTTCATAGGATAAGACAAGAGAAACAAACAGTAATTTATGTGAAACAAGGGAAAAAATTTTTTTTTTCCACTTTGCTTTACAGGACAAGACAACAGAAAAAAACTGTATTTTATGTGAACACAGTAAGGTAAGTTTGTTGGCTCTATTTGTTCCCTCAGATAAACAGCAGAAACAAACGGTAGTTTATAGAAAAAAATTAAGGTAAGTTTTTTTCATTGTGCTTCGCTCCATCAGGATAAGACAACAAAAAAAACGTAGTTAAGGTGAAAATTTAAATAACAAAATTTGTTCGTTCTAAATTCGCTTCATCAGAAAGACAACAAACCAAACAGTAGTTTTATGTGAAAAAAGGAAAGTAAATTGTTCATTGTACTTCGCTTTTTCAGGATACGAGAACAGAAAAAAACAGTACTTTTTTGTGAAACAAGTTCGGTCAGATTGTTCGGTTTTACTTTTGCTTCATCGGATAAACAGCAAAAAAAACGTAGCTTATGTAAACAAGTAAGGTAAATTGTTCATTGTCCTTTGCTCCATCAGGATAAACAATTTGAAACAAACAGTAATTTGTGTGGAAATAAGTAACATAACTCTTTTTTCTACTTTTGCCCAACAAGTAAGACAACAAACCAAACATAAATTTATGTAAACAAGTAAGTAATATTGTTCGGTCTACTTTGCTTCCCTCATGAAAACAAAAACAATCATTTTTTTAGGGAAACAAGTAAAGGAAGTTTTGTTCGTTCTACTTCGCTTTTAAACAGGATAAGACAACAGAAACAAACAGTAGTTCCTATGAAATAAGTAACTAAGTTTTTCTTCTACTTCGTCTTTATCAGGGTAACACAACAGAAACCCAAAAATAGTTTAATGTGAAAAAGTAAGGTAATTTGTTCGTTCTACTTCCTTCACAGAAAAACAATAAAAACAAACATTAGTTTATGTAAACAAGTAAAGTAAAAGGGTTTGTTCACTTCGCTTTTAACGGGATACTACAACAAAACAAACAGTAGTTTATGTGAAACAAGTACGGTAGAATGTTCGTTTTACTTCCTGCACAGGATAAAACAGCATAAAAAACATGTTTTATGTGAAACAATTTGATAAGTTTGTTCATTGTGCTTAGGGGGGCCCATCAGCATAAGACAACAGAAACAAACAGTAATTTGGGTGAAATAAGTAACATAAAATTTTTTTTTTCTACCTTCGCTCTAACACAGTAAGAAAAACAGAACCAAACATAGTTTTTTATGAAACAAGTAAAGTAAATTTTGTTCGTTCTACTTCGCTTCAACACAGTAAGACAAAAGAAACAAACAGTAGTTTATGTGAAAGAAGTCAGGTAATTTGTTTATTTTGCTTCGCTTTCCCTCAGATAAGACAGCGAAACAAACTGAAATTTATGTGCAACAAATAAGGTAAATTCGTTCATTGTGCTTTGCTCCATCAGGATAAACAACAAAAAAACATAATTTGTTTAAATAAGAAAAATAAGTTTGTTGTTTTTAAATTTGCCTCCACAGATAAACAACAGAACCAAACAGTAGTTTTTTGTGAAACAAGCAATTAAGTTTTCATTCTACTTCCTTCATTATACAAGACAACAGAAACAATCAGTAGTTTAGGAAACAAATAAGAATTTTGTTCTTCACTTCTTCAAACAGATAAAAAACAAAAAAACAGTAGTTAATATGAATAAGTAACGTAAGTTTGTTCGTTTCTTCTTCGCTTCATCAGGGTAAAACAACAAACCAAACAGTAGTTTTGTAAAAAAAAAAGTAAGATTTTTTCGTTCAATTCGCTTTTCAGGAACAAACAAAAAAAAAAATAAATTTATGTGAAACAAGTACGGTCAATTGTTCGTTCTACTTCCTTCAAAAATAAGACAGCAGAAACAAACAGTAGCTTAGTGAAACCAGTAAGGAAAGTTTGTTCATTTGCTTTGCCCCCATCAGATAAGACAATAAACAACAGTAATTTGTGTGAAATAAGTAAAAAAACTCTGTTGTTCACTTCGCTCCCAAAAGATTTAAAACAAAAAACCAAACAGTATTTTAAGTGAAACAAGTAAAATAAAAAAGTTTGTTTTTTTACTTCGCCTCAACAAAGACAACAGAAACAATCATATTCATGGAAACAAGTAAAGGAATTTTTCTTCATTTCGCTTCATCAGATAAAAACAAAAAAAAAATATTAATATGAATTTAAATAACGTAAGTTGGGTTCCCTTCTACTTCGCCTCATCAGATAACAACAGAAACAAAAAATTTTTTTGGAAAAAAGTAAAGTAACTTTTCGTTCTACTTCGCACCATCAGATAAAAACAACAGAACCAAACAGTAAATTCAAGTGGGAAAAAAGTAAATAAGTTTTTTCATTCTACTTCGCTTTATCAGATAAGAAAACAAAACAAACATATTTGTGGGGAAAAAAATAAAATAATTTTGTTCGTTCTACTTCGCTTTACAGGACAAGACAACAAAAACAAACATTTTTTATGTGAACAAGTAAGGTAAGTTTGTTTCATGTGCTTAATCCTCAGATAAACCAACGAAAGAAAACATAATTTGTGTGAAATAAGTAACATAAAAATGTTTGTTCTACTTTTGAAACCAACAGAGAAGACAACAAACCAAACTGCAGTTTTTTGTTAAAGAAGAAAGTAAAGTTTTTTCGTTCACTTGCTCGCAGAAAGACAACAAAAAAATCTATTTAGTGAACGGGGAAAGTAATTATACATTCTACTTCGCTTCATCAGGGGGTTTAAACAACCCCAAAAAAAACAGTATTTTTCCAAACAAATAAGTAATTGTTCATTCTGTTTTGCCGATCAGGATAACACAACAAAACAACATAAATTGGGGGAAAAAAGTAATATAAGTTGGTTTTTCTAATTCGCTGCAACAGACTAAGACAACAACCAAACATAGGGAATTTTAAACAAGTAAAGTAATTTTTCATTCTACTTTGCTTCATCAGGGTAAGAAACAGAAACAATCATAATTTAAGGAACAAGTACGAAGTTTGTTCGCCACCCCGCTCATTAGGATAATAAAAACAAAACAAACAAACAAACAAAAATTAATGTGAAACAATAACATAAGTTTGTTCCCTCCATTCCTTCATCAGGTAAACAAAAGAAACAAACGGGAAATTTATGGAACAATAAGGTAATTTTTCAAATTTTTTTTCCCCCCAACAATAACACAAAAAAAAACAAAGAGAATTTGTGTGAAAATAATAAAATTTGTTTTTTCTACTTTTGCTCCAACAACTAAAACAGACCAAAAATAGTTTATGTGAAAGAATAAATTTGTTCGTTCTTCTTCACTTCATCAGGGTAAACACCCAAAAACCTGTAGTTTTTTTGGGAAACAAGTAGGTAATGTGTTCATCTAATTCCCCTTCATCGGTAAACAACAAACCAAACAAGTTATTAAACAAATAAAGTAATTTCATTATTCACTACCTCATCAAAAAACAACAGAAACAACCAAATTTCCTAAAAAAATAAGGTAATTTGTTCATTGTGCGCCCCAGGGTAAGACAACAGAAACAAACATAAATGGGTAAAGAAGTAATAAGTTTTTTCGTTCTACTTGCTCCAACAGAGGAAACAAAGAACCAAACAGTAGTTTATTGAAACAATAAGGTACGTTTTTCCCACTTCGCTTCCCTCAGATAGGGCAACAGAACCAAACATATTTATGAAAAAAAAAGTAAGTTGGGGGATTCTACTCGTTTCCCCCAGAAAGAAACAAAAAAAACAGTATTTTTTTGGAAAAAAAGTAAGGTAAAATTTTTTTATTGTCTTCGCTCCATCAGAAACACAACAAAACAAACAATAATTGTGTGAAATAAAAATAAAATTTGTTTTTCCACATCCAGCAGCTAAAAGAACCAAGAAATAGTTTTTGAAACAAGAAATTTGTTTTGTTCAACTCTTTCAAACAAGATAGACAACAAAACAAACTAAGTTTAGTGACGATAAAGTAAGTTTTTCTTTTTAATTCGCTCCACAGGATTACAACAAAACAAACAGTAGTTTATAAACAAGTAAGTAAGTTTGTTTCATTCGTTTTTTTCAAAGGGTAAACAACAAAACAAACAAAATTGGGGAAAAGTAATAAATTTGTTTTTTAATTTGCTCCACAGGAAAAGACACAGAACCCAAAAATAGTTTAAGGAACAAGAAAAAGTTGTTTCATTCTATTGCCCTTCCATCAGGATAAAAAAAAGAAACAAACAGAGTTTATGAAACAATAAGGGGAGTTGTTCTCTACTTGCTTTAAAATAAGACCAACCCAAAAAAAATATGTGAAATAACTAAGTTGTTTCTTCCTTCGCTTTATCAGTTAAACAACAAAACAAAAGAATTTTGGGGAAAAAATTTAATAATTTGTTTTCTCGCTCCCTCAGGAAAAGACAACAACACAAACGTAAGTTTGAAAAAGTAATAATTTGTTCGTTCTACTTCGGTCCAACAGAGTAAAACACAACAGAAAAAACAGAAATTTATGTGAAAAAGTAATAGTTTTTTCGTTCCCCTTTTCGCTTCATCAGGGTAAGACAACAAACCAAACGTAATTTTAAAGTGAAACAAAAGTAAGTTTGTTCGTACTTCGCTTCCCCAGGTAAACAACAGACCCAAAAGAAGTTTTTGGGGAAACAAGAAATAATTTTTCATTCCACTTCGCTTCATCAATTAGACAAAAACAAACGTGTTTTTTTTGGGAAAAATAAAGTAATTTTTCATTCTCGCTTCATCAGGAAAACCACAAAAAAACAGTAGTTTAAAATGAAAAAAAAAAGTAAGTTTTCATTTTGTTCGCCGACGAAACCCAAAAAAACAAAAAAATTTGGTAATAAGTAATATAAGTTTGTTTGTTTTATTCGCCCACAGGGTAAGACAACAAAACAAACATATTTAGTGAAACAAGTAAGTAATTTTTTCATTTTTACTCCTTTTATCAGTTTTAAAACAAAAGAAACAAACAAAGTTTGGGAAAAAATAAGAAAATTTTTTCGTCACCGCTTTCCCCAGGGTAAAAACAAAACAAACAAATTTGTGAAAAATAATAAGTTTGTTTTCTACTTCGCTCCAAACAACAAAACAACAAAACCACAAGTAGTTTATTGTTGAAACAAGTAAAGTAGTTGTTCGGGGCCACTTCGCCCCAGATAAAAAAACAAAAACAGTATTTATGTGAAACAGTAAGGTATTGTTCATTACTTGCTCATCCGATAAACAACAGAACCAAACAGTATTTTGGAAAAAAAATAAGTTGTTTTCATCCTTCACAGGTTAGAAAAACAAACAAACAGTAGTTTTATGTAAACAGTAAAGTAAATTGTTTTCAATACTTTGCTTCATCAGATAAAACCACAGAAAAAAACATATTTGAAAAAAGTAAAGTAATTTGTTATTCCTTCGCTCATCAGATAAACAACAAAAAAAAATAATTTGGGAAAAATAAATAAGTTTTTTTTCTACTTTCTTCATCAGGATAAAACAACAAAACAACATAGTTATGGAAACAAGTAAAGAAATTTTCTTCACTTCCTTTACATAAGAAACAAAACAAAAAAGAAATTTGGGAAACAATAAGTAAGTTTGTCATTTCTCGCTCCCTAATAAGACAAAAAAAAAAATTTTGAAAGGAATAAGTTTTTCTTTCTTCGCTCCAAAAGATAAACAACAGAACCCAAAAATGTTTGTAAAAAAAAGGGAAATTTTGTGTTCCACTTCGCTTCACAGAAAAACAGAACCAAACAATTTATGAAAAAATAAAAATTTTTTTCTTCACTTCGCTCATCAGGAAAAAGACAAAAACAAACGGGTTATGGAAACAAGTAAGGGAAATTTTTCATTGTGCTTCGCTCCACAGATAAACAACAGAACAAACAAAAAAATTTTGTGAAATTAACATAATTTTTTTTCAACACCTCCAACAGACTAAAACAAACCAAAATAGTTTAAGAAAAAAGTAAATTTTTGTTCTACTTCCTTCACAGATAGACCACAAAAAAAGATTTAGTAAACAAGTAAGGAGTTTTGTTTCTTCTTCCTTCATCAGAAAAGACACAAAAAAAACAGAATTAGTGGGAAAAAAGTAAGTAAGTTTGTTTTCTTTTTCGCTCACAGGAACCCCAAAAGAAACAAAAAAATTTGGGGAAAAAAGTAAAAAAAAATTTGTTTGTCTTTTGCCCCAACAATAAACAACAAAACCCAAAAAGTATTAAATTTAACCCAAAATAATTTGTTCTTCTCTTCGCTTCACAGATAAGACACAGAAACAACCCAATTTATGTAAAAAGAAGGTAATTTTCGTTTTACTTCGCTTCATCAATAGCAAAAGAACAAACAAATTTTGGAAACAAATACTAAATTTTTTTTCAAAAATACTTCGCTCATCAGTTTAAAACAACAAATTCTACTTCTTTTGCTTCATCAGGAATAAGACCAAAACAAACATATTTATGAAACAAGAAGGTAAGTTTGTTCTACTTCGCTTCCACAGGATAAACAACAGAACAAACAGTAATTTTTGAAAAAGTAACATAAGGGTTTTTTGTTCTAAATTCACTCCAACAGATAAACAAACAAAACAAAGGAATTTTAAACAAGAAATTTGTTCTTCTACTTCGCTTCATCAGATAAGACAAACGAAACAACAGTATTTTGAGGAAACAAGTAAGTAAGTTTTTTGTTCTATTCGCTTTCATCCCGGATAAACAACAGAAACAAAAGTAATTTATGGAAACAATAAGGTAAGTTTTGTTCATTTCTTCCTCCAAAAGGTAAGACAAAACAGAAACAAACGTAATTTTGAGAAAAAGAAACAACTTTTCGTTGTTTGACTTCGCTCCATCAGGAAAAAGACAACAGAAAAAAACAGTATTTTATGGAAACAAAATGTAAGTTTTCCTCTACTTTTTTCATCAGGAAAACCAACAGAAAACCCAAAAAGTATAAATGAAACAAGTAACATTTGTTCGTTCTACTCCCTCATCAGGAAAGACAAAAGAAACAAACATAGTTAATGTGAAACAAGTAACGTAAGTTTGTTCTTTCTACTTCGCTCATCAGGATAACACAACAAACAAACATAATTTTGTGGAAATAAGTATATAATTTGTTTTTTCTAATTCCTCCAACAAGTAAACAACAAACCCAAAAAATTTATTTGGGAAAAAAGTAAAGTAAGTTTGTTTTTCCTCTTCGCTTCATCGGGGTAAGAACAAAAAAAACAGAGTTATGGGAAACAAATGAAATAAGTTTTTTTTTTTTCCTTCTAACTTTGCCACAGAAAAAACAAAACCAATAAAATTTTTTATGGGCCCCCAATAAGGGAAAAAAATTTTTGTTAAAATCTACTTCGCTTCCCCAGGTAATGACAACAGAACCAAAAAGTAGTTTATGAAACAAGTAAGGGAAATTTGTTCATTTTCTTCGCTCCATCAGTTTTAAAACAACAAGAACCAAACATAGTTTATGTGGAAAAATAAAGAAGTTTTGTTCTTTTCCCCTTTCGCTTCACCGATAAGACAACAGAAACCAAAAAGTAGTTTATGGAAACAAATAAAGTAAATTTGTTTTTCTACTTGGGTTCATCAGGGTCAGACAACAGAAAACAACAGTAGTTTAGGAAACAAATAAGAAGTTTTTTTCTTCTCTTCGCTTCAATCAGTAAACAACAAAACAAAAGTTTATTTTGAAAAAACGTAAGTTTGTTCGTTCTACTTCCCCTCATCAGGATAAGACAAAAGAAACAGCATAGTTTATGTGAAACAAGTAAGGTAAGTTTGTTCTTCTACTTCGCTTCATCAGACAAGACAACAAACCAAACAGTAGTTTATGAGAACAACAAGGTAAAGTTGTTCATTGTACTCGCTCCATCAGTATAAACAACAGAACCAAACAAGTTTAAGTGAATCAAGTAACGTAAGTTTGTTCGTTCTACTTTGCTCAATCAGGATAAAGACAAAAGAAACAAACGGAAGTTTATGTAAACAAGTAAGGTAAGTTTGTTCATTGTCTTCGCTCCATCAGATAACACAACAAAACAAACAGTAATTTGTGGGGAAATAAGTAACATAAGTTTGTTTTCTACTCTCACACTCAACGACTAAAACAGAACCAAAACTAATAGTTTATGTGAAATAACTAAATTTGTTCGTTCTACTTACGCTTCATCAGATAAGACAACAGAAACAAGCAGTAGTTTATGTGAAACAAGTAAGGTATTTTTGTTCATTGTGCTTCGCTCCATCAGATAAACAACAGAAACAAACAGTAATTTTGTGAAATAAGAAACATAATGTTTCTTTGGTTCTAATCAAACCAACAGAACAAAAACAGAACCAAAGAATAGTTTATGGAAAGAAGAAAAGTAAATTTGTTCGTTCTACTCCTCAACAAGTTAAGGCACAAAACAAACAGAATTTACATAAAACAAGTAAAGTTATTTTGTTCGTTCTACTTCGCTTCATCAGATAAGACAACAGAAACAAACAGTAGTTTATGGGAAACAAATAAAGTAAGTTTGTTCGTTCTACTTCGCTTCATCAGGACAAGACACAGAAAACAAACAGTAGTTTAATGGAAACAAGTTAAGGGAAGTTTGTTCGTTCTACTTCGCTTCATCAGGATAAGACAAAAGAAACAAACGGAAGTTTATGTGAAAGAAGTAAGTAAGTTTGTTCATTGCTTCGCTCATCAGGATAAACAACAGAAACAATAGTAATTTGTTGAAATAGGTAACATAAGTTTGTTTGTTCTACTTTGCTCCAACAGACTAAAACAGAACCAACATATAGTTTATGTGAAACAAGTAAATTTGTTCGTTCTACTTCGCTTCATCAGGATAAGACAACAGAAACAAACATAGTTTATGGGAAACAAACAAAGTAAGTTTGTTGCATTCTATTCGATTCATCAGGACAAGACACGAAACAAACAGTAGTTTATGTGAAACAAGTAAGGTAAGTTTTTGGTACTATTTCCGCTTCATCAGGTATAGGACAGCAGAAACAAACAGTATTTATGTGAAACAAGAAAGTAAATTGGTTCATGTGATCTCGTCCAACAGATAAGAAACGAAACAAACAGTAATTGGTTAAATAAGAATACATAAGTTTCTTTGTTCTACTTCGCTTCAACAGACTAAAACAGAACACAAAAATAGTTTATGTGAAACAAAGTAAAGTAAATTTGTTCGTTCTACTTTCCCTCCAACAGATAAGACAACAGAAACAATCAGTAGTTTATGTGAAACAATAAAGTAGTTTGTTCTTCTACTTCGCTTCATCATGATAAGAAACAGAAACAACAGTAGTTTATGGTGAAAACGAAGTAAGAGAAAGTTTGTTCATTCTACTTTGCTTCATCAGATAAGACCAACAGAAACACACAGTAGTTTATGTGAAACAATAAGGTAAGTTTGTTCATTCGTGCTTCGCTCGATCAGGATAACGACAACAGAAACAAACAGTAATTTGTGTGAAATAGGTAAATATAAGTTTGTTTGTTGTAATTCGCTACAACAGACTAAACAACAGAACCAAACAATGTATTAATGTGAACTAGTAAAGTAAGTTTGTTCATTCTACTTCCTAATCAGATAGACAACAGAAACCAACAGTAGTTTATGGAAAAAAGTAAGGGAAGTTTGTTCGTCTACTTCGCTTCATCAGGGGAAGACAACAGAAACAAACAGTATTAATGTGAAACAAGTAAACTTTAAATTTTTTTTCGTTCTAAAACGCTTCATCAGGGAAAAAAAAAAGAAATCAAAAAAGGAAGTTTTATGTGAAACAATGGGTAATTTTGGGTTTATTGTGCTTCGCCCAACAGGATAAACAAGGAAACAACATAATTTGGTGAAATAAGTAACATAATTTGTTTGTTCACTTCCCCTCCATCAGGATAAGAAAAGACACCAAACGTAGTTTTTGTGAAAACAAGTGAAGTAATTTGGTTCATTCTACTTCCCCTTCATCAGGGTAAAGACAACAGAAAACAAACCGTAGTTTATTGGGGAAAAAAATAAAAAAAGTTTTTTTCGTTCTAACTTCGCTTTATCAGGCAAGACACAGAATCAACGATTATTTTTTGTGAAATAAGTAAGGTAAGTTTGTTGTTTCTATTTCGCTTCATCAGGATATGGGCAGCAGAACAAACCTAATTTATGAGAAACATGTAAAGGTAAATTTGTTCATTGTCTTTTGCTCCATCAGGGTAAATTACAGAAACAACAGAAATTTGTGTGAATAAGAAACTTAAGGTTTTTTTTTCTACTTCGCTCCAACAGACTAAAACAGAACCAAAGAAAAGTTTATGTGAAACAACCCGTAATGTAAATTTGTTCTTCTACCCTTTCCCTTTTCCAACAGAGTAAGAGCAAACAGAACCAAACATAATTTAATGTGAACAATAAAGTAATTTGTTCATTCTACTTCGCTTCATCAAGAAAAGACAACAGAAACAAAAAAGTATTTTAAAGGGGGAAAACAAGTAAGGAAATTTTTCTTTTCTACTTCGCTTCATCAGGAAAAAACAACGGAAAAAAAACATAGTTAATGTGAAACAGTAACGTAATTAGTTTTGTCTAAAAACGCTTCATCAGGGTAAGACAAAGAAACAAAGGAAGTTTATGTGAAACAAGTAAAGTAAGTTTTTTCATTTACTTCGCTTCAATCAGGGTAAGACAACAAAACTAACAGTAATTTTTTGTGAAATAAGTAACATAAGTTTTTTGGTTCTACTTTGCTCCAACAGACTTTTAAAAAAGAACCAAACTATAGTTTATGTGAACAATAAATTTGTTTGTTCTACTTTCGCTTCACAGGGTAGGACAACAGATCAAACAAAATTTTATGTGAAACGAGTAAAAAAGTTTGTTCATTCTACTTCGCTTCATCAGGATAAGACCACAGAAACAAACAGTAGTTTACGTGAAACAAGTAAGTTAAGTTTGTTCATTCTGCTTCGCTCGATCAGGATAACACAACAGAAACAAACAGTATTTTGTGTGAAATAAGTAATATAAGTTTGTTTGTTGTAATTCTCTCCAACAGAGTAAGAAAACAGACCCAAATAGTAGTTAATGTGAAACAAGTAAAATCCGTTTGTTCATTCTACTTCGCTTCATCAGGATAAGACAACAGAAACAAACAGTAGTTTATGGGAAACAAATAAAGTAAGTTTGTTCCTTCTACTTTGCTTCATCAGGATAAGACAACAGAAACAATCAGTAGTTTATGGGAAACAAAAAAAGTAAGTTTGTTCCTTCTACTTTGCTTCATCAGGATAAGAAACAGAAACAATCAGTAGTTTATGGGAAACAACTAAGGTAAGTTTGTTCGTTCTACTTCGCTTCATCAGGATAAGACAACAGAAACAAGCAGTAGTTTATGTGAAACAAGTAAGGTATGTTTGTTCATTGTGCTTCGCTCCATCAGGATAAGACAACAGAAAAAAACAGTAATTTGTGTGAAATAAGAAACATAACTTTCTTTGTTCTACTTCGCTCCAACAGACTAAAACAGAACCAAAGAATAGTTTTTGTGAAAGAAGTAATGTAAATTTGTTCGTTCTACTTCCCTCCAACAGAGTAAGACAACAGAACCAAACAGTAGTTAATGTGAAACAAGTAAAGTAAGTTTGTTCATTCTACTTCGCTTCATCAAGATAAGACAACAGAAACAAACAGTATTTTATGGGAAACAAGTAAGTGAAATTTGTTCGTTCTACTTCGCTTCATCAGGAAAAGACAACGGAAACAAACAGTAGTTAATGTGAAACAAGTAACGTAAGTTTGTTCGTTCTACCTCGGTTCATCAGGATAAGACAAAAGAAACAAACGGAAGTTTATGTGAAACAAGTAAGGTATGTTTGTTCATTGTGCTTCGCTCCATCAGGATAACACAACAGAAACAAACAGTAATTTGTGTGAAATAAGTAACATAAGTTTGTTTGTTCTACTTCGCTCCAACAGACTAAAACAGAACCAAACAATATTTTATGTGAAACAATAAATTTTTTCGTTTACTTACGCTTCTCGATGCCCAAAACAGGAAATTTAGGAAAACAATAACAGAAAAACAAACAACAACAGTAATTAGTGTGAAATGAAGAAACGATAGTCTTTGTTCTATTTCAGTTGCAGCTAGTTTATAAGGGATTGACGTATCCTAAGTTAAACAAAAAACAGTAGTTAATGTGAAACAATAAGTTAAGTTGTTCATTCTGCTTCGCTCATCAGATAACACAACAGAAACAAACAGTATTTTGGTGAAATAAGTAAGATAATTTGTTTGTCATAATTCTCTCCAACAGAGTAAAGACAACAAACAAATAGTAGTTAATGTGAAACAAGTAAAGTAATTTTTCATTCTACTTCGCTTCTCAGGATAAGACAACAGAACAAACAGTAGTTTATGGGGAAACAAATAAAGTAAGTTTGTTCCTTCTACTTTGCTTCATCAGGAATAAGAGAACAGAAACAATCAGTAGTTTAGGTGGAAACACAAAAAGTAATTTTTCCTTCTACTTTGCTTCAATATCAGGATAGAAACAGAAACAATTTTTTTCAAGTAAAAAAAAAGTTTTGTGGAAACAACTAAGGGAAGTTTGTTCATTCTACTTCGCTTCATCAGGATAAGACAACAGAAACAAGCAGTAGTTTATGTGAAACAAGTAGGTATGTTTGTTCATTCTGCTTCGCTCCATCAGGATAAAACAACAGAAACAAACAGTAATTTGTGTGAAATAGAAACATAAGTTTCCTTGTTCTACTTCGCTCCACAGACTGAAAACAGAACCAAGGAATGTTTATGTGAAAGACCATAAGTAAATTTGTTCGTTCTACTTCCCTCCAACAAGTAAACAAGAGAACCAAACAGTAATTTTTGTTAAACAATAAAGTAAGTTTGTTATTTCTACTTCCTCATAGATAAGACAACAGAAACAAAGTAGTTTATGGAAACAAAAAAGTAAGTTTTGTTCGTTCTACTTCGCTCATCAGACAACAACAGACAAACAGTAGTTTATGGAAAAGTAAGTGAATTTGTTCGTTCTACTTCGCTTCATCAGAATAAGACAAAAAAACAAACGGAAGTTTATGTGAAAGAAGTAAAGTAAGTTTGTTCATTGTGCTTCGCTCCATCAGATAACACAACAGAAACAAACAGTAATTTTATGAAATAGGAACATAAGTTGTTTGTTCTACTTTGCTCCAACGGACTAAAACAGAAACAAACAATAGTTTATGTGAAACAAGTAAATTTGTTCGTTCTACTTCGCTTCATCAGGATAAGACAAACAGAAACAAACAGTAGTTTATGGAAACAAACAAAGTAAGTTTGTTCGTTCTATTCGATCATCAGGACAAGACAACAGAAACAAAACAGTAGTTTATGTGAAACAAGTAAGGTACGTTTTTGGTACTATTTCGCTTCAACAGGATAGGAAGCAGAAACAAAATAGTTTATGAGAAACAAGAAAGGTAATATTGGTTCTTGTGCTCGCTTCATCAGGATAAGACAACCGAAACAAACAGTAATTTTGGGTGAAATAAGAAACATAAGTTCTTTGTTCTAGCTTCGCTCCATACAGACTAAAACAAACCAAAGAATAGTTTGTGTGAAACTAAGTAATGTAAATTTGTTCGTTCTACTTCCCTCCAACAGAGTAGACAACAGAAACAAACAGTAGTTTATGTGAAACAAGTAAAGTTAGTTTGTTCGTTCTACTTCGCTTCATCATGATAAGACAACAGAAACAACAGTAGTTTATGTGAAACGAGTAGAGAAAGTTTGTTCATTCTACTTTGCTTCATCAGGATAAGACCACAGAAACACACAGTAGTTTACGTGAAACAAGTAAGGTAAGTTTGTTCATTCTGCTTCGCTCGATCAGGATAACACAAGAGAAACAAACAGTAATTTGTGTGAAATAGGTAATATAAGTTTGTTTGTTGTAATTCGCTACAACAGAGTAAGACAACAGAACCAAACAGTAGTTAAAGTTGAAACATAGATAAAGTAAGTTTGTGTCATTCTACTTCGCTTAATCAGGATAAGACACAGAAACAAACAGTCTGTTATTTATGGAAAAAAGTAAGGGAAGTTTGTTCGTTCTACTTCGCTTCATCAGGGTAAGACAACAGAAACAAACAGTAGTTAATGTGAAACAAGTAACGTAAGTTTGTTCGTTCTACTTCGCTTCATCAGGATAAGACAAAAGAAACAAACGGAAGTTTATGTGAAACAAGTGAGGTAATTTTGTTCATTGTGCTTCGTTCCATCAGGATAACACAACACAAAGAAACAGTAATTTGTGTGAAATAAGTAACATAAGTTTGTTTGTTCTACTTCGCTCCAACAGACTGAAACAGAACCAACGAATAGTTTATGTGAAACAAATAAATTTGTTCGTTCTACTTCGCTTCATCAGATAAGACAACAGAAACAAGCAGTAGTTTATGTGAAACAAGTAAGGTATGTTTGTTCATTGTGCTTCGCTCCATCAGGATAAGACAACAGAAACAAACAGTAATTTGTGTGAAATAAGAAACATAAGTTTCCTTGTTCTACTTCGCTCCACAGACTAAAACAGAACCAAAGAATAGTTTATGTGAAAGAAGTAAAGTAAATTTGTTCGTTCTACTTCCCTCCAACAGAGTAAGACAAGAGAACCAAACAGTAATTAATGTTAAACAAGTAAAGTAAGTTTGTTATTTCTACTTCGCTTCATCAGGATAAGACAACAGAAACAAACAGTAGTTTATGGGAAACAAATAAAGTAAGTTTGTTCTTTACTTCGCTTCATCAGGCAAGACAACAGAAACAAACAGTAGTTTATGGAACCAAGTAAGGGAAGTTTGTTGTTAACTTCGCTTCATCGATAAGACAAAGAAACAAACGGAAGTTTGTAAAGAAGTAAGGTAGTTTGTTCATTGTGCTTCGCTCCATCAGGATAACACAACAGAAACAAACAGTAATTTGTATGAAATAGGTAACATAAGTTTGTTTGTTCTACTTTGCTCCAACAGACTAAAACAGAACCAAACAATAGTTTATGTGAAACCAGTAAATTTGTTCGTTCTACTTCGCTTCATCAGGATAAGACAACAGAAACAAACAGTAGTTTATGGGAAACAAACAAAGTAAGTTTGTTCGTTCTATTCGATTCATCAGGACAAGACAACAGAAACAAACAGTAGTTTATGTGAAACAAGTAAGGTAAGTTTTTTGGTACTATTTCGCTTCATCAGGATAGGACAGCAGAAACAAACAGTAGTTTATGAGAAACAAGAAAGGTAAATTGGTTCATTGTGCGTCGCTCCATCAGGATAAGACAACCGAAACAAACAGTAATTTGGGTGAAATAAGAAACATAAGTTTCTTTGTTCTACTTCGCTCCAACAGACTAAAACAGAACCAAAGAATAGTTTATGTGAAACAAGTAATGTAAATTTGTTCGTTCTACTTCCCTCCAACAGAGTAAGACAACAGAAACAAACAGTAGTTTATGTGAAACAAGTAAAGTTAGTTTGTTCGTTCTACTTCGCTTCATCATGATAAGACAACAGAAACAACAGTAGTTTATGTGAAACGAGTAGAGAAAGTTTGTTCATTCTACTTTGCTTCATCAGGATAAGACCACAGAAACACACAGTAGTTTACGTGAAACAAGTAAGGTAAGTTTGTTCATTCTGCTTCGCTCGATCAGGATAACACAAGAGAAACAAACAGTAATTTGTGTGAAATAGGTAATATAAGTTTGTTTGTTGTAATTCGCTACAACAGAGTAAGACAACAGAACCAAACAGTAGTTAATGTGAAACTAGTAAAGTAAGTTTGTTCATTCTACTTCGCTTAATCAGGATAAGACAACAGAAACAAACAGTAGTTTTATGGGAAAAAAGTAAGGGAAGTTTGTTCGTTCTACTTCGCTTCATCAGGGTAAGACAACAGAAACAAACAGTAGTTAATGTGAAACAAGTAACGTAAGTTTGTTCGTTCTACTTCGCTTCATCAGGATAAGACAAAAGAAACAAACGGAAGTTTATGTGAAACAAGTGAGGTAATTTTGTTCATTGTGCTTCGTTCCATCAGGATAACACAACACAAAGAAACAGTAATTTGTGTGAAATAAGTAACATAAGTTTGTTTGTTCTACTTCGCTCCAACAGACTGAAACAGAACCAACGAATAGTTTATGTGAAACAAATAAATTTGTTCGTTCTACTTCGCTTCATCAGGATAAGACAACAGAAACAAGCAGTAGTTTATGTGAAACAAGTGAGGTATGTTTGTTCATTGTGCTTCGTTCCATCAGGATAACACAACACAAACAAACAGTAATTTGAGTGAAATAAGAAACATAAGTTTCTTTGTTCTACTTCGCTCCAACAGACTAAAACAGAACCAAAGAATAGTTTATGTGAAACAAGTAAAGTAAATTTGTTCGTTCTACTTCCCTCCAACAGAGTAAGACAACAAAACCAAACAGTAGTTAATGTGAAACACGTAAAGTAAGTTTGTTCATTCTACTTCGCTTCATCAGGATAAGACAACAGAAACAAAGAGTAGTTTATGGGAAACAAATAAAGTAAGTTTGTTCGTTCTATTCGATTCATCAGGACAAGACAACAGAAACAACCAGTAGTTTATGTGAAACAAGTAAGGTAAGTTTTTTGGTACTATTTCGCTTCATCAGGATAAGACAGCAGAAACAAACAGTAGTTTATGAGAAACAGGAAAGGTAAGTTTGTTCATTGTGCTTCGCTCCATCAGGATAAGACAACCGAAACAAACAGTAATGTGGGTGAAATAAGAAACATAAGTTTCTTTGTTCTACTTCGCTCCAACAGACTAAAACAGAACCAAAGAATAGTTTATGTGAAAAAAGTAAAGTTAGTTTGTTCGTTCTACTTCGCTTCATCATGATAAGACAACAGAAACAAACAGTAGTTTATGTGAAACGAGTAAAGTAAGTTTGTTCGTTCTACTTCGCTAAATCAGGATAAGACAAGAGAAACAAACGGAAGTTTATGTGAAACAAGTGAGGTAATTTTGTTCATTGTGCTTCACTCCATCAGGATAAGACAACGGAAACAAACAGTAATTTGTGTGAAATAAGTAACATAAGTTTGTTTGTTCTACTTCGCTGCATCAGGATAAGACAACAGAAACAAACAGTAGTTTATGA
>CM070783.1:18423468-18508991 GCA_036346955.1 Dipus sagitta
CTAGACAATAAACCAAATATAAATTCCAATATAATAATAGCAGGAGAGCTAACACTTCACTGTCATCAATAGACAGATCTTCTAAGCAGGAAATTAGCAGAGAACCAATGGACCAAAACAACACCATAGAACAATTGGGTCTAACAAACATCTGTAAAACATTTCACCCTAATTCTACTGAATACACATTCTTCTCAGAAGCCCATGGAACTTTCTCCAAAACGAACGTTTATTAGGACATAAAACATGTCTCCACAAATTCAGAAAAACTGACATAACTTCCTGTATTACATCTGACCACAACACAATAAAACTAGAACTCAACATCCACAGTAGCAACATAAGATATACCATCTCCTGGAAACTTAATATTTCACTCTTAAACAAGGAATGAGTTATTGAAGAAGTCAAAAAGGAAATCAATAAATTTATAAAATTGAATGGCAATGATAATATAACATACCAAGACCTATAGGACACAATGAAGACAATTCAGCCCTAAATGCCTACATTACAGGAATAAAGAGATCTCAAATAAATAACTATCCATCTAAAGGCTTTGGAAAAACAAGAGCAATCTAATCCCAAAAGAGGTAGAAGAAAATAAATTATCAAGATCCCAAAGAGAAAATTAATGAATGAAAGCAAAGAAAACAATTTAAAATTTGATCAAATAAAGAGCTGGTTCTTGGAGAACAGTAAGCAAGATTAATAAATCCCTGGCCAAATTAATCAAAGGAAAAAAGAGAGAAGACCCAAATGATTAGAAATCAAAATAAAGTTGTCACAACTGATACAAAAGAAATTAGTAGAACTATCAGGACATAGTTCAAGAACCTATATTCCACAAAGTTGGAAAATGTGGAAGAAATGGATGAATTCCTTGATTCACGCCACCTACCAAAACTAAACCATACACAGACAAACAACTTTAATGAACTTATTACTTCTAACATGACTGAAAATATGAAAAGCCTAAACAGGTTCACTTCTGAATTCTACGACACCTTCATTCAAGAACTAAACCCATTTTCCTCAAATTATTTTGCACAACTGAAAAAGAGGGAATGCTCCCCAAGTTCACTTCTGTGAAGCCAGCATTACATTAATACCTAAACCAGACAGAGACAACAGGAAAAGTATAGTCCAATATCCCTGATGAACCCAGATACAAAACTTCCCAATAAAATTCTTGCAAACAAAATCCAAGAACACATCAAAGGTATCATCCACCTCAATCAAGTATGTTTCATTCCAGGAATAGCTCAACATATGGAAATCAATAAATGTAATACACCACATAAGCAAACTTAAACACGGCAACCACACAATCACTTCAAAAGATGCAGAAAAAGCCTCTCAAAAATACATCATCACTTCATGATCAAAACACTGAAGAGACTGGGGATGAAGAGACTGTATCTCAACATAATAAGTATTCTAAAAAATGGGGGAAAACTTGGAACACGGGCCCCGGGCAGCCTGCCTGATTCCATTTCTGATTCTCTTAGTCACAGTAAAGCACGAGTGACTGCATTCCGATTCTAGAAGTCGGCTTCCACTTGGCAGCACTAGTTGATCAGGGGTGGGAGGTTTGTGCCGTTTCCCCTCTGACACATCTTAGAAGTGCTCAGAATTTGCTTCTAGAGAGGCAGTAAAAAGTATCCAGAAAAAGGAGCCAAGAGGCAGAAGTGGGAGCCATAGAGTAACCAATTAATTTGCAAACTTCCTGCCCCTCCATTTTGTGTTAACCTGAAAGAAAAGGGGGCCTAGGCAAATGAAAATTCACTTTGGTTCACGTGCCTGGTCATGTGACAGCTGGGACTGCACACAGTCAGCACCCTGCATCCCAGCTGGAACAAAGGAGTGGGTACACACATCGCGGATTCTACTTCCTTCTCACTTAGGACCCCCTGCCTCTTTGCTTGCCCTGCTCTGTTCCAACTTCCGGTTCTGTGGGGAGGGGGGGAGAGCACCTGGAGGATTCCTATCTCCTGCCCCTTTGCTGTAAGAACATGAGAACTCAGGCCGGATTGGCTGGCTTGAAGTCCAGAATGTTCATTTATATTCACAGGCTCCACACTTGCTCTGATATCTCTAAACCATGACCACCAGCTTCATGTCTGTGTCCTACGGGAAGCGTTCAGCATCTCTTGGTGTTGGTTCCAAGAGAGACAGGCTAGAGTGACCAGGGGGATGAGGATGGTTTGTCTTGCATGTGGCATTGCGGTTCCAGAATCACTGCATGGAAGGGGAGGGGAGAGGGTGCGAGGCACTATCTAAAGAATGGCAACCAGGGCTGACATCTGAATGCAGGTGGGCAACCTGAGCCAGGTAGCAAAGAACTGCCTCTTCCATGGTGCTTCGTGGAAGCTGAGTCCTCGGGCCTCCCCGGGCCCAATGTGCAATCCCACTGGCTCCTGGCAGGGCCCTACCCGATCTGGATCTGCCCTGAGTACATCGTGAGGAGCAGCATGATGGTGAAGCCGGTTAGGAGGCCCAGATTCTGGATGACAAAGGCTGAGTCAGGAGACAACACTGGTTTAAGCCCCAGATTCAAGACTGACAGGACAATACGGGGGCACCTTCAATTTCCTGTTTGGAAGCTGCCTCCACCTTCTACCCTGGCCACAGCCTCCCAGCCTGGAGGCTAGAAATAATCTGTCGGATTAAGACAGTAAATGACCGACTAGCAATGTGTCCTCTTGGGACACAAAATTCATAGGCTTCATAGGATTTTGAAAGTAGATAATGAACTAGCAATGGATGGATGGCCTCATTTCTCTTTTGATGGATGGTAAAATAGAAAGGCTGTCCTTCCTCATCACTGTAATGGATGGCACATTTAAGAAACAAAACTGACAGAGAAGTTCAAAAAAATGACAATGAAACCCAATAAATGACAAAGTTCCTAGCTGGCATCATCTCTGATCCCTGACCAGGAATTCACTATGTAGTCTCAGGCTGGACTAGAATTTAGAGTGATCCTCCTAACTGAGCCTCCCTAGTGCTGGGGTGTGCGCCACCATGCCCGGTGAGTCCTGACTTTTTACAGTCTCCCAAGATACAGCTTTGTCTTTAAGCTCTAGCTCATCTACTTCAGTCACCTGCCCAGCACAAACAGACTGCCAGCCTCTGGAAAATGAAAAGGCTGTAAGAGAGAATCTTTATACATACTTAGAATAGTGTGTGGCACCTGGTAAACCTTCCCAACACGTGTTTGTCTGTAATACTCCTAGGTTCTAAAGGGTGCATGCTTTTATTAACCGTACTTTACAGGGGAGGAAGTTGAACCAGAATATGATATGGTGCTAATGGGAGAAAAATGCCCTTGTAAAAACTTCCATCATTCTAAGGTAGGATCAGTGGTTAGAAGTCTCATCTGGGTCAGTATGTTAATTAACTGCAGTGATACCTATGAATTGTGCAAGGTGTGTCTGGTGGCCAGCAGAGGACTATCCATATGAAGGATGTCCACTCCATCCAACTCAGCTGCTGCTCAGGTAATGACCACATGCTGGTCAGAGAGGGCACCATTCTGTAACTACACCAGTGATTTGTTACTGGATGTCTTACTTCATATGTGATGATGTGTGTTTATCAAGCCCCTTTCCTACCTTTTAAGGATAGAAATATATGAGCAGGAAATAATCTAGATCAAAATACAGGGATAATTACCATTGCTATTGGTAAGGGGCTCACCAGCTACATCTATTTCTGGTCTGGCCTCTGCCCCAGCTAACATCCCCAGAAGGTGATGCTGTTGGTAGAAATATGGTTTCCAAGACTGTTAACATATTCTGGCTGTACTTATAGCTATTAGATGTTTATCGAGGTAATATATGCCTGGTTTCCATGTTCCAGATAGGGTTTACACTGTCACCAGTCAAATAAAGTTGAATATTAGACAGAATGACATTAAATTTTGTGCCATTCTTTCTAATCAGATGTGCCATATAGCCATATTTGTCTTCAAGACCAGTGAGACTGTCTTTCTGAGTGCTTAATAACCATATGTAGAAGTCAGAGCTATTTGGAGACACCAGAAAGAAAAAGGTCAACAATTTGTTTCCTGTCCCCAGGTCAGAAAGGCCACAGGACACAACAAGACATTTCTAGCATGTTCTAAAACTCTGGTAAGCCACCTGGCCTTCTTGATCAGGGAGAGCATGGATACCCAGAGATTGGACTGCAAGTCAGTGTACAATCTTCAAGAGGAGAATCAAAATGGAGTAATGCTACCAAAGGAAGACACATGGCCTTGGCTTATCCTAGCAGATGCCACAATGCTGAGTCATAGAGCTCCTCCCAAGTCCCTGAGAGTTATTCCTACAGAGCCACTACTGACCTTCAGAAAGGCAATATATAAAGTTACTTTTTGGCTGTCTACATGGTCTCAAACACCAACAAAAGAATATAGCCAAAATATTACAATGTAAACAAAGATTCAGGCTAATAGGCTTCCCTGTGTAATGGTAAATACAGATATCCACTTCTCTTAGACATATGCTTAAGGCTTATAATGCTAAGTTCTTACATTGACTTATGCCTCCTTCCAACAAGACAAGATCTTCTTTTACTATCTTGGTGATAATCATAATGCTTTCCTTAACTGTTTATCTTTTATGAATGCTACCCTAGGTTCAAAGAAATGGACCAAAATAAAAGACCTACGTACAGATGGTCATGAGACATCAGACTGGTTCACAACAAATAACCTCTACCCCTTGGGCCTTTAGATAAATTCCCTCCTGAAGAGCTCTAACAGCCATGCTCTATGACCCTGTTCTGCTTGAAGAAGTTAAAGAGTAGAGTGGCCATCATCCCATTTTCCTTACTGCAGTTAGTTTCTTCTTAGGAGAGGAGAATGAAGGACAAAGATAGGTTTTGATAGGCAGTCAGTCAGGAATAAGGCACAAGGATGCCACTTGGCTTACCCTGGCAGAACTAAAACTCACACTCACACCTGATCCAGTCTTGTTTGAGATGGAAGCAGGCAACAGTCCCTAGCAGGACTTAATTCCGGCTTCTTCCTCAGCTCAGCACACCTAGGTGGGCTGGTCTCTCCAGAGTCAGCCCCTTGAGTCCACAAACCAGTCAGGTCTCCCCTTACACACCTACATGTGATAGCAAGGCTCACCATAATTGGATGTCTGATCTTATAAATGAGCCTAGCCAATGGGCAAGCCCTCTTTCTTCTTCCTGTGATTTCACCCAAACACCAGTGTGTAAGTCTGTCTCTCTTCTTTAGGCCTCGGTCTTTTCCTGCTTGCCTTCTACATGTGTGCTGCTTTGGGGTGCTTTCTCACTATGTTTCCTGTATGCTTTTTCTTTGATCTCTGAGTCCTTCACTAGTTTTTAATCCTTTCTGGCCTTCCCCTGTTCCCCAGGCTTGGTCTTTCTGCTCTTTTATGGGAAGGGGATCTTTTGGTTCTCATGCTTTGCATTCTACGTGTGTGCGCCTCCCCCAGAGCCTGTTTACCCCAGATATTTCCATGACAGAGATGCTCTCTGTCTTTCTTCTCTCTTCCCAGCTTGGGTCTTTCAGCTTGCCTCCTCCATGAATCTTACTTCCCCCTAAAATAAGCCTCATAATTTCCCCTAAATAAACTTAATAATTCATAATTCATAAACTCTTCTCAGAGTCAATTTTTTCAATTCTTTGTTAAAATGACAAAGAACCCAAAAGTTGGGATTCGCAGGACCCTCTGAGCCCCCAAATCCTGCACCAACCTCCTCATAATATCTGGTTTCTCATACACAGTAAAGAAAACCATGTTATATCACTACATACTTGTCATGAATTTGTCATTAGGCTTTGCAGGCAAGAGCCTTAACCACTGAGCAATCTTTTCATCCCCTCACTAAAATTCTTAATCTTTGTTTCTATCAGTAAAGAACATCAAATATGTCATCTCCAGAGCCTTAACTGATACTCTGAAGCCACTGTCACCAGATAATACAAGTGGTCATCCATGAGAAAAAAATGAAACTGCCACATGCTTTAGAGACCAGAAGATCTATGATCAAAGCTTGATAAACATTCATCACCTATCAAGTCAAGGTACAGATCTTCATAAATCACCTCCTCCAAATACCATGGCCTACCATTTAGCAGAAGAATGATCAGAATTAGAAATAAGAAAGGAAACAGAAACAACAAACTGCTCACAATTGCTCAAGAAAATCTAAGAACACTAAGACTTGTAAAATAAACTAAACAAACCACAATGTCTCTCACAGATCATCTGAGCTTAAGCCTTTTTTTTTTTTTTTTTTTTTTTTTTTTTTTTTTAGTATCAGCTCACTGAGACACTAATGTTCCAATACACAAACTAAATCTAACAAGAAGTCCATGTACCATGTACTCTCGGGGACTCACATGTCCTAAAAGCAAAGTCATCTACTGCTTCAACAACTCAGGGAAATTTAGTTTTAACCACTCCATGTCCAGACTACTAACTTCCAACCAAAGTAACACCACTCTGTGCCTAGCTATAGGTCAGGAACCCCTTCATATCTCTTTTCTACCCCCTCCTTTTGAATGTGTACAGATCTTCTAATGCATGATTGTTCCTTCCTGCAGCAAACTATGTAAATGAAGCTTATTTTTGACCACAGATGTGTTCCTGGTAGTCATCAGTGGTGGGTGGGTTTTAATATTTCCAAGGCTGGCAACTGATGGCTGAGAAAAATAGGAAGACTTTCTGCTAAATACTGTAACATGTTATAATATTACTGATTCAAAAATAAAAATAAAGCTGGGTGTGGTGGTGCACACCTTTAATCCCAACACTCGGGAGGCAGAGGTAAGAGGGACACCGTGAATTGGAGGCCACCCTGAGACTCCATAGTGAATTCCAGGTCAGCCTGGGCTAGAGTGAGACCCTACCTCAAAAAACAAAAATAAATAAATAAATAAATAAATAAAATAAAAAATAAAAATAAAAGTGCTGAGATGAAAGCTCAGTTAGTAAGGTGCTTACCTTACAGACACAAGGAGCTGAGTTTGAACCTCAGAACCCACATTAGAAAAATAAAAACAACAAAGCCTAGCATGGTGGGGCATGGTTGTAATCCCAACTCTGGGGAGGCATAGACAGGGGGATTGATCCCTGGGGCTCACTGTCCAATACTAGCCTACTTGGTGAATTTCAGGTCAGTGAGACCCTGTATGAAAAAAAGTGGATGGTACCTAAGAAATGACACTCAAGATTATCCTCTGGTACACACACGCACACACACACACACACACACATTTTTAAAAATATTTTAGAGGGGATTAGGAAGATAGCTAAAGCCACTTGCTTGCAACGCCTGTCAACCCAAGTTGAAATCCCAAGCCACCCACATAAGCCAGGTGCAAAAAGTGGCACCAGTATCTGGCATTTATTTGTGGAGGCAATAGGCCCTGGTGTGCCCATACACACTCATGCATGCAAAAAAAATATTTTGGAAATGTATATAATTCTGTAGTAAGTGAGTCAATCAATAATAATACTACCTATATTCAATCTGTCTGGAATTCTCTCATGAGTAAGGGGACTGCTCAATATCAGCAGTCAGGAAATCATTGTTTCAACAAGGCTAGAAAATTACCCAGTGGTTAGGGTGATAATTATTTCACATCTTTAAAAAAAATATTTATGTATTTACTTAGAGAGAGAGAGAGAGAGAGCAAAAGAAAGAAAGGCACACACAGAGAGAATGGGTATACCAGGGCCTCTAGCCACTGTAAACAAACTCCAGATGCAGACCCCACTTGGTACATCTGGCTTTATATGGGTACTGGGGAATCAAACCAGGGTCTTTAGGCTTTGCATGCAAATGCCTTAAGTGCTGAGCTGTCTCTCCAGTCCCCCATCCCTCTTTTTTCTTTTCTTTCTGAGGTAGGGTCTCACT
The DNA here is from genome assembly GCA_036346955.1 of Dipus sagitta. NCBI lineage: Eukaryota > Metazoa > Chordata > Mammalia > Rodentia > Dipodidae > Dipus > Dipus sagitta. Next base: position 18,431,371 of record CM070783.1, read on the forward strand.
CTAGCCCAGGCTGACCTGGAATTCACTATGTAATCTCAGGGTGGCCTCACGGCGATCCTCCTACCTCTGCCTCCCAAGTGCTGGGATTAATGTCGCGCACCACGACACCCGGCTCCCCATCCCTTTTTTAAAGCAGGATATCACTCTAGGCCAAGCTGACCTAGAATTCACTCTGTAGCCCAGTTTGACTTGGAACTCATGGCAATCCTCCAGCCTCAGCTTCCAAAGTGTTGTGATTAAAGGCAGGCACCACCTGTGCACAGCTTCACAACTTCCTGTTAAAGTAAACTTTGTTGCTAGTTATCTAAAGACTAAAAGTGCCACTATCAAGATACACACCATTTCCATCACCCATCCCTCCTTCTAGCCAGTCATGGTGCTGTACACCCAGCACTGGGAGGGCTGAGACAGAACAATCAAAAGTTCAAGGTCAGCCTGGGCTACATAACAATAAACTCTAGAAAAAATTACTCCTCATTCTGCTGTGCTTTATGTCACTGCATATTACTTTAGACTTTGCTAAAGTTTCAGATTAGTGGAATGTACAGTATGTAATATGTTTTGTCTAGCTGTTTTCATTACACATATGATTTTGAAGTTCATAAACCTGTTATTTTAACGGAGAATTCTCATCTCTGTATTACAGATTTAGAACTCTATTCTAGAAAATGTACCACACTGTGATTACTCATTTACCTGTTGGCTACTTTCTGGTTTGAGCTACTATCACTAAAAGTTTTATAAATGGCTATGTATAAATGCTGTAAGTACTTAGGATAGAACGCCAGGGTAGTGTGGGAAGTATATAACCAATATATTGTAAAACTACCAATTTTCAAAGTGTCTAAATAATTTTATATTTCCACCAGTAGAATATGAGTTCTAGTTACATATATATCTTTGCCAAACTTAGTAACTATCCTTTTTTCTTTTTTCTAGGTACAGTCTCCCTCTGGCCCAGGCTGGTCTGGAATTCACTCTGTAGTCTTTGGGTGGCCTCTATCTCTTGGTGATCCTCCTACTTTTCTCTTCAGTGCTGAGATTAAAGGTGTGTATTACCACACCTGACTTTTTTTTAATGATTTATTTTTATTTATTTTTTAGAGATGAGGGGAGATTGAAAATGGGCACACCAGGGCCTCTAGCTACTTCAAATGAACTCCAGATGAATGTGTCACCATGTGCATCTGGCTTACGAGTAACCTGGAGAATCGAACCTGGGTCCTTAGGCTTCACAAGCATGTGCCTTAACCACTAAGCCATCTCTGCAGCAGCTTTTAAAAACTTTTAGTCATTCTAACAGGTATATAGTGGCATCTCATGCTTCATTTTGCATTTCCTCCATAGCTCTTGATGTTGATCTTCATACATACTACTAGACACCTGCACACCTTCACTTTGTAACTTGTCTGTTTAAAACTTTTGCCTATTTTTAAATCTGCTTGTTATCCAGTTAGCTATAAACTCTTCACATGCCGCGGACTGGCAAAGCCGGGACCACCAGTCTGAGGGAAAACAGGGCCTTGGGAGGTGGGCCAGGAGTCGGCGAAGTGACAAACAGACACACACACAGGGTTAATGTATCTGAGTGTATTTTACTGAAGTAGAGCATCAGGTTATATACAATTCTGACTGCATAAGCTTCTATGAACAGCGTGCTTCAAGCATCAAGTATTTTTAACAAAAGTTCTAACAGGGCGACGTCGTAACTCTAATATATTTTCTTCCTTGAACCATGCCATAAAAATGTAGGTATATCAAAGCCTGCCTTCTCATAATTGGATTCCAGTTGTTTCCTAATGCTTTCTCTTTGTGCTTTCGTAAGCAAGCACCAAGGTAGCCTCGACCTAGCAAGTCTGTCCATAAAAGTTAAAGATTGCCAAGAAACATGCTTGTCACCATTGTTTACTAGCACATCTCATTCCTATACACTCCTGTATAAGGTAATGGTTCATCGATTGGTTCTGGTCCTCGGAATTCTGACTGACTATGGCTTGAAACAGCAGCGGGGACTCTGGAGGAAGCGTCACACCATCAGGTGACTCAATTTTTGGAAACTGTTCCATGTATAATTTTTACTAAATTGTGAGAGAACATCATGCTGCTGTCATGTGTCAGGAACAGAACAGTAGTAATGAAGAAAACAGCTATCAGAGAGCAGCAAAAGGCACTACAAGCCTGGAGAATGCACGTCCTTCCAGGAGGCTTTCTTCCTTGAAGCTTTCGCTTCGGCCTGGTGAACAGGTCACGCAGACTCCACTGGAGTTGGCGTGGTATTCACATATTCTGGATATAGGCCCTTTGAAAGATCTATGTACTGTAAATATTTTCTCAGTCCATGGTTAGAGTGTGTGTGTGTGTGTGTGTGTGTGTGTGTGTGTGTATGTGTGTGTGTGTCTCCACACCTCCTCTATGTCTGCTGGGAATCAAACCAAGAGGCCTTTGCACATGCTAAGCAAAAACTCCACCACTGACTGACCTATGTTTCCAGGCCTCTTTTTTCTTCCTTCCTTCCTTGCTGCCTTCCTTCCTTCCTTCCTCTCTTCCTTCCTTCCTTCCTTCTTTTCTTTTTCTCTTCCTCTTCTTTCTCCTCCTCTTTCTTCTTCTCCTCCTTCTTCTTTTTGGTTTTGAAATAATTTTGGCTTCTGACTCACTTGTTTAGCACTTCATTTTAGTTTCTAATTGTTTGGTTTGCTTTGGTTGTGACCTTTGAGGACATCTTTGTGACCAGTTGGTTTGACTTTTTGCTTTTATTCCTTTCAGAACTCTAAATTTATCATATTGCTAACATCTATTTTTTTTCTCCTGACACTCCTCCAATATATAATTCTGTGTCTTATTTTCTTGGGGACTTTTCTGCTTACTGATAGGGTTATATTAGACATTTCAACTGAGATGATGTTGTTTTTTTAAAATATTTTATTCATTCTTATTTATTTATTTGAAATTGACAGACAAAGAGGGAGAGAGAGAGAGAGAGAGAGAGAGAGAGAGAGAGAGAGAGAGATTGGGCCACCAGGGCCTCCAGCCACTGCAAATGAACTCCAGATGCATGAGCCACCTTGTGCATCTGGCTAACGTGGGTCCTGGGGAATCGAGCCTTGAACTGGAGTCCTTAGGCTTCACAGGCAAGCACTTAACCGCTAAGCCATCTCTCCAGCAATAACTTAAATAGAGCAATAAGTCTTAATTTGTATTCACTTTTATCTTTATGGTGAGCATAACTAAATATATATATTCATTTATGTTTATCATTCATGATTTTTAAAGTGTATTACAAGTAAGTAAAATATTTCAAGTCTTATTAAATTGAGCATACTACAATCAATTATCTTAGATTTGACAATGTATACACACCTAAATTTATTACTCACTGTTCTATGGCCTGGGAGTTTATGTTTACCATGATAACTGAGTATCTGTTGACAACTATCTCTTGACTTTATATTTTCCCTTATGTCTGGGTCCTCAGAAAACAGTAGAAGCATACAAATACTCTATAATTTAAATAAGGTGAAAAATTATCCTAATCTCAAATACACACCTCAGCCCAACCTCATATTACCATCTCCTTAGGATTTCTGTTTTAACAGGCAAATTTTGGAAAGACACTTATTTCACAAAATTCTGCCTGTACAAGCTAGAGTCCATGATAGTAAACTCAAAGGTCTATGTACAATTACATACATTGAGCAAGCCTAAGCTGACACTATAAGGACCCCAGGCTATAGAAAGGTGGCAGCAGCCTGAACTGCCGGACACATCTCAGGGACCAGACCAGCAAGGGAGCTCCTCCCCCATTTTTGGGGGTGGCAGTGAGCCAGGTTCCTCTCCCCATTTTCAGGGGTCACAGTGAACCTGGACCCTTGGATAAAATATTGGGTCCCAAGATCAGCAGGAAGCAATGCCACTCCTTCTCCAAGCCCGGGATACCTGGATGTTCAGGTAAGACTCAGGCTCCTGCATAGCCCTGTGACCTTTGGCCAGTTGCCTAGGAAACTCCTTATATGGTATCAGCCAGCAGCCTTCACAGAGCCCATCCCCTGCGACCCTCTTCCTGCCACTATGTAGATCACCTAACTCTCTCCCTACACGCTGGAATGAATGTTCCTAGGTATCAGCAAGCAATCTTTGAACCCACCAATCCCCTTAGGATCCTCTTCCAGCTCTCTCTCTTTCAACTGCTTATAAAATCTCAGTCCCCAGACAAATAAACGAGCTGTTCTCTGAAGCTCTCTCCTGAATACTTCTACCTGTCACACTCACGGTTGCTCAAGAAGCTGCTCTGCAAGGTGCGTGACTGTCTCTGGGGAACCTCGGCCCCAAGGACCCAGGAACCCACAGGCGGTATCCTTACCCTTTGAAATACCTTTGACCCAAAAGACCATTCAAAAAGAAACGCCTAATATTTTCCTGGATTTGAGTCTGGATAGAATATAAAATGGAGAATGAAAAAGAATGTGGTCTTCAAGCCAGGCGAGGTGGAGCACGCCTTTAATCCCAGCACTCAGGAGGCAGAGGTAGGAGGTTCATCACCATGAGTACAAGGCTACCCTGAGACTACAGAGTGAATTCCAGGACAGCCTGAGCTAGAGTGAGACCCTACCTCAAAAAAACAAAAAAAAGAACCCCCCTCCCACAAAATGTGGTCTTCAGAGAGAGAGGTATTTTTTTCTTATTTTTATTTTTTACTTATTTATTGTAACATTTTATTGACGTCCTCCACATATACAGATAATATATCATTCTCATAATCCCCTCAAAAACACTCTAGTTTCTCCTTCTCCCAAATCCCCCTACATGCGGCGAGCCCCCCCGACCAGCGGGAAAGAACAATCACCACACGAGGATCCTTCTTGATCACACTTTTAATGGAGAGCTCTTGGTTAACAGGAGAGCGGAAGGAGAAGGACGCGGGGGCGGGATGTGCAGCTACCTTTATAGGGGGATGGGCAATAAGGCACCTACGGATTGGCTGCTCACCCGCTTGTCACCGCCAGGCGCCACGGGATAGGCTCAGGACAGGTTGCGTCAAGCGCATGCGCGTACCTTGAATACGGTTGGCGCGAAAGCACTGTCGTAAAATGAAGTTAAACGCCACGAGGTAGATGTGGTTTCCTGCAGTGCCAGCGACATCTAGTGGTGGGGACTAGATGTGGCTCCCTGCAGTTCCCCCTTTCTATTATAAAGCGCAGCAGGTGAAGGTAGAGGTTTGATCTCTGATAAACAAAAGGACATTGTGAAGACCCCAGGCCAGGTGGCCAGCCAGGCTGGTGCCTCACCCGTCCGGTACCTTTTCTCAGAGATGGGATGTCGGTACCAACCCATATGCAATCAAACATGCCCTCCATGAGGCTGCTAAGAGCATACCTCATGTGCAGTACTTTGTCTCGCAGCCTGAGCGCCAATGAATGTCGTGTTCCCAACACCAACCCTCTGCCTATCCTTGTGCAATGGGCACTTCAGGCCCTAAGGGTGCAAGGGCCAGGGGAAACTAGGTGCTCTTTAGGGCCGACAGCCAAATCTGGGGGGAGGACCCACACTCCAAAGCGGCCAGTGCTTGAGAAATAACTACCTTGTCCCGCCTGGTCTGGGCTTGCAGGCGACAAATCAACCAGAGGCACAGTGCACAGCCCCCAAGGCAGCAAACTGCAAACATCCCTACCCCTACCCACTCCTTGAAGAAGGAAAAGGCAGAAGAAAGCCAAGAGGTAAAACCCTCAGCCAGGCTAAGGTCCACTCGCGTGGAATTGATCATAACAATAGCTTGTCTTAGTTCTTCCAATTCCGCATCAAAATCTAGGGACCAATTCCCTGCCAAGTACAAGGACAGTTGCTTTGACAGATTTGCTGCCCTTGTAAAGTTTTCATATTGAACACTAGTGATACATAAGGCATTAAGTTTCCATTCACATCCCAACTGAGCGATTTGCCAAAGAACATCAATTTGCTCCTGAACTAGGTCCACCCTTTGATTTAGGATCATAATGCCACCTTTGAGTTGGGAATTTAAATTTGATTGTGTGTCTAAGGCGGCAGCTGTGGAAGAAGCCAAGGTATTTAAGGTAGAGGCGGTTTGAACGGAAGAAGCCATGGCTACACCAGCGGCTGTAGCTGCGGCAGCAGCAGCCGCCACCGCAGCAATAACAGCGGCCGTAATTCCAAAATCTCTCTTATGCCTGAACAAAGACAATGTACTAGGAGCCTCTACAGGCATGGGGACCCAACGGGGGACCCTAAGTACCATGGCTCTGTGATAGAGTGTTGCGTCCCAACATTGGGACAAATAACAAGAAGCATTAGAACAATTGCTGAAAGAAAAGTTACTAAGGACAAACATGAATGGTGGATGGACACACACCGGGGTGGGGGCATAAGAGGCATTTTTTCCTAGGTATTCTCCTATCCGGGTGACACCCCCGAGCACTCCCCCAAATCTCCATTCAAGGGATTCGCTCAGGAATAGTAGCTCATGGACTACTCCAGACACATTATTACGGGCAACTGTGCCCCCCCGTAATAAAACAAAGGGTGTCATATCTGTGCAGCTACCATTAACCCCACACAGAACCCACTTTGAAAATGGGTTCATATTACTATCCTGTAGAAATGGTCCCTCCTTCCACGACAACTGTAAAGGAAAAAGCCCTTTCATATTCGGGGAATAAGTAAAGGTCCGTCCCACATCTGCCCAGCCCACAGTACTGGACTGGCATTCCGTCCATGGCCAAAGGTCCCCCTCATAAGTTCCCATACAGTGAGGTGCCAGGCGTGGTTGAGGCAGAGTCACAGTACCTCTCTGGCCACGAAAAAAGGTACCATTGAGCCATATCACCTCTTCTGAGAAGGGGTAACTATAAGCTTTGTGGGACGAATTCTGAAAGGTAGATTCTGGGCCCCATCTCCTGTTCCCCCTAAACCAAGCAAATGCCTGCATCTCCAGTTGTATACAAGAGTCACGTTCACGGGCGAGAGTAAAGCAGAGACTTCCACTTTCCTCGAAGTGTCGAGCCTCCCCCAGGGGGGCAAGGGTCAGGTCTTTAACAACCGTAGGGAGATTGAGACCTTGCTGAGTAGTGAAGAACCGAGGAAGGACTCTCGCCGTGTGGCGAACGGGCAGGGGCTTGGGGAAAACAGACAGGATGCCCCAGCGCAATTCTCCTCTACTAGTCTCCAGGCACATAAGGATCAGCATCCACAGGATCTTTGGCACTCGTACTTGGATGGCCATCCTCGTCCCCTGGACTCTCCTCTGGAGTTGATGTCAGCGTCTTGACTAGCCGGGCCGGGACCCAATGTGGCGATTCCTGGTCCTGTGGAAAGACACAAACAGCTCCCCTGGATCTTACCAAAGCAGGATCCGGTCCCTTCCATTTATTATCCAACACATCCTTCCACATGACCAGTTCCGGATGTGCTTGTGCCCCCTGGTGACAATGTCTGTCTGCTGCAGACCTATCATGAACATCCAAAACTAAAAAATTAAGGGTATAGAGTGCTAGAGAGACTCTCTCCTTGGGGGTTGCATTCTCCGCTATCCCCCTTCGTTGCTTAAAAAGGATAGCTTTTAAACTTTTATTTGCTCTCTCCACAATACCTTGGCCTTGTGGGTTGTAAGGTAGGCCAGTAGTGTGGGCAACCTGCATCTGGGCACAGAAGGCACGAAAGCCAGAGGAAGCATAAGCAGGGCCATTGTCAGTCTTTAGGCGTCGCGGTTTTCCCCAAGACGCCCAGGCTTCCAAACAATGAGTTTTTACATGAGTAACCTTTTCCCCTGCAAGAGGAGAAGCATGTATGATTCCTGAGCAAGTATCCACCGAGACGTGCAGGTATTTAAGCTTGCCAAATTCCAAGACATGAGTAACATCCATCTGCCAAAGATCACCAGGTCTTAGGCCCCGTGGGTTCACACCCACATGTGGAGAAGGCAGGAAAGTGACACAGGATTGACAAGCCTTAACAATATCACGTGCCTCGGACCTAGAAATGGCAAAGGTCTTTCTTAAGGTGTTAGCAGGAACATGATACAGTCTATGGAACTCGGTGGCCATATCTTTAGGACTACTCATGGCTAACATGGTCATCCGCGTGGCTTTGTCTACCAAGTCATTTGCTTGAGATATAGGTCCTGGTAACAAGGAGTGAGCACGAACATGAGTAACATAGAAGGGGGAAGAGCGTTGCCAAATGAGAGATTGAATTTGAGAAAGAATGTTTGAGACAGGACTAGCAGAACGAATAGAAGCAGCAATTTCCAGTCCAACAACTGCATTAGCCACATACTGTGAGTCTGTGAACAAATTAAAGGAACTACCAAAAGTCTGAAACACCTCCAAGACAATCATGCATTCCACAATTTGGGGAGAGTCAGGCCTATAGAACTTCACCACAGGTTCTGAGCCCTGAACCATATAAGCTCCGCGACCTGTTTTTGAGCCATCAGTGAAAATGGCAGGGGCTGAGGGCAAAGGGCCCTTTGATGTGACCCGGGGAAAATAGACTAAATTTTTTTCCACGAAGGACAGAATGGGGCTTTTTGGGTAATGGTTATCTATAGGATTTGGAAAAGCACACATAAGAATGCTCCATTCATCAACCGTACCGGATAGAGTCTCTACTTGTTCCTTAGTATAGGGGATGATAAGCTTATCAGGCAACTTTGCAAAATGAGTTAGGCACAATTTTAAACCCAAACAAGCCTGTTGGGCAACCAACTGTGGGAAGTACTGCAGGGTACGAGCTCCCAAGGAATGTCCATGAATCCACAAAAGAGGGCCATCCTGCCATAACACTCCCGTGGGGACATCCCTTGTTTTTAGAATACAAAGAAGAAGTGGACTAGAAGGGTCAAAGCGTTTAAGCTGTGCCTTCATAAGGGCCTTTTCTATTTTGCTTAAGGCTTGACGAGCTGGCTCAGTGAGCACACGAGGAGAGGTAATCTCAGGATCACCCTCCAAAATGGAAAACAATGGTAACAAATCTGCACGTGGGACATGGAGAAAACCTCGCAACCAATTAATGTCCCCCAAAAGTTTTTGAAAATCATTTAATGTATGCAAATGGGAGGTACGGATGCAAATTTTTTGAGGTTTCACAGACTGAAGGCCAATGACGGACCCAAGGAAATTTACTGAATCCGTTTGCTGGACCTTCTCTGGGGCAATAAAAAGACCCTTATGTTCCAATGCCTTGACGACCTCCTGAAAGGAGACATGCAAAACATCTAAGGTGGGGGCTGTGAGTAGGATATCATCCATATAGTGGATCATACGTAAAGAGGGGAACTGTTGTCTTACTACAAATAACACTGAGTCTACATAAAGCTGGCACATAGTGGGACTGTTGGACATCCCTTGTGGCAACACACGCCACTGAAAGCGGGCATCAGGCTTCTCATGATTTACAGCTGGTAATGTGAAAGCAAAACGCTCTCTGTCCTGAGGGCAAAGGGGTATGGAGAAAAAACAGTCTTTAATATCTAAAACCATCACTGGCCATTCCCTGGGGAGAGCAGAAAGCGCTGGCAGGCCCCTCTGAACTGGGCCCAGGACCTGCATTTGAGCATTGACAGCCCTCAAATCATGTAATAATCGCCACTTTCCAGAGGACTTTTTAATCACAAATATAGGTGTGTTCCAAGGGGAAATAGAGGGCTCCAGGTGGCCTAACTGCAATTGTTCCTCAATTAACCTCTGGGCTGCTTCCAGTTTTTCCTGTGAGAGGGGCCACTGAGGAACCCACACTGGCTTATGAGTCATCCAGGGTATGGGCACCTGTTCAAAATTGGAAGCAGAATTTTCAGTGGTCCCTAAGAAAAACCCAACCCAAAGCGATCCAGCTTCTCCTCCGGGATGATGGGCTGAGGTCGCCCTTGAAGGTGCTTCCCTAGACCTGAGCCTGGAACAAAGCCCTGAATTTTCATCATATTTTTACTAGCTTCTGAATATTCATTAGTCAAGCGGAGATTCATCTGGGTCTGAATATCTCTTCCCCATAAATTAATGGGAACATCCAACACAAAAGGTTGGATTTTTCCCTTTTGACCCTCTGTAGTAGTCCATGTTAACTCCTTTGCACTCATATGTGGTGTTTTAGCAAACCCTAAGCCTTGCAAGATCTGAGCTGATCTCTGCAAGGGCCAGGCTTTTGGCCAAGAATCTAATTTTATTATACTTTTATCTGCCCCAGTGTCCACCAGTCCTGAGAATTCTCTTCCTTCTATGGTCAGGCGCAGAAGGGGTCTTTGATCCAACTCCAAAGACAAGCAGGTCAAGTCCACACCGGTAGACCCAAGGCTCTTGTCACCCCTTTCCTTATCTAGTGCAGGAAATAGAGAATGGTTAGAAGGCAAAATCAGCAATTGGGCAATACGGTCCCCAGGGGCCACTGACACTGCCCCATAGGGGGAATGACAAAGAATTTTAATTACACCTGTATAATCTGGATCGATAACACCGGGGAAGACTATGAGACCCTTTAAAGTAGAGGAGGAGCGCCCCAAAAGAAGGCCCACCGTATCTCTTGCTAGCGGGCCAGACACATCTGTGTCCAGGATTTGCACGCCCACTTCCGGAGTTAAGACCAATCCGGAGGTGGCACAGAGGTCCAGGCCTGCAGAGCCCGATGTTGCTCTCCGGGCTGAGGCAGCGGGGGATCTGGCGCCACAGTCACCGGGACCTGAGGTGTCTGCATTGCCCCATAGATTTGTGGGCCCTGGGGACGTGGGCCCTTCCCCCCGTTTTTTTGGTCCTGATTACTTGAAAGAGGGGGGAGGGGCAGACCATTAACATCCCTCACAGATCTACATTCATTAGCCCAGTGTTTTCCCTTCTTACATCTAGGACAAGTCCCAGGGGGGCGCTGTGCCGGTCCCGCATCTCGGGCAGGGGCTGGGCTATCCGCTTGAGGACATTGGCGTTTAAAATGTCCCAATTGACCACATCGGAAACAGCCCTTTTGAGTCCCTGTCCGTTGAGCCTTAGCGGCAGCTAGGACCGCTGCTGCTAATCCTGCATTAGACAGGGGCCCCCCTATCTCTCGACAGGCTTTGAGCCAGTCATCCAATGTTCCCTTTCTTACTGGTTGTATAGCCTTTTTGCACTCCTTAGTGGCCTGTTCAAATATTAGCTGTTGTATAAACGGCATGTTGTGGTCAGCAAGGCCAATTGTCTTTTCTGCCACTTCCAACATTCTAGCTGAGAAATCAGAAAATGACTCTGTAGGGCCCTGAACAATCTTAGTCAACTGTCCTGCGGCCTCTCCCTTATTGTGGAGCTCCTTCCATGCCTGATAATGAATATTATTAATTTGGATATACACGTCTGGATGAAAATCGAGCTGATCTGTAAGAAAGGGACCAGTCCCCAGAAGCATATCAGAAGACCAGTCCCAGTCCCCTTTCATAATATTCTGCCTAGCTTGTTCTTGGGCTTTATCAGAAATCAGTGATCTGAAATCCAAATATTGCCCCCTCGTTAGGCAAGCCCGGGCTAAATCTAACCAATCACCAGGAGTAAGGTAGCGCTGCGTGAGTCTGCGAAGCAGCATAAGTGAATAATCAGCAGTGGGTCCAAAGTCTTTGCAGGCCTGGACTAAATCTTTAAGTTCCGTATAGGGGATTGGCTCCCAGCCTCTTTGATTGGTAGTGTTATTCAAAAAAACCGGGAAAGCGGAGGCCAGGCGGGACCACGTGCGCGGCTTAACAAAATGGCTGCGATCCTCGGCTGGGACATAGGGGGGGGGAACATGAGGGCGTGGCAGAGCACTAGGCGGTGCTCGGTTTCGAATACCAACTTCCTCTTTTAAGGCACTCCTCCCCCTAACCGCGGGAGGGCAGACACGCCTGCCCACAAACTGAGCATCCTGAGCACAATGTAAAGCTGCCTCCTCTAAATCCTGTCCCTCTGTCCCACTGGAGTCCTCCTGATCAGAAGCAGAACTACTGCCGTGATCGTCCCGTATACTCAGGTGTCGCAGTGGCTGTAGGGAAGGATATAACCCCACAGCCCCCTGCTGTGGCGGGGCCCTAGGGAAGTCCTCACCCCTCCTGTGCATACAGCCGGAGCCCTCATTACTCTCTTCTAACGGGGGTGCCTTCTCCTCTACAGGGCAGGGAACCTTTTCCTTGAAATGACTGGCCACATTGGGAACTCCTCCCGGGAACTGACTGGCCCTTTTTTCCTGTACTTCCTTATATAATCTGGGTTTGTTATCCCCACTTGCATCAGATTCTGACAAACTGTCCTGATGTTGTCTGAGCCGTCTCCGGCCCTCCTGAAGTGGGTCCGGGTGGCTTCCAGAACGTAAACAAGAATGTATCATCCTCCAGAAAGGGAGGGTACCTCGACCTAAGTGCCCCTCCTCCCTAGCCGCCTCAAGGTCTTTACCCAGCTTTTCCCATGAGGGCAATGAGAGATCTCCGGACACCGCAAACCATGGAGCCGCAGCATCAATGTCCTTAACAATCTTTTTAATAGTGGCATTAGAGACCTTTAGATCACGTTGTTTCAAAACTTCCTTTATAGGCTGAGTAAAATCAATGGGAGAAAACCGTGCACTCGATGTATTGCCCATCACGAGCTGGAAGGCTGGAAATAAAACTAACAGCCAGCCCCACGCTATCTACTGAGGATTTATCTGACTCGAGGCTCCAAGGACCAGAGCCGCGTTGTCTACCGCGGGTTTAACCGGTCCAGGCTATTAGCAGACTAGGCAGGATAGAAACGAACGCAAAACAATAGAAAGGCCCAGACAAAACAAACAAAAAACAGCAAGAACAGCGAGGCCCTCAGACACGGACATGACTGAGACACAGAAAAGAAAAGAAAAGAAAAAGAAAGAATGACTTACCGGTACCTTCCTCTCCGTGTGTCAAGTTCTGAATCCTCCTTTGGTCCTTCCCTGGTGACCACAAGGCTCCCGGCGTCCCGGAACTGTTTCGGCACCACTTTGCGGCGAGCCCCCCTGACCAGCGGGAAAGAACAATCACCACACGAGGATCCTTCTTGATCACACTTTTAATGGAGAGCTCTTGGTTAACAGGAGAGCGGAAGGAGAAGGACGCGGGGGCGGGATGTGCAGCTACCTTTATAGGGGGATGGGCAATAAGGCACCTACGGATTGGCTGCTCACCCGCTTGTCACCGCCAGGCGCCACGGGATAGGCTCAGGACAGGTTGCGTCAAGCGCATGCGCGTACCTTGAATACGGTTGGCGCGAAAGCACTGTCGTAAAATGAAGTTAAACGCCACGAGGTAGATGTGGTTTCCTGCAGTGCCAGCGACATCTAGTGGTGGGGACTAGATGTGGCTCCCTGCACCTACATTGAGTCCAAAGAAGTTATAATTTCAACATAATTTCACAGGTGTACTTGTTTTGTTAAAAGAAAGGCAAATGATCTAGGGTGCCTTATGTGCAGGCATTCTTTGCTGTAATACACAATGCAGACTTATGCAGATAATGCTATGTCACCTCTGCACAGTGGGCTGCAATGAAACCATGTGTGCTGACCTCTAGCTGGGAGTATAATATCGAAGTCCCAAAGCAATTGAGGCTTTCAATCAGGTTAACATACAGAAACTTTTGATTCTGTATATTTTCTAATGCTTTCTCTTTACTTTAAATCATGTTAAAATTACATTTGCTATGTAAACTTGTTGACAGTTTTATTATGAGAGGGTCAAGTGAACTCCTGTCTCAGACCCAAGCAGATTTAACTCATGTGTCCTCCAAGACACTTCCCTGGGCTGTGACAAGGCAAAGGACAACAACAAACAACTCAAGGGTTCAAACCTTAACAATACACAGGGACATAAACTTATTGTTTATTTATTGTTTTTTTTCAAGGTAGGGTTTCTCTCTAGCCTAGAGTGACTATAACTCACTCTGTAGTCTCAGCCTGGCCTGAAACTCAAAGGAAACCTCAACTTCAGCCTAAGTGCTGGTATTAAAGGTATATCCCACCACACCTTGCTTATAAATATATATTACAGTGATATTAAGTTATTAAAATGGGATTGTACTGTATTTAAAATAATTCATCTCTGTTCTTTTAGTCTCAAGAAGCAAGTGCTTGTTCATTAAGAGTAAAGACAACTGCCAAAGACCTAAAGAAAAAGTAGGGAGTACTTTTGAACTTTCTGAACAGGACTCCAATAGCGTAGGAGATAGGCCCAAGAATCAACAAATGGGACTACATGGAATTTAAAATTTTTTCTCCCCCCACGGGAAAAGAAACTATCAGCAGACAGAATGGGAACCTATACTTCAGACTGGGTGCTAGTAACTAGAGCTTACAAACAACTGGAAATATAAAATACTCAGCCAATTACCAGTTGGTCTTATAGACAGAACAGATAGCGCACAAATGAAGAAACACAAATGGTCAACAAGTACTTAAGAAAATATCCACCTTTCCTAGTTTCTAGGGAAATTCAAGTCAAAACTATTCTGTGGTACCATTGTACCCCAGTCATCTTATCCCATCAAGAAAACAGACAACAAATGTTGATGAAGCAAAGAGGAACTTTCATTCACTGTTGGTGGGATTGTAAACTAGAACTAGCCATTGCCCAAGCACTTGGATAACCACCAGACCTAAATTGTAAATCCCTATTGCTGTACACACCACAGCTGCAGTCATAGAACCTAGAGAGGTAACAATGGAATAGATGGAGGATGGCTTCCTGATGGCTACATCTCTAAATACTCAAGAGTGTTGTGTGAGTTTCTAGGGAATAAATGTCTCCAACAGGGTAAACAAGCAGTAAAATTTGAAAGCTACAGAATCAACCAGGCAGGCAAGGACACACTGGTGCAATAGTGGCACACAGGCTGTATGGGTAATCAACTGTTTTCTGATTGGATATGAGGCCTGCTCAGAGGGAGGAAATTCAAACTTCGTAAGAAGATCCAAGTCAGAAGCCTATGGTTGAGAAAGTCATAGACCCCTAGAAGGAAGCTTCCACTGTGCTTTGGGTGTATTGAGAAGTGTTACCACTGAAAAAGTCTTTATGTGTCTGTTTATTTGCATTGATCCATGTTACTCTCATTCTTGGTTAGAGAATCTTCTTTTCACAAATTTCCTAAGACTCCCAAGATCCATCAGTACAATAAGAAAGGAAAACCAACAGCTGACTGTGGGGCATTCTACGAATCATCACTATCACATCTGCCATGGCTTATGTAATATTAGAGTGAAGATTAAATATGAGTGTTGCCCTCAGTGCTAGGCTGAAAACTTCCTTGAAATATGCATATAAGATAATCAGGAATTATTCTTTCACTCTAGCTCAACTGGAGAGAGTTGAAACTTGTTCTATAATCAAGGAGGTATTGTGGGGGCAACAGTGAAGATATGCTACAGTTATAATATCTACAGATTTCTCACTTACTGCCAAAAGGAAAATTAACATTTAGGGTGTTAGGAAGCCAAGAATGTTACTGTTAGCTCCAAAATACTTACATTCTTAATGTAAAAAAGAAACATCCATCCTAGAAAATCCAAACATCACAATAGAAAAATGCAACAAATAAATTTAATTTAAATTAAATTTCTTTACCTTCATGACATCAACCCAGTTCTAGGCTCAAGGAAGTTCTCCTTTATGATCTGGTGGACAAAATGTGGCTACTTTATGTGATGGTTTATTGAATGTGACCCATTAACTCCTATGCTTTGAATTCTTGGTCTCCAGCTGTTGGCACCTTGGGAGGCAGAGCCTTGAGGGTGCAGGTGTGTTGTGGGGTATTGGGGTGAGCTTTAGGGTATGAAAGCCAGCTCCACATTTCCAGAGTATAACTCATTGTCTTGATGCTATTATTCAACTGCTTTGGAAGATGTGATGTCCAGCTACTGCTTAATTCGTGTTATCTCTTGCCATGCTATCAAATAGCTTCCTCTCTCCTTTGAGACTCTAAGCCAAAATACTACTAATAAAAAAAACCCAAAAAAACTTTCCTCACATCAGCTGATTTTGGTTGTGTATTTTGTGCCAGCAATGAGAAAATCAGCCTAACACTTTACTTCTAATTTCTAATTAGTAAAAGAAATTTATGTCCTATTCCAAGCTTCCATCCAGGCTTGAACTCCTTGCTTATTGACATGGTTAAATTATCCTTATGTTTTTGGAACCTACTTTATGTCACCTTATTTATTAAGCTTACAGAAATGCAGTCTGCATGCCCTCAAGTAAAATTTCACAGTATTTGGCAAAGTTCCTTAAATGATGCATTTAAATATGAATATCCTCCAGTTGTGAGAATGTATATGAGTTCAGCAGACCACAGATTGTGGAAGGAGTACAGAGAGAATGCAGGAAGGTAAAGAATACCACCTGTATCTGTGAATGGACACAGCAGCTCAGCACTCTCACAATAAGGAGCAAATTTCCAACACATGAATGCTTAGAAGACCAACCACATCAACTGATAGCAATTAATATCTTGCAACATTCACAACAGTTAAAAGACCACATAAAATGTAATCTTTAGAAATCAGAAAATTAATAAACATTACTAAGAGCCATTAATTTCATCCGATTGAGGTTTGTAACTTCAAAAGTTTGGTTATCTGAGTCTACTATAATGCAAATGATGCAAAAGACACTATTTTAGAAACAAATCCCCCTGCTATGTTGTGACATTATTAATAATGCTCTCTTCATACAAGTTCAATGACCTTATCATTTCTGTGACAACCATTCCTACTTATTTCCTATCATGCCCTTTATTTCCTCAGTAGATTCTAGAAAGAAACTCAGTGCATTATGAAATACTAATCCCAACTGCATGACCTTTCAGAAGTTGTCTTACAATTGCAATATTATTTCAAATTCCTTAACAAGCACTCCCTTGATATCTTCAAATGTACCACTTATCTCAATGAATCTCATCAAGATTGTGTTGTAATTCCTCCTACAAGGGGAGAATCAATTTCAGTTACCTAGGAAATAATTTTGATGATAAAGTAAGGGGACTTCTCACAGTGTATCCTGAACTTTCCTTTAGTACTGAATTGCATTTCATCACATTTTCAAACATTTTTCAGATAAAGACCAAGTATTAATTATGACCCAATTGCATTTTAGGAAAGAAAAACTTTCTCCTATTTGCTAATATCCTCTACAAACTATCTCATAACTAACTGATTATTTAAAGATTAATATATGAATATATGAAGAATCCAAATAGTCTTAATAATAGTATACTATCATCTTTCAAGAAAATATTCAAGTCACTTATGTGTGAAACAAATGTCCCATGGTAATCTACTACTTCCTGATTTGATGGTTACAATTGTCAATCTTTTGAGCATATATATTCATGTTATTATATATGTGTGAGTGAGGAACACAATGCTTACAAAGTTTTACATATATTTGTGAATATATATATATATATATATATATATATATATATATATATATATACCAATTAGCATTTTAAAAGACTTATAGGTTCAAGCAAGTGTTCTATCCCTGTATTTTGGAAGAGAATTCCTCTCTGGCCTTAAGAAAATGACACAGCATTTAGGGACGAAGATGCACCCCAGCAGGCCTGCACTGGAGGCCAGGATGGAGAAGACCTCCACAGCCACCATGACCTTCCCCTTCGTGCTGTGGTAGACTGGGAGGAACGTGACCCACACACTGCAAAACACGAGCATGCTGAAGGTCAGGAACTTGGCTTCATTGTACTTGTCGGGCAGCTTTCTGGCAAAGAAAGCTATAGTGAAGCTCCCCAGGGCAAGGGAGCCAAGGAATCCCAGGACACAGTAGAAGGCAGAGGCTGAGCCTTTGTTGCACACAATGATGATGCGCCCATGTTCAGAATGTGAATCTGTTTCAATAAAGGGAGGAGATGTTCCCAGCCAGGCTCCACAGAGGATGAGTTGGATCAGTATGCAGATGGGGATGATGAAGTTCGGTGCTCCTGATGCCAACAACCACCTCATCCTTTTTCTTGGAGTTGTGAGCTTGAAGGCCAGAACCACAGTGATCGTTTTAGCTAAGATGGTGGAAACAGCCACAGAGAAAACCACTCCAAATGTGGTCTGCTGCAGGATGCAGGTGGCTGTGTTTGGATGACCAAGGAAGAGCAGGGAGCAGAGGAAACAGAAGTCCAGGGAGATGAGCAGGATGTAGCTGAGAGCCCGGTTGTTGGCCCTCACAATGGGAGTGTCATGGTGCTTCACAAATACCCCCAAAACTAGAGAGGTCAGTGCACAGAAACACAGGGCCATGCAGGCCAGAGCCATCCCCAGGGGTTCTCCAAATGCAAGAAATGTTATAGCTCTTTGGAGGCAGTGGGTCTGTTCTGTGTTGGCATACTGATCTTCTGGACACTTCACACACTGCTCCATATCTGTTGTAGGAGGCAAATATTATCAAGTCAGCTTTCTCTTCTATACACAGGTCACCTTAAACAGATTTGCTAGAGAAACTTACAAAATGTGCTTTCCTTTTTATCTAGACATTTGATTAGTGTGGTGTTTGCTTCATGTATCCCCCATAAACTTATGTGTTCTGAATGTTAGGTCCTTAGCTGGTAGCAAGTTTGGAATTGAAGCCTTTTGGAGGCAGTGTATTGTTGGGGATGAGCTTACAGGTATTATAGCCTGCTTCCCGTTGCCAGTGTTTGGCACATTCTGCTGCTGCTGTTGTCCACCTGATGTTGGACAAGAGTTGATGTCCTGCCTCTGCTCATGCCACCAGTTTCCTTTGCCATCATGGTTCTTTCCCTCAAGCCTTTAAGCCAAAATAAATACTTTCCTTCCATAAGCTGCTCTGGGTGTTTTTTTTTTTTTTTTTCTGGCAACTGAAGTTCAGTGAAATAGTACAATTGATACTGAGGTTTATGATCCTTGATGCTGGAAACCTGACTGTGTGGCTTTGGTCATTTGGCTGATCTGGGGGGAGGAATGTGGCAGAAGTTAAAACCTTGGTCTAAGAGCTGCCTTACAGTGCTGTAAGTACAGCTTGAAGCCTATTCTGGAAGTGGTGAAAGACCTAAATGCAAACGACTATGGACTGTGAAGTTTGCCTTATGAAGGGGAAAAAGAGCTTTACCAGGATTGAGGTAGATGCAGTTTGTGTGAGAGGCTTTATGTTATGCCCAGGTCTTGTAAAGTTGTGAAGTGTTGTATTGCATAAACGTGGACTGGTTGGGCATAGGGATATGGCACAGAAAAAATGAAATCTTTGGGCCAAAGCTGTTGCCTGTTAAGCTGTAATTGTTTGAGAGATTACAACCATTGAGATTCGGCAAGCTGACCTGTATTGGGACAACAGCAATAGTGCAGAGTCAGCTAGGTGTGGTGGTATACACCATTAATCCAAGCACTCAGGAGGCAGATCTCTATGTGTTTGAGGCCGCCCTGAGATTGCACACTGAATTCCAGGTCATCCTGGGCTAGAAGGAGATACTACCTTGAAAAACAAAAGAAGAAACAGAAAAGAAAGAAAAAGAAAATGATGAAGGAATGTCCTTTTCTTCAAAGTCTGCTTTATTCCCCCACCCCTCCTGGATTAACAAGTTGGTAGCCCACCTGGTAGTACAAAGTACAACAAATGCAGGAAAGAAAGGGTCCTAGAGTTTGCAACATGGCTTTGTTTTTTAAAATTGGCCATGGGCAATGTGAAGCAGGCTTGTTGGTTTACCTGTATTTAGGCCAGATGTAGCCATGAGGATGAACCACTGGTTGCAGTAAAGACCTAACAAAGATGCCAGGACTAAGAGGATGCTGCCAAGGAGAACTGCCAGCACCAGATGAAGTTTGTTGGTACTATATATATATATATACATATATATATATATATATTCCATCATAATAGAGGAAGAAAGAAAATCTTTCAATAATAAAAGCCAGCTATATGAGTATATGAGCAGTAAGCCAGCTCTACAGATAACACGGGATGCAATACTTCACACTGGAGAGAACACACATAACGTTGAGTCTATAGGAAGGAAAAAAGAATAATCACAACTAGAACAGACATGAAAGCCAATGAAGATGAAGTAAATACCAAACTCAACAAAGTCTTCAACTTGACGGAGATTAAGACATACTTCTTAATTAAAAGTCTGAACATAATGTACAAAACTCCCTAGTCAAAAGACACAGGTTAATGGGCTGGATCAGAAACCTAGATCGATCCATTTGCTGTCTTCAAGAAACCCATCTTACAATGAAACAGACACCATGTTAGGGTGAGAGGATGGAAAAAGATATTCTAAGCAAATGGAAATACCAACAAGCAGATATGGCTATACTTATGTCTTAAAAAATAGACTTTCAACCAAAACAACAAAAACATAGATGAATAGGTCAATTACTCACCAAAGATGCAATTCTACAAGAGGATATTTCTATTATAAACATAGATGCCCCAAACAGAGGTGCACCAAATTTTTGAAGCAAAATATGTTAGTCAATAAATCTGAAATAAATCCTAGCTCAATAATACTGGGTACTTTAATACCTTACTGTAGTGATTATGTAGATCATCTAGACCAAAAATGCCAAGACAATGTAGCTAAACAACGCAATAGCTAATAAGTACTTTATAAACACCTGCACTTGATATTCCATTCAAACTTGACAGAATGAATATTCTTCTCAGCAAATCAAGGAATCTTCTTAAAACAGGTGATATATTATGATATAAAGCAAGCTTTTACAAACTCAGGAGGATGGACATAACCTCTTGCCTTATATCTGACCACAATGCAATGATGTTAGAAATCAGCAAGAAAAGAAGACATAGAAAATACACAAACTCCTGGTGATTGAAAAACACAGTATTGAATTGCTAATGAGTCAATGAACAAAAACAACAATGAAAAAATTCCTAGAACTGAATGAAAATGAAAGCATAAAATAACAAACTATTGCTACATAATGATAACAGTCCCGAGATGGAAGTTGACACTCCTAAATGCCTACATTACAAAAGTAGAGATAGATATCTCAAAAAAATAATGACGTGATCCATATGAAGGCATGGACAAACAAGAACACCCCATACCGGAGTATGCTGCACTGAAGAAAAGAATCAAGATCAGGGCAGACATCAATGAATTGGAGATGAAGAAAACAATTTAAAGACCTGATGGAATGAAGGGATGGTTCTAAGAAAAGAAAGTAATAAAGCTTATAAACACTTGCCTAAGTTGGTCAAAAGGAAAACAAACAAGAATCTAATAAAAAGTGGTAGAAATTAAAAGGATATTCCAACAGATACCTGTGAAATTGGTAGAATCCTTAGGATAAATTTCTCATGGTGATATTATACACAATTAGAAAATCTTGAAGAAATGAACAAATTTCTTGCCATATATGACCTCTCAAGACTAAGCTCAGAATATATAAATAATCTAAGGAGAGCAATAACATCTAATGAAGTTAAAATACTAATTAAAAGCCTCCAAATAAAAAAAAAGTCCAAGCCCACATGTTTTTACTACCAAACTCTACTAAGCATTTATAAAAGAACAAAACTGCTGCTTCTAGTGTTATTTCATAAAATTTTACAGGAAGAAATACTTCTTTACTCCTTTTATGAAATCAGCATTACACCAATACCAAAACAAAACAGAGGCACAAGAAAAGAAAATTATAGGGCTGGAGAGATGGCTTAATGGTTAAGGCACTTGCCTGCAATGCCAAAGGACCCAGGTTCAACTCCCCAGAAACCACATAACCCAGATGCACATGGTGTATGCATCCGGAGTTTGTGTACAGTGGCTGGATGCCCTGGAATGTCCATTCTCTCTTTCCCCCCTCTCAAATAATAAAGAAATAAAATATTAAGAAAAGAAAATTATAGACAAATATCCCTGATGAACAAAGAAACAAAAATTCTCAATACAATTTCTCTAAACCAAATCCAAAAACATATAAAAGCTATTATCCATCCTGAACAGTAGGTTTTAGCTCACGATGTAGGGATGGTTCAATACACAGAAAGTGATAAATATAATACATTACACTCAAGGACTGAAATCACATGATCATTGCAATAGATGCAGAAAAGGCTGTGGAAAAAATATACAATACACTTCATGGTTAAATCACAAGACAGATTAGGAATTGTGTCCTGTTTCAATATAACAATGGCTATAGAGAACAGGCCTAAACACTATACTGTACTAAATAGGGAAAAACTTGAATTTCCACTAAGGCCTGGAACAAGACAAAAATGTCCACTCTCCCCACTGCTATTGAACATAGTACCTGAAGGCTTAGCTTGAGTAATAAAAAAGAGAGAGAGAATGAAATAAAAGAGATACCATTTGGAAAGGAAAAAGTGAAACCAGCCTTATTTGAGAATAACATGATTCTATACTTATCAAGCCAAAATAATTCAACCAAAATGTCCTAGAGCTGATAAACTCTTTTAGCAAAGTGGCAAGAAACAAAATCAGCACACAAAAATCAATAGCCTTCATGTATACCAATAACAAACATATGGGAAAAGAAATCAGTAAAGCAGTCCCAGTTACAATAGCCACAAAATTAAATCACTTGGAATATTCTTAAACAAGGAAGTGAAAGACATATGAAATAAAAACATGAAACTACCCCCCCCAAAAATTGAAGAAAACACAAAATACGACCCATGTTCATGGATCAGATTTTACTATCCTAAAAGTGTTCATCACACCAAAGGAAATATACACATTCAATACACTTGCAATCAAATGTCTGGCACCATTCTTCACAGAAACAGAAAAGACAGAATTGTAATTTATATGGTAGCACAAAAAGCCCTTGGATAGCCAAAAGATCCTCACCTCAGAATATACTACTGGTGCTGTTATGAAACCAGTTTCAAAAAATAATATGAAAACATACTAAAATAAAATAACAGCATGGTACTGGTAAAAAAAAAAGAAGAAGAAGAAGAAGAAGAAGAAGAAGAAGAAGAAGAAACTTAGGTCAATGGAATAGAAGTTTCATGGATAAGTTCTAGAAAGTACTGCTACCTAATCTTTAAGAAAGAGTCCAGAAATACACATGGGAGAAATGACAGCATTTCCAACAAATTATGCTGTATAAACTGGATAACTACATGTAGGGGGATGAATTTGTTCCCTCTTCTTTCAACTGCAGATGGTTCAAAAACCTCAATAAAGTTGTTGGAATGGGCTGCTGGTGCAGCCCTGGCCTGGTAGCACCTGGATAGGAAGGACAGCTGGCATAGAGGTGAGTGGGCAGACCCATTCCACAGCTATTCCTGGGCAGGTTGCCAACCGGACATGTGAGTGCAGGCTAGCCTGGGATGGTTCCACAGGATTCCCAGCAAGGCTGTGGGAAGGACCCCTGACACAAGGGTGTAAGGAGCAGAGTCAGGCCACTGCACAGGAAGACCTTTCCCCAGCTGCAGCAAGGCTGTCTCAGCTCTCCATGTGACCCAAGGCCTTTCATGATGAGAGATCTTGGGTACTTTCCTCTCTGTATAATTGATAGTCTGGGTAGTGACAGTGTCCAAAACTTTCTCCAGGACGGTTCAGGGCAATCAAAGAGTCTATCTGGGGCAGTTGCACCATCTCAAAGCTAGATGCTGGAACCCAGCCAAACTGAGATCAGCACTGCGGAAGAGAAGCACTGTCCTGAGGCCAAGGCCAGCCCAGAGCATAGAGGGAAAACAGGAGAGTGAGCCACGCATTGCTAGTGGAGTTTTCCAGTGTGGTGCTTGGAATGGCGGCAGATTCTGGTTCAGCCTCCTCTTGTTTTACTGAGTGTTTATTCCTGTGTTTCTGTCAGTAATATCCAAGATCACAGGCGACCTATCGCTCCATGAAGATGTTTGGTCATGGCTTGGATTCTCCCTCATTCCATTTTCAGGGCTCCGAGGGCAGCCCCCCGTTTGTTCTTAGCAAAGTTTTGAATGTTGTTCAGTTTCAGGACATAGCTGATCTGACATCTGTGGTGAGGAGGAGGAGGACGAGGAAGTCTCATCCATTCCCAAGAGTGGGCAACATTATTGCTGACATGTTCTTCAACCTTTTTCTATATAGACTCTTTTCCTTATCCAGGGAAATGTTTGTGAGTCTCTTTCCCATCTGTTTCACTGGTGAGCTGGTTAGTCTGCTTTAATGTCACTATTTTTACACACTGTACTTCTTTG
Organism: Dipus sagitta; assembly: GCA_036346955.1. Classification (NCBI taxonomy): domain Eukaryota; kingdom Metazoa; phylum Chordata; class Mammalia; order Rodentia; family Dipodidae; genus Dipus; species Dipus sagitta. The sequence goes on from CM070783.1 coordinate 18,455,501, forward strand.
AGTATCATTGATTCAATATAGGAACTTTAGTACACCAGCAATTGTCAAACGCAGAAAGGCAGCGACCTTACTGTTTTGGATTGGGCTTGCCCTTGGCTTACTTCACAGCAGTGCAGACCTCCTACATTACCAGTGGCTGCGTCTTCTCTATGCTAGTTCATGTATTCATTACCAGTGTCAGTGAAGCAAAGGCTCCTGGGAGAGGATGACTTATCCAGTTGTGTCTCTCCTCCTTGGTGGTCTTCTTGTACAACAGATTAATCCACAAGACAGTGTATGTGCACTCAGCTCTGAGCAGCTCACACTCCGTAGACAAGTTTCCTTCATCACATCCGACTCCTACCAAACTAAAGGTTGCTGCAGGTGACTGAGTCGCCTATGGTCAAAAGGGGGATGGGTGGGATTGGATGGAGGCTGTTGCAGCTCTCTCTTTTTTTTCCCCATACCGGTGAATAAACGGGCCAGATCGCATCCACTAGTTTGGGGGAGCTGGAATCTTTAACTCTTGGGTACACAAGGCAGAATATTCCCCACACAAAGATGTGGAGTTTTATCACCACTGTGAAGCTGAAAGAGCCACAGGTTTTCAGGTGTTTCTAGCATTTGCCAGGCCATTTGCCTGGACTTTTTAGAATACTTTGTATTCTCCTTGAGCCATTAACCTCACACCTTTGCTTTATGATTTCTAGTACCCTCAGGTGAATGTTTTTGTAATTATAACTGCTGTATTTTATGAATTTGTTCTTACTGTTTTTCTGTGAAGCACATACATTGAATGTGGCAGGTGAGGGATTTCTCAGTGTCTACTACGCACTTCCTTTCTAGCCATCACTGTGTTTTCCCTGTAATTTCGGTTAGGTTTTAAAATCTCTTGATCTACTGCAAAAAAAGAAAGAAAGAAAGAAAGAAAGAAAGAAAGAAAGAAAGAAAGAAAGAGAGAGAGAGAGAGGAAGAAAAGAAAAGGAAAGAAAAGAAAAGAAAGAAGTCCCAAAGTCTTGGGGCAGGATAGGCTTCACAGGCAGATTTTGTTGATTCTGAGGAATAATTTTCTATCTTACTGTTCAAGCAGATAGTTATTTTCACTGCTACATATAAAATTTCCCAGCTAGTGGAGTTACCGATTCTGAAGAGAGAGTGCTTATAGAATCTGAACTTTTCAACAATGGAAGATGAATATTTACTATATGCCACTGCCGAGTCTAATTGTTATTTCAAAGAAATTTTCAGTGATGCAAATAGGAACTGAAGAGGTAAACTTACTAAATCCATTAATCTCTGATCAGTGATGTTTCCCTGTCATGTACAAAGGCCTAAATCAAGGATAAGAGGGCTGATATCAGAATTGGGTACAATTTTAAAATATTAAATATCACAATTGAATGTGAGTTGCTTTGTCATTAAAAAAAAAAAAAGAAAGACTTGAGGACTGTAGTGATTGCTCTGTGGTTAAGGTGCTCGCCTATAAAGGCTAATGACTGGAGTTTGATCCCCCAGTACCCACAGGTAGTAGACAGCCTCAGGCTACTGAGATGAATTTCCAGATCAGGCACAGTTATGGAGGAAGGGATATTTACTTGAAGCTTATGGATGCAGGGGAAGTCCCGTAATGGCAGTAGAAGCTGGCCTGTTTTCACAGGTCCAAGCACAGAGAGAGAGAAGAGCCACAAGCCAAAACCCAAAAGCCACACCACACAGTACACTTAGGAATTCCAGGCAAAACTCAGGAACTTTGCTTATCTTTAGAATTGAATTCCAAATCTACCTTCATACCTTAGGGCTATAACCTAGGATCTGCCTAGTGACGCCTCCTGCACACCAGGTGGCTGCAGATCTAAATTACAAACTTTAATAAAATCCTGAATATTTTGGGCATCATCCACTCAAACTACAACACCACAAAAAGCCAAATGCACAAAGTGACACATGCATCTGGAGTCACTGGCAGCAGCTAGAAGCCCTGGTGTACCCATCCTCTCTTTATCCTCTTTCTGTGCTATGTTTGGTGGAACCTACCTTTAATTGCAGCACTTGGAGAGTTAGGTAGGAGGATCACTGAGAGTTGGAGGCTAACCTGAAACTACATAGTGAATTCCAGGGCAGCCTAGGCTAGAGTGAGACATGACCTCAAAAAAAAAAAAAAAAATCTAAAAGTAGATCTACCATTTGACCTGGCTATTCCACTTGTGGGCATATACCTGAAAGACACTCCTCTTTACAGCAGAGATATCGGTCATCCATGTTTGCTACTGCTCTATTCACAATAGCTAGGATATGAAATTATGCCAGATGACCATCAATTGAATAATGGATAATGAAGATGCCACATATAACCAATTGAATTCTACTTGGCTGTAAGAAGAGATGAAATCATGGAATCTCCAGGAAAATGAATGGATGTGTACAAAAGTATACTGTGCAAGGTACATAGGCTCTGACAGAAAAATGACCATTGTCATCTCCATGGAGATCCTAAAATAGGCTACTTATATTTGTTTGTAAATTGCAGTAAGCATTATTAGTGTTGTAGGAAAGCTAGTGTCATTTATATTTGAAATGCTATTGATCATGTAAATGTCATTATTAAATAAAGAAATACAAAAAAAAATAAATAAATAAAGAAATACGTTTTTATCTGTTCAGATGTTTTCTAGGTACTTCCAAGGTCCCAGTTAGTTTGAGAGAGGAAATAGACATTCTATAGAATTTCTCCTAATGTCTGAACTTACCTGTGTCATTGGAAATCTCATTCTCTGGGCAGGGAATGCAATCAAAACAGCAGGGAGCCTTCCCCTCCTGGCGGGATTTCCTGAATCCAGGGATGCAAGTTACACTACACACCGAGGGGGGAATCTGAGGAAAATCAAATGATCAGTAGTACATACAGATTTTTTTCATTTATTTTTATTTATTTATTTGAGAGCAACAGACAGAGAGAGAAAGAGGCAGATAGAGAGAGAGAGGGAGAGAGAATGGGCCCGCCAGGGCCTGCAGCCACTGCAAACGAACTCCAGATGCGTGTGCCCCATTGTGCATCTGGCTAACATGGGTCCTGGGGAATCAAGCCTTGAACCGGGATCCTTAGGCTACACAGGCAAGCGCTTAACCGCTAAGCCATTTCTCCAGCCCCCAGTACATACAGATTTTAACTACTCCTTTCATAGCAACAATGCCTTAGCATATTATGCCATTAGTAAATCTATTTTCCATATTCCTGCAACTGAGTAGCATGGACACATACCATTTGTTCAATGCATATCACATGTAGGAATATGCAGGAATAATGTGAAGCATATGTGTGCTTCTTTTCTATTAAAAAATAAGAAAGACAATCTAAAAAGTGTAAAGTGAGTCTACAAATTATAGATAGTATGTTGTACCTATAAAACATAGGTATTTATACCCAGTACCTTATAAGGTTTGTCTTATTTATGTTCTGTGTAAACGTTACTATTACATCCAACTCACCTGTCTACTTCCTGTGGTCCACTCTATCATGTCTTCCAATAATTGTAGTTGTTGTTCTTGTGGAAGATATGGAGAAAACTGTCCTATTTTCACCTTTACCTGCAAACTTTCTTGAAAATCTCTTAAGTTGAAAATGTCATACTCTGGGTCTAATTTCCCTTTCTGATTCATATTCACTAGGTCTCCAACAGGGTTGGTAAATTGCATGTTCTTTAGAAGATGGTTCAGCTGAAAGAATGGATTATTTTATAATTAAGCATGATCACACTAAGACAGCAAATGACAAGTGAGGACTGCCTCACAAATTCTCTAACCTCTCACTCTCAAAGGTTTATTTGTGTAAAACAACTATTAATATAGATTTAATAAATAATTTGAGTAATTTAATAAAAAATGTGATTACATTCAAAGCATCATTAAGAAATTGAGGACATGAATACTTTATTTTGCTTTGATTTACTTTCAAAAACTTAAATGTGGTTGACATCATGTTGATATTTATATTTTTTCCTAAAATATAGAACATATTTTTCTTAAAGCATGGGAAGTTCTCTGAATTCACCACTGAGTATCCATGGGACTCAATAGTGAATATTAGAATTGTTGAAGACAAGTGGTTATGTTAATGTCTTCTGTCATATTCATCATTGATATACATTTCATACTATCGCCTTTAATTACACTATTTTTTTGAGAAAGCCCACATCTAACATACTAAGATGTAAAAAATGTAGAAAACCTGATTTTTTAACAATTAAAAACTTCATTTAATAATGAAATAAAGAGAATCAACTACATTGGAATTCATGGCATTTATAGAAATATATATACATATATATCACATTACTATAAGTAAGTAACACTATCCTTAACTTTTAGAACATTTTAGTTACTTATTTAAGAGAGTAGGGAGAGAAAGAAAGAGAAAGAGGCAGACAGAGAGAGGGAGAGAGAGACAGAGAGCTAGAATGGCTACATCAGCACCTTCAGCTACTGCAAATGAACTCCAGACACATGTGCCACCTTTTCATCTGGCTTACATAGGTACTAAAGAATGAAACCTTCATACTTATGATTTTCAGACAAGTGCCTTAACTGCTAAGTGATCTCTCCAGCCATCATTTAACTTTAAGTTAGCAGTACTTATTTTGATATTAATTTATAGCTAATTACTTTTAATAATTTAAAATTATTTACTCAAAAGATTGTCAATATACATTTAAATGATAAATAGTATACCATGTTTTATTTCCATAGTTATTTTGTTTAACATTTACCTCAAATATTTTATACTATTTCAAATTGGCCACAAACATATGAAAATTGAATTCAGCTTCATGAATTATTTCATCACATTTTTCTTCAAATAAATGTAAATGGGAAGCATACTCAATGGATCAGTAATGAATTACTACAATATTACCAAAAAAGACAAATTAACCCTCATTCAAATAAAATCAGTCATATATGCATATAGAATACAGCAGTAAATGCTGATTGTTTACCAGTCTTGGGCCAGCTAATGGAAAACAGGTAACTCTACATTCATGGATTGGATTTGGTCACCTGGGAACACAGACATGTGCACAAGGCACATCAATTGGTAAAAGATGATAAGGAGTAGAATGGAGGGTGATAAGGGAGGGTAATGTGGGAAACATCTGATCAAAATGTTTATATATATGTCAAAGAGCAATTTTAAAAGATATAATTTTAACAAATATAACTTATAAATCTGATTACAGATTTTTTCCTTTTTAAATTGTATATTATATATTCTGAGGTGTAATATTATGCACTAATTAGGATTCCTGTGTATTTAAATTTTTTCCTTATTAGTCATGTACATACTCAGTGTGTAAATAGCACATGTTGGTACCATCCTTACCCTCATCACTGTCCCCCACCCTCTGAAGGGACCCTCCTCATTGGGGATGCCAGTTATCCCCATGGGGTTTGTGGGTCATGCATTGTGGGGTTAGCCATCAATTATGGGGAAGAGACAATGTCTCTGTGCATAATGTACCAACTTGTGGCTCTAATTATCTTTCCACCCCGTCTTCTGTGAATTTCCCTGAGCCATGTTGGGTTCATTTTAGGTCTACTTCAGTGATGAGGTCTTGAGAGCCTCTGTGTCTCTGGATCTCTGGTTTGGTAGGAGTTGACTGTTCTCTATGTCTATATCCTTCAACCTTGTGCTGGTACCAGGTTCACCAAGAAGGCAGCACTCTTGCTTATTTCCCCTATTATTCTATGGTTTCAACTGGGGCCCTGGTGAGGTGCGATGGGCTGATTCTCTCCTCAGGGTCTGCATCCATCTGAAGAAGAGAAGCAGATTCTCCAATGGAGAGTGAAGTCAGCACCAGATAAATAGGACAACCTTTATTAGTTTAGAGAGAATTTAATAGCTGTAGGCCCTCTTGTAGCCTAATAATGGTGGGAACTTGATATTGGAGAGCAAACCTGTTATTTGGATATGATTCTGACTTGTTTCCCAGTTCCAGCTATGGGTTCTGTTCCACTGAGTAGATCTGTTAGCCAATCCAAGAGCAGCTGGTTACCCATCATGGCTGTGTGCCACTATTGCATTTGGGTGAGCATCACCTCAGGTTGTTTGTTTGATGATGAGTAGCTTAGACCTCTAGCTGCTTGGACAGCTGTTGGCTTTTTCCTCCCAGTAGCTCATATAGTACATTCTGGTACTAGACAAGCTAACTGTCTGGTGACTGGCTCTCTTCCAGGTTACCACCAGGTCTCTTCATGTTCCATACCAATAGCATATGGTCTTTGTCAGTAGAGTCTTACCATTAACCTTTGGTGGGTAACCAAGTGCTCTGACAGAATTCTGTCTTCTTTTGGGAAACTTTGTAGGTCTCTCTGATCAACAGCTCATTGTGGATGTTAACCACATCCTGGCACTGGGAGTACAGGCCAGCACCAAGGGAAAAGAAGGAATAAAAAGTTGGGTGATAAAAGAGAGAAAGAGAGGAGAGAGAGGAGAGAGGAGAAAATTAAGGTTAGTCTTCATACCCTCCCCAGAGCCCATTGATTCAGGACCTCTAAGAACCTGATGGGATAAGCTACAAATAATCATAGTGATGACACTACATATCAATCACAAAGGACATTTTACCTTCTCACAATCACTCTGAGGTCTGATGTCACTGATCATATATTGGATATCTACTTGTTGAAGCAGCAGCTCATGGAGGGAGTAGGCCACCACATATGCAGCATTGTATATGTTGTAACTCTCCTCACTCATGGCCACATCAAAAGTGTGCTGTGTGAACAATTCCAGTGATGTGTTGGATGAAAAGTTACATAGGCTTTTCCATTTAGACTCTGACACTGAACAATTAAAGTACAACCACCCCAACTTTTCCAAAGAAATTTCTTCTAAGTACTTGGAATATTTCACTGTTTGGATAAATTTTTGAAAACCATAAACACCAGGATGGTGCTGAGAAAGAGTGAAAGTCCTGTAGAACAGGTCAAGGTTTAAGGCTGTGTTTCTTGAGATAGCATCCCACTGTGTGGTGGTGACCCAGATTTTCCCTGGGCCCAAATATTGCCATGTTCTACTGGTTTCTCCTAGAATGGAACTAATATCACCATAAGTGATAATAACATTTGCTGAGGATGTCATTATTTGCTTATAATATATTCCAGTTCTTGCCAAGTACAACTGATTGGTTACAGGGACTACATTCACAAAAGCAGAGCAGATTCCATTTGTTTGCATTTCTTCTCTCAAGTCTGACAGAAATTGCAGGCCTTGGTCATCATCTGAGATGACCAGTCCCACCCACTTCCAGCTGAAATGAATCATCAAAGAGACCAATGCAAGGTTCAGAGAAGTATCCTTCGTGGCCATCTGATGTAGATTGGGAAACTTTTCGTGGTCACTTAGTATAGGTTGAAATGGTCCATAGATGAGCTGTAGGACACAAAAGAAATGAAACAGTGTATGGACAGGAGTGACATGAAACTGAATTTAACATCTGAATTATGTCAACTGTTTGATGCCACGCTGTATCTAGTAATTACGCTTTTAAGACATACATGAAAGCTCATGCTTAAACTCCTTCTCCTCCTTTCTCTTTTCTTAGGCTCAAAAGAAGACCAACACAGAAAACATTGCCACTTTCCCATTCCACACAACCTCACCTGTGGATAATAGGCCATTTGAAAGGTGGGGGCCGATCTTACAGATGTTGCCCACATTTCACCTGAAACTGCTACTTCACATAAGAGACGGCTACACTCATAGTTAGGATACCAAAGAAAAAGATCTTTTGTGCCTAAAGATAATCTTCTATAATATTGTTTTAAATCACACATTTCAGAAAATAAGTAAGATACTAGAGACATGTTAGGTAAAAGACTGGGGTTCCTGTTGATCTCATCAATCGCATAGTCCAGTGCCAAGCCAAATTCATATTTTTCAGGTGGCAAACTGAAATGAGAATATAGTGGACATTAGCAATGATTCTCTAAACATGATAATCTTTAAATCCAGTAGGAAGAAATTTTACTAACTTATGTTTGATTTCTAAATTCATTTTCTGAATGTACTGCCCCTGATTTGAGAGTGTGAAAGCATAAGGTCATTGAGTACAAATGAATACTTTTAAAATTCATGAAGGTGATGCTTCATTACTGTGATTTTTGAAAATACGGGAAGCTATGTGATCTACTGAAAAGACTGTGTTCCATCTATGCAGAAGACAGCAGGCCATTAGAAGATGATGAATCTTCTGGGCTTTTCATGTTGGAGCTGTCATTCTCAAGAAATATACACAATGATTATTATCCCTGGTGAGATCCTCAGAGAAGCAAGAGGCAGCAACAAGCCTGAAGAAACCACACAGGCAGCAAGTTTCAGGCTCCAGCTAGTGTCCCCAGGTAAGTGCGTGTATGCACAGGGCCCTGCCTGAACTAGCAAGAGCAGAGCTCCGATGAAGGGATTCTCAAGTCACACCATACTTAAAAAGCAACAACAACAACAAAAATTCCTGCAGGAGAAGACTACCAGGACCAGGTGAACAGCTGTAGAATAACATCACAGAGCTTTATACAACCTCCTCTCCTCTATGTACCTATACTAGAAACACTGATGGAGATCCCAGGACACCAAGGGATCCTAGCCTCCCCTCCCCCACAGAGCACCCAGCACTGTGGATCTGAAAAAGTGACTGATATAACCAGCTGAACCTACTCACGATGCACCAAAGAGGTAACCAGCTTCATGCTTAATGTAGGTGAGATAGAAAGTCATCCAAAAATGAAACTGGACTGTTTTACACTAGGATAATATGTACCCCAAAGGTGGAAAACAGGCTTGCATTGGAGGTGCTAAATTCATCTTCCATGCCACGCAAGGTAGGTAAAGAATAGAGTCCTTGGGAGGAAAAGAATTTGAAACCTAGCCCGCTAAGACAAAAATACTGATGTGTTATATCTAATGTATGTTTAGTCTGCTTTGCCATTCTTTAATTAGTTGTGTGTTGGGGTTAACTTTTATTATTTGTTAATGTTTTTATTGACAAGTTCCATAATTGTAGACAATATCCCATGGTAATTCCCTTCCTCTCCCCACTTTCCCATTTGAAACTCCACTCTCCATTATATCCCCTCCCCCTCTCAATCAGTCTCTCTTTTATTTTGATGTCATGATCCTTTCCTTCTATTATGACGGTCTTGTGTAGGTAGTGTCAGGCACTGTGAGGTCATGAATATCCAGGCCATTTTGTGTCTGGAGGAGCATATTCCAAACTTTGTAGCAACTTTTTGGTCCTTTCTTTCTTGGACACAGAAACTCACTTAAGGCAGGTTGGCCTGGAACTATTCAGCCTAGAAGTCTCTCCTCCCATTTGCCAGGATTAAAGTCTTGATCTGCCACACCCACCTCCCAGACCACCACCATGCAAGCCCAGGTTAGGGCCTTTAGTTTTGTTAGTTTGATTGTTTGCTTTAGCCCTCCCTGAAGCATAAACATTACATGCTAGCTTTGTTTGGGTTTGCATGTTGCTCAGCTGGATTTTAGGTTTGTTCTGGAATTTTCTCCATCCAACCTACTGTTGGATTCTCTCTCATAAATTATTATTACTAATATCATTATGAGTGACTTTTTAAATTTTCCTCTTTCCAACCTCTTTTCCACATCACCTCCTTACCCCTCATTTCTATTCTCTGTAACTAGAATACTCTCCTCAACAGACTCTACAATCTGTGGAAACTAACAGTTCCTCAACTTCCCTCTACCAGATATTTGTGCCACCTCCATCTTTTTCAAAGTTAATACTGGCCCTGACACTATTCGCCATACACTGCTGCCACTTCTCATAACCAAAACCCTAGCATACTTCGACTACTCCTGTTTGTTTACTCACAAGCAATTATTAGAACAAAAGGGATACTGTTATTGATTTGAGGCAGAACATTTGTATAGCAGGCATATTAAACAGTTTGGGTCACTCCTTCCTTTACTCTTTGATTGATATGGAAGGCACATCTGGCACCTTGAGCTCCTACACTGAAAAGATAACTTCTCATTTACCTGTCTAAGAATATAGCAGATAATGTGCAGAAAATCAAGGCATTGAAATATTTCAAGACTCAAATACCTCTACTTCTGGATAAAAGGGCAGAATGGGAGCTGTGCCAAAGAAACTTGGGAGGGTGGAGAGTAGTGAGATAATGCACAGTACATTTTCAACAAAAATTAAAGTAAATAATAAATTATTAACAAAACCGAGACCTCAGCAAAGAAGCAGAAGGGAGCTAGGACATGGTAACAAGCACACAACCTGCCAGGATTGCATTCTAGCCAGCAGCCTTCGTGAAGATCTAATTCTGGGCTGTCTCCAGTTTACTCAGCATGAACAAAACTGTGGTAAAGAGATTCTCCACTTGAACCTGTATTGCAAAATCAAAACACCAAAAAGAGAGGACAACAGGATCCAGCTGAGCAGCTTGAGAACAACTTCAGACATTCTCCACAGACTTCTCTACCCCAATGGCCAGCAGAGGAGATCACTGAAGATCTTGTCTCCCCATGTGATCAGAGCCACACCTCATACACACAACATCCAGCTGAGCTGAGCCCACAGGGCACCAAAGAGGCAACGAGCCTCACACTCAATGTAGGTGAGACAGGAAGCCACCACAAAAGGTTTCAGGGGTACTTTACACTGACTGTAGCAATACAGCAGTATAGGCCTACAGTGGAAGTGAAAATTGCACCATCTATATCAAGGCAGATTGCTCAAAAGAGAATCACAGGAAAAGAAGTCAAAACCTAGCCCACTAAGACAAAATATTCCATTGATAGTAAAGTGGATACAAGGGGACATTGTCAAGTCATGAAACAAAAGCTCCTGCAGGTTTGTCAACCTCCCACAACCTCTTAGGTATTGTCCTTCATAGCAACGAAGCAGTGATGAGGACATGGAAATGCACTTACTGTAAATCAGAAGTGAAGAGCAAATCAGCCTCCCCCAGTTGTTTCACATAAAGTATGAAAACACATTCAGCATTGTCCATGATAATAGTCAAGCAGTGATAATGTCATGGAAAAGCACTTACTGTGAATCCAAAGTCAACGGAAAATCATGTTCCTCCAATTTTTTCACATGAAGTAGGAAAATACATTCACTTTGTTTATCTTTATCATAAACCCTATAGTGTTTTTTTCTCCAAAAGCAGTTATCCTTTAAACTGCACAGGACGAGAGGAAGTTTCAGGAGTAAGAGGACAAAAATCAAAGTGAGCATCTTTTCCATGCCTTCCAAGTCAAGAGCCTGAACAGAGGTGGGACACAGTGTCATGCAGATAAATATATATCACATGCTTCTGAGTGAATATGTGTTTCTTTTTATTACTGTGTCTAACTGAAGAAGCCACTGCTTCCCCTCAATTCTTGTCTGTTGTGCTTCTACCACCCTCTCTAGAGGAATATGCATCATATTGCCCCCAGGCTGTGCAGCTGAGGTCCACATTCAGGTGAAAAATACTAGTTGGAAAACATGTTGTGGGGATTACCTTTGGCCCTAGTGAACATGATTTCATCATGTCTATGGTATAAATACCTTAGGGAGGAGCTCATTCTTTTTTCCCATCATGTGTCAACAAGCTGTTTTCATGAGCATAATTGGAAATCATGTAAGGTGATTTCACCAGGGGATCCAAAGAAAGATGTAAAGTTAAATGGAAATAAAGCGTACATTCCAGTCTGAGCTCATACAGAAATATGGAATGCTGGAAATTATGTATTCTGAGGTCTCTGATTTGGAATAGTGTTGCATGAAACCAGTAAAGAACATTTTCTATGAGGTCCATTACTTCATAAAGTTACATGGGCAGAATCCTCAAAATCTTCATGTGTTTATTATTATCTGGAGAAACAATCACTCAAAATCATATACTCTAAAATTATAATGAATCCAATATTGCCTGGTTAGTCTCTCCATATCAATGCAGGTAATATTCACATTTTTATTCTAGAATATTATTAACATGGTTCTTTAGCAATGGATCAGTATCTCATGATGAATAATTTCCTCACATATAATAGCTTTTCCTTGTTGTTTGTTCTTATATTATAGCTAGAAATCAGCTCTATGTTTTACATGTAAAATTATCAAACGTTCAAAAAATTACATAGTTTTGATGCATGCAAGAATACATGTTGCCAATTAGTTTTTATAAGTAAATGTAAAATGAGGATATTCATCATATTGTTGTGGAATGCAGATATAATTCTATAAATGTGGGGTCATTCATTTGGTGAGAGAAGTGACAAATTAGAACTTGAGATGAGTTACACATCATGATTATCACATATCCATTTTAACAATTTAAAATCTTTAGTTACCATCCATTCAAGTACTGCTGTGTTGTTAGTTGTCTTCATGGTGGTAAGAATAATATACAGTGATACTCTGATGGGGCCATCATCCATCGGAACATGAAGAAAAACCCTCCTTGTACATTCTAGAGAAAACTTAGATTGCAGAAGAAGAGCATGCAGTTTAGTTGTAGGTCTATAATTAACTCTTTAGTTGACCTTTAGCATTTATATACATTACATATGCTATATGTAATATTTGTCTTCTTCCTTTTCTATCTCATTTCATTCACATGATTCCATGACCATTCCATTTGTAAAACTTCTTCCACAAAATCACCCCTCTTTCCTTTATGTCATTAAAAAGGTTACATGAGTTTTAGGATCTTCATATGAAAGAAAACATGATGCCTTTTTTTCTTTGAGTACCAGTTGTTTCACTGAACATGATGCTCTCCTTTCGTCCATTTTTTTCTGCAAATGACTTAACTTTGCTGTAGTTTAAGGATGAATAAAGTTGCACTATGCATATAGACCACATTTTACTGGCTATTCATGTGATGATGGACAGCAATGCTGATTCTGCTTCTTGGATATTCTCAGTAATAATGCAACAAACATGGGTGTTTCTGCAGTATGCTAAATAGGTGAAATTCACAGAAGAGTGTGGATAGAACCTTTGGAATTTTTACTTTAAGTTTTTGGATCAACTTTATGTATCTTTTCAATAAATGCATAAGACTTGTACAGTTTTGAGATGTATTATGAAGATGGATGTATGTAGACATGAGTGTGGATACAAATGTAGGTCACTCTGAATGAGAGATGTCCCTCACTGGTTCACGTGCAGAACATTGGTTATGCAGCTTGTAGTGCTGCTTCAGAGGCTGTGGATCCTGATATGATTACAGCGGGTGACCTCCATGACCCCGTTATCTCCTGGAAAGTCTTCCAACTAAAATCAAATGAATGTAACAGGTATATTCAGAATGCACCATCCAACAGATATGGAATACATATACTTCTCAGCAGCCTAAAGAACTTTAGAATAGATTACCCTGTAGACTACCAAGTAAACCTCAGGAAATATATATGAATTGAAATGACTTCATTTGTTATTCAATCACAGTGTGATAAAATAAACAAAAGTTTCTCCAGAGAAGAGATCCAGTGGTTTAAGAGATGGCTCAAAGGGGAGAGTGCTTACAACTCAAGGACATGGATCTTAGTTTAGGACCCTGAATCCACATAACATGAGCCCAGTGGGACTGTAATACAAAATACTGAAGAGGTAAAGATAGAATAATCCCTGGGCTTGGTCACTAGCTACCCTAGTTGATTAAGTTAGTGGGAGATCCTGTGTCAAAAAATATGGTGAAGAGTGATTGTAGAAGATGTTCAACATTGGCCTTTGGCCTCCACATGTCCCCATCCATCTATATGCCCCCACACTCCCACAATACCATAAAACCACAAATACACCAAAACACATATAAGCACATAAGATACAAGTGGCCATCAGTTAACTTAAGAGTACATTGTCACCAGTCATGAAGGAAATGCACACCAGACAATTAGAGGTTATCTCTTAATGTCATAAAATGGTTGTCAACCAAAAGACTACAGTGAACCATTCCCAAAGATGAAATCTAAACACAGTCTTTATGCTTATGGATTTTAGTACCACCAAAAATGTGATGGTTCCCCCTCCAGTTAAGAAAATGTCATTCATGGTAGAACACACCTGCAGTCCTAATGCTCTGTAGGTGGAATCCAGAGGAGCTCATGTTTATAGATAATTCGAGCTACACAGTGAGTCCTGTCTCAAAAAAAGACAGTAAGAGTAAAACCTGTAAAAACCAAAACAAACAAAATACCCCCCACACACCATAAAAGCCAGCTGCTCTTCTGTTTCACCTATATCCAAGTACATAAAATTTATGTTTAAAAGAATATGGTCTTCCAGGATTTGAGCATTATTCACACATGGAGTCAACCAAAGTGTCTACAAATAGATAAGAAAAAAACCAAAACAAAACATGGGGCAAAGACACAATGAAATGCTATGTGTCCATAGAAAGGAAATACTATCATTGTAATTAGAGGACGAAAGCTACAGACACTGTATTTACTGAAATACACAAGATACCAATAGATACACAACACATAATAATACACATATGTGGATTTTTTTAAAAAGTATTATATAATTATAGTGAACGCTATAGGTTACCATAGGCTGGTGATAATGTTAGGTAGTTTTGGGTAAGTGATAACTAAAATATCAAAAGCCAAGTTAGATAGTAGGAAATGGCTAAAGATACATGATGTAAAATATGGAAGCCATGAATAATGAAGGTATATCATGTTGAAATTTTGGGCTGAGGTGAATAATTCCCAACAAAATATAATGCGTAAAGATATCATAAATGGGGTTTTTAGATTTCACCATTTCAAAATGTAAAACATTTAAAATCATTTTCATATTCTATACATAATACATGTTCATCTCTGTCAAATAAATAAATGAAAACGTATATTAGCATAAACAAAGACACAGAAAATTTTTACTGAAATTATTGCTGATATCTCCATAAAGTGTTTATATGGGACATGCTAGAGTGATTTTTGCTGGTAGTTACTCTTCATTGAAAATAAACTTTTAAGTAACATATTGTGCCTTTCAAAGCAAAAATATACAAATAGTGTTTTTGGAGGTAATCCTTCCATGTCTTCTGACCACTGCCAACATTGCACAAAATGGTCCAAAAATTCTGCTTCTTTTCATCACAGTTGAAATTAATTGTTTAGCGAGTGGAATGAACATGGAAGTATTGACTTTATAAGGCAATCTGAACAGTCAGCCCACGGCGGAAACAATATAAGTGCTGTTGTTAGTGCTAGCCAGAGAAGCTTTTTGATTGGTGGTATCTACTGAGGAGACTTAAAACTCATCAAACCTGAAATTAAGGGACTATAGAGAACTCAAAACTATTTAAACATCTCTATCATGGAAATACTGTAGAAGAGAGGGAAAAAAGAATGTAAGAGGCACAGGGTGTAAAGAAGTACATTATGGCACTGCCTATTGCATTCAGGACCCAGAGGTGTTGGCAGTACCCCTTCATACCTGCACTTCTTCAGGCCTTCAACATCTTTACTGGGGGATTGAAGATGAAAGAAGTGAGACAATAAAACAGGAAAGACCGCCAAGAAAGAGAAAGGTTCTCATTGGTATGGCAGTGAGGAATAGGGGGCCAAGTTGATACCAAGACTGGAATATATTCGAATTACTATATGTTTATATATTAAAGTCCCCCATAGAAAAATAAATCATGCCTTGAGCAAGTGTACAGAAATTAAGCAATCTCATTTTGTAACGCTCTATAATTCTCTGCTATCCCCTGTTGATAACTCATCTGTGCTTCTGTTGGCGAGGGGGTGATGTCCAACCTCTGCTCATGTTGTTATTTTCCCTGCCATTGTGGCGCTTCCCCATGAGTCTGTAAGCCAAAATAAACCTTTTTTTCCCCCTCCAAATCTGCTCTTAGTCAGGTGGTTTCTGCCAGCAACGCAAACCTGACTCCAACAATAATGTCAGCACCAAAGACTGGGATTGCTGCTAGACACCTGGCTATGTGGCTTTGGCCTTTTGGAGTTGATTTTCAAAAGGAATCTGGAAGGAGTTGAAACCTTGACCTAAGAGACTCTTTGCAGTACTATACGTACAGCTCGATGGAGTATTCTGGTCAAACTCAGACCTGAATGCAGTAAAAATTATGGACTGTGAGGTTTGGCTTATGATGGTGAGAAAGAGCTTTGACTGGACTGGGCTAGAAGCAGTTTATGCGAAAGATTTCTGTTATGCCCATGTCCTGAGAATTTGTTCAGGGTTGCTTTGTGTAGAAATGGACTGATGTGAGCAGAGGTATATGGCACAGAAAGAAATCTTTGGGCCTAAACCTCTACCTGTTTAGTGGCAATTGCATGAGGTCACAACTATTGAGATTGGGCCAGCTGACCTGCACTGGGACAACAGAAAGAATGAAGTCTTTAAAAGGGGCCTGAATGCTGAAGGAGTTTCCTTTTCATCAAAGTCTGATTTATTCCCCCTTGGATTAAAAAATTGGTACTCTACCTGGTATTATGTAGTATGAGAAATACAGGCAAGAGTGGGTCATTGAGTCTGCAATGCAGTCTTGTGTTTTTGAAATGGCCATGGTCAGTGTGAAGCAGGTTTGCTGGTTGCCTGCATGGAGACCAGATGAAGCCATGAAGATGAACCATGGGTTGCACTGGAGACCCAGTGGAGATGCTGGGTCTGCGAGATGGCTATTAAGGAGAGCTGCTGGAACTGATGAAGTTTTCCAGGAGTGTGAGTAGCCTAGCTGGAGGGGTGGGATTGGAACTCCAGAGACATGTTGTTTGTTAGAATTATTGCACTTGGAGACTTGTCACTGACTAGAGTTGTTGGACTTGCAGCTACAGAGTTTAATGTTTGTCCAGTTTAATACTTGTATTGGTTGAATATTTCTTTGCTTTGCTCAATGTCATTTTGCAGTGCGAATGTTTATTCTGTCTCATTATGGGTTTGGGGGGGATTTTTTGGTATAATGGCTCAGTTAAAAGACCTTGGATTATGGGGATGTTTGAACATCATTAGGATTGATAAAAACTATGGGGACTTTTAAAGTTGGACTGAATCAATTGCATTTTACATCATGGATGGTTATCAGTTTATGGGGGCCAGGGGTGGAATGTGGTGGTTTGATTCAGGTGTCCCCCATAAACTTAGGTGTTCTGAGTGCTAGGTTTTCTAGTTGATGGCAATTGGGAATTAAAGCCTCCTGGAAGCAATGTATTGTTTGGGGTGTGCTTATGGGTATTATTGCTAGTTACCCCTTGCCAGTGTTTTTCACACCCTACTATTGTTGTTGTCCAACTGATACTGGACAGGGGGTGATGTCCACCCTCTGCTCATGCCATCATTTCCTCTGCAATCATAGAGCTTCCCCTCAAGCCTTATGCCAAAACAAACCCTTTTTTCTCCCAGAAGCTGCTCTGGTTGGGTGGCTTCTGCTAGCGATGTGAACCTAACTACAACAGTAAATTTGATACCAGAGGAGTGGGATTGCGCTATACACCTGACTGTGATGCTATGGCTTTCAGAGCTGATTTTCAAGAAGAATATGGAAGGATTAGAAACCTTGGCCTTAGAGACTCCTTCCAGTGCTGTAAGTACAGCCCAATGGACTACTCTGGTCAGAGTTGAAAGGCCTGAATACAGTAAGAGGTATGGACTGTGAGGTTTGGCTTGTGAGGGTGAGAAAGAGCTTGGACTGGACTGGGCTAGAAGCAGTTTGTGTGAGAGGCTTGCTGTTATGCCCATGTCCTGAGAACTTGTGCAGGGTTGTTTTGCATAAAAATGGATTGATGTGAGCAGAAGGATATAGCACAGAAAGAAATCTTTGGGCCTAAACTTATGCCTGTTCAGCTGCAATTGTATAAGGTTACAACTATTCAAATTGGGCCAGATGGCCTGCATTGGTACAAAAAAAGAATGAAGTCTTTTAATGTGGCCTTGAATGCTGAAGAGGTGTCCTGTTCTTCAAAGTCTGCTTTATTCCACTCTTGGATTAACAAATTGGTGCTCTATGTGGTAGCATGGAGTATGAGAAATGCAGGAAAGAGATGGTCATTGAGTTTGCAATGTGATCTTGTGTTTTGGAAATGGCCATGGGCAGTATGAAGCAGATTTGCTGCATGCCTGCCTGGAGACCTGATGGAGCCATGAAGATGAACCATGGGTTGCAGTGGAGACCCAGTGGAGCTGCTGGGACTCAAGATGGTTGTCAAGGAGAGCTGCTGGCCATGATGAAGTGGTTCTTTTTTCTTCTTTTTTTCTGAAGACCAAAGAGATTTCCATTTACCCAGGTCCTTTGTTACCAGAGCCTATGGATTCTATCTGTATTCCTGCAAATGTACTATGTTAAATTTGAGACTCTGAATGGATGAACATAAGTAGGCCTGGATAGTTTAGTGTGATGAGAATGGGCAACATATTTTGTTTCTGTTATAATTCCTTGTAAAACTTTAATCATGTTTTCTTGAATTCCTACATTAACTCAGGTTAGATATTGTATTGATATTTTTGTTGTTCTCTCACAGTACAATTCAAGTAATACCTCTAGGATACTGTTAATCTACACAGAGTTGAATGAAATTGCACTTTTTGTACCCAAGGCTAAGGTTTGGGTTAAAGAGAAGTGTGTCATTACAGCGATCAGTATCATTTGAGGATGTAGCTATAGACTTCATGTGGCAGGATCTGGATGCTTCCCCAAGGACCCTCTATAGGGATATGATGCAGGAGAACTACAATAGCCTTGTGTTCTGGGTGAGTTGAACTTCCATATAACTGTCTACAGAAATTACTTTGCGTTTGATAAACATAGGAATCATTGCTAACTTTTTATTCATTTATTTGAAATTTAAGGACTTTTATATTTGAACATAGTGTAAATTGGTCCTATTCCATCAGGTGTCCTCTCCACGACTCAAGTTTCTCTGAAGGCCCTCCTTGGGAGGGTGATTAGTATGTACTGTGGGGTCAAGAATGTACCAGCCAGTCTCTATGGGTGGCAAAAATACCTCAAGATATACTGCATCTTTTGTCACTGATGTTCTTTCAGACCTCTTTTCCGCAATGCCCCATGACCTTTGGAGGGTGTGTTTAGCTTTCCTTTAATGTTGAGCTCTGAGATTCCTCTGATTTTCTGTTTTGATGGGTTTTGTGTTTCCTTGGTGTTTACCACCATCTTCCTGAAGGAGGTAGTTGAAGAAATCGAAAGACAAATTGTTAACTTTAAAACATTATTTTTATTTGAGAAAGAGAGAAAGAAAGAAAGGGAGAGAAGAGAGAGAGAGAGACAGAGAAAGGGAATGAGAAGAGAGAGAGAGAAATTGGCATACCAGGGCCTCTATCTACTGTAAGTGAACTCCAGATGCAAGTGCTACTTTGTGCACCTGGCTTATGTGGGTCCTGGGGAATCAAATCTGGGTCCTTTGGCTTTCTAGGCAAGTGCTCTAACCACTAAGTCATCTCTCCAGCTCAGGAAATTGTTAACTTTTAATGCTAATTCTATATTATACATTTTAACTGACACATGATAATGACATATGTTTATGGAGAACAGTGCAGCTTTATTGTGAACTTATATAATGTGCAATGATCAGGTAAAGTGATGAGTCAGTTTAGGAATTAAGCAATTGTACTGGGGATATTTAACATCTCTATGATGGCTATTTTGAAATACTCAATGTATTACTAACTACCATGTATGCACTTCTGTCAAACATAATTTATTCATCACTTTTTTTTTTTGTTTTTTTTGAGGTCGTGTCTCACTCTAGCCCAGGCTGACCTGGAACTCACTATGTAGTCTCAGGGTGGCCTCAAACTCATGGCAATCCTCCCACCTCTGCCTTCCAGGTGCTGTGATTAAAGGTCTGCTCCCCCACGCCCAGTTTATTCATCACTTTTACAGTCTCTGTGGTAAACACTATCCATCCTTCTGCATCCCACTGTCCCCTGTACCTTTTACAAAACTGTGTACCCATTAATTGTCTACTCTTTTCAGACCAACTTTGGCTTGAAAATAGAATGAGAAGAGACATGAAGTTTTCTTTTTTTTGTGTGTGAAGATGTGTTACTAAGAGTCACAGCACACAAGGAATCTGATATCTCACACATTCCAAAAAGCTTTTTACATCATGGACACTTTGCCATTTTTCTTGTTTTTAAACATTGATGCAAACTTGTATATTTTTCATAGATAGTTTTATATAGCCATGCATTATTGTGGCATGTGATAGTTTGAGTAGATGTCTCTCAATATATTCAGGAGGTATCTTTTTTCTTTTCCTTGTTTTTTTTTGTTTTTTTTTTTTGAGGTAGGGTCTTGCTGTAGCCCAGGCTGCCTTGCAATTCACTATGTAATCTCAGGGAAAGGATACCTGAGGAAAGATCAAATGGTGGAAATTCAAACTCTTTTGAAAGGAGTTGACTGAAAGGAACCTGCTCTTCAAGTTCATAATTTATTAAATCCCTAAATTAACAACATGGCTGCCTCTTGTATACCTACTATTGGTTTTGGAAGCATGAAAAATGTGCGGAGTGAGTCATAAAGTGCATGTGGTTCCAGGAACTGTCGGAACACATGCACCGGACCAAAGGAGTTAATGACCATAGGATGAGGAAGGCTCTCCTTGACATTTATGTTCCTGGAACAAAGGGTTGAGAACCCCTCTGTCAATCTCTTGAGTCATGGTGTATGTGCAATCGTGCTACCCTGTTTCCCACTTTCTTTAAGATAACATTAGTTCTCAACTTAGTGTTTGCCCTTGAATAGCATGACTAGTTTCCTGGTTTTAGGAGGAGCTTTTCATACAGCCATCCAGAATGATGACTTTATTCCAAAATGGCATGATGACTCACATAAATTATGGATACATCAGACTGAAACTGATACCTTAGAATCCAGAATACAAGATGTGCAAATGCTTTTGGATGGTTGGGAGAACAAGTAATGGAATTGCAACACTGGTTAAGTCTGAAATGTGACTGGAACTTTACACAATTTTTTATCACACCATTAAAATGTAACGAGACTCAAGATCACTGGATTGCTGTAAAAGACTTATCAGGGAATTGAATTTAACAATAATGTTCTGGCCTGGAGAGACTGCTTAGTGGTTAAGGAGTTTGACTGAAAGCCTAAAGACCAAGGTTCAATTCGTCAAGACCCACCAAAGCCACATGCACGAGGTGGTACATGCATCTGGAGTTTGGTTGCAGTGGATAGAGGCCCTACAGCTCCCATTCTCTCTCTGTGTTCTCTGTATGTCTATCAGCCTCTTTCTTTCCATATAAAGTACAATTGCCTTATCATTTCTGCTATAATCATTCCTACTTATCTCTTCTCATGCTCTTTATTTCCTCAGTAGATTCCAGAAACTATGACACACTCAGTGGACTATGAAATACTAATTCTAATTGCATGACCTTTCAGAAGTCATCCTACAATTGTAACATTATTTCAAACACCTTAATAAACACTCCCTTGATATGATCATATGTTCTGCTTATGTAACTATATCCAATCAATCCATCAAGATTCTGTTGTAATTCCTTGTACATGGGGAGAAGCAATTTCAGTTAGGTAGAAAATTATTTTAAAGATAAAGGAAGAGGAGATCTCTTCTCACAGTGCATCCTGAATGTTCCTTCAGTTGTGAACTATATTTCATCACATTTTCAAACATTTTTCAGAAAAAGGCCAAGTATTTATTACAATCCTATTGCATTTTAGGAGAAAAAAGCTTTCTCCTATTGGCTAATATTATCTACAAACTCTCTCATAACTGGATAAGTTGAAGATTAATGTATGAAATATTAATATACCTAATAGCCTTAATAATAGTATATTATCATTTGCTTATTTTTATTTATTTATTTCACAGTGACAGAGAGAAAGGCAGATAGGGAATGGGCGCAGTGGGCCCTCTAGCTACTGCAAAGGAACTCTAGATGCATGCACCACCTTGTGCATCTGGCTTATGTGGGTCCTGGGGAATCAAACCTTGAACCAGGGTCCTTAGGCTTCATAGGCAAGTGCTTAACCACTAAGCCATCTCTCCTGGCCCTGTACTATTGTATTTTAAGAAAATAGTCAAGTCACTTGTGTGTGAAACAAATGTCTCATGGTAGCCTATTACTTTCTGCCTTGATGGTTAAAATTGTCAATTATTTTAGCATATATATTCATGTTAATATGTGTGTGTTATGAACAAAATTCTTATAAAGTTGTACATATATATGTATATACATATATATCAGTAAGTATTTTAGGTTCTATAGGTTCCTATAGGATCTATAGGTTCAAGCAAGTGTTCTATCCCTGTATTTTGGAAGAGAATTCCTCTCTGGCCTTAACAAAATGACATAGCATTTAGGGACGAAGATGCACCCCAGCAGGCCTGCACTGGAGGCCAGGATGGAGAAGACCTCCACAGCCACCATGACCTTCCCCTTCGTGCTGTGGTAGACTGGGAGGAACGTGACCCACACACTGCAAAACACGAGCATGCTGAAGGTCAGGAACTTGGCTTCATTGTACTTGTCGGGCAGCTTTCTGGCAAAGAAAGCTATAGTGAAGCTCCCCAGGGCAAGGGAGCCAAGGAATCCCAGGACACAGTAGAAGGCAGAGACTGAGCCTTGGTTGCACACAATGATGATGCGCCCATGTTCAGAATGTGAATCTGTTTCAATAAAGGGAGGAGATGTTCCCAGCCAGGCTCCACAGAGGATGAGTTGGATCAGTATGCAGATGGGGATGATGAAGTTCGGTGCTCCTGATACCAGCAACCACCTCATCCTTTTTCTTGGAGTCGTGAGCTTGAAGGCCAGAACCACAGTGATCGTTTTAGCTAAGATGGTGGAAACAGCTACAGAGAAAACCACTCCAAATGTGGTCTGCTGCAGGATGCAGGTGGCTGTGTTTGGACGACCCAGGAAGAGCAGGGAGCAGAGGAAACAGAAGTCCAGGGAGATGAGCAGGATGTAGCTGAGAGCCCGGTTGTTGGCCCTCACAATGGGAGTGTCATGGTGCTTCACAAATATCCCCAAAACTAGAGAGGTCAGTGCACAGAAACACAGGGCCATGCAGGCCAGAGCCATCCCCAGGGGTTCTCCAAATGCAAGAAATGTTACAGCTCTTTGGAGGCAGTGGGTCTGTTCTGTGTTGGCATACTGATCTTCTGGACACTTCACACACTGCTCCATATCTGTTGTAGGAGGCAAAGTATCATCAGGTCAGCTGTTGTATTTCTCTTCTACACACAGGTTACTTTAAACAAATTTCATAGATAAGTTTATAATATGCACACTTTTTATATAGACAGCTGATTAGTGTGTGTGTTTTTTTTTATTGAGGTGTCCCCCATAAACTTATGTATTCTGAATGGTAGGTCTTCAGCTTCTAGAAATTTAGGAATTTAAGCTTTCTGGTGGCAAATGTATTGTTGGGGTGGGTTTATGGGTATTATAGCCATTTTCCCTTTCCACTGCTTAGCATACCCACCTGCTGCTGTTGCCCACCTGATGTTGGCAAGGAGGTGATGTCCATCCTCTGCACATACCACTGTTTTCCCCTGCCATCATGGAGCTTCCCTTCTAGTTTGTAACCCAAAATAAACCCCTTCCTCCTATTAGTTACTCTTGGTTGGGTGTTTTCTGCCAGCAAGCTAAAGCTGACTGCAACAGTAGCAATGATACCAAGAAGTTGGATCCTTGTTGCTACAAACCTGATGGTGTATCTTTATTCATTTAGAAATGATCTGAGAGAGGAATGTGGAAGAATTTGAAACCTCGGCCTAAAACCTGCCTCACAGTGCTGTAAGTAAATTTATAATTGAAACACCTGAACGATAAACCATGGACTATGAGGTTTTGATAATGAGGGTGAGAAAGAGCTTTGCCTGGACCGAGCTAGAAACAGTTTCTGTGATAGGCTTGGTGATATGCCCATGTCCTGAGAAACTGTGTAGTGTTGTACTGTGTAGAAATGAACCACTGTGAGCAGAGGGATATGGTACAGAAAAAAAAAGTATTCTTTTTCAGTGTGAATGTTTATTCTGTACCATTATGGGTTTGGGGGGGGGGTTAATCAAACTTTGAGATATTCTGAATAAGACATATGAAAATATAGTTTCTTGAATAATGGCACATCCAGAAGCCATAGATTGTTACTAGAAAATTTTCAGTGCCAGGGATGGGATACCTTCCAGTGCGTTGTTGACCAGGGAGTTCCCTGTTGCCTCCAAAACATTATAGGCTGTTGCCAAGGACCTTGGTTTCCCATGAGAAAAAGATGGTAAGATACTATTGCTGAAGATTCATATGCCTGAGCAGCAAAGTCACTAAGAAATCAAGCTGGTGCTGAGAAGAAAACCTTCTCCCTGTAGACCAGCCAAGTGAAAGCTGGAAAAAGCTGCACTGTACGCAGCCTTATGGAAGAAAGAAGTCATCAGTGGTGAAAACAGTAGATACTGGAAGCCTCAAGTTTGACCAGACAGGCCAAATGAGTGAATAAGCAGAATAGTGACATGTTTGCTCTGGGGAAGCCAACTGCTTTTAATGGGACTGAGAGTCCACTCTATGGAAAGGAATACATGCCTGGTACTGAAAACCTAATCAGAAGCCTATGGCAGGAGAGGTCATGAGCCTTAGGGATATAAAGCCTGCTTTTGTCTGGATAAATGCATATACTATTCTCACCAAATTGCCCTGAAAGCACTACACTTAATGTTCATACTCATATATTAATGCTACTCTCATTTCTGGTTAGAGAAGTTTCTCTTTTCAGATGGCAATGACCACTGGGATGACCCAAAAGGCAACATAGTGTTGAGAAAAAGGGATGGAGGAGTGTCCACCACTGAAACAGCTCACACCCTCCAAGACTCAGGGTCCACTGTGGAAGAGGTGGTGGAAAGAATGTAAGTTCAAAGGAAGGGTACCAGTCCTAACATACAACTGTCACCACAGAAATTGGCCTCAATAGTCAAGACCTCGCAGTGCCTAGCAATACCTACACAACACCCTCATAATAGGAGAAAAAGATGATGACTTCAAATTAAAAGAGAGACTAATGGAGAGAGGGAGGGGATATGATGGAGAGCAGAGTTATGAAGGGGAAAGCAGGGGAGGGGATGGAAATAACATGGTTTGTTGTCTGTAAGTATAGAAGTCAAATATATATATATATATACTTTTATATAGATATACATATATATAAAAGAAAAAAAACAAAAAAAAGATTTTAATGGGGAAATTATTATATATAATGGTATCAGAAAGGGGAGAGTGTAATTTATATTTGTAATATTTATGATCATGTAAATGGAATTATTAAATACAGGAAAACATTTTTTATCTCTTCAGATGTTTTCCAGGTCCGACCAATGTCCTAATGGGTTTGACAGAGGAAATAAACATTCTGTAGTATTTCTCCTAATGTCTAAGCTTGCCTGTGTCATTGGAAATCTCATTCTCTGGGCAGGGAATGCAATCAAAACAGCAGGGAGCCTTCCCCTCCTGACGGGATTTCCTGAATCCAGGGATGCAAGTTGCACTACACACAGAGGGAGGGATCTGAGAAAAATCAAATGATCAGTAGTACATACAGATTTTAACTACTCCTTTCATAGTAACAATGCTTTATCATATTATGCCACTAGTAAATCTATTTTCCATTTACCTGCAACTGAGTAGAATGGACACATACTATTTCTACAATTCACATCATATGTATGAATAGGTAGGAAAAATGTGAAACATATTTCTGCTTCTCTTCTAATAAAAGATAAGATAGACAATCTAAAAAGTGTAAAGGGAGTCCACAAATGATAATATCTTGTACCTATAAAACTCATGCAGGTATATACAATATCTTATTTAGTTTGGTTCATTTTTGCTCCATGTAAATATACTATTACATCCATCTCACCTGTCTGTTTCCTGTGGTCCACTCTATCATGTCACCCAATAATTGCAGTTGTTGTCCTTTTGGACGATATGGAGAAAACTGTCCTATTTTCATCTTTACCTGCAAACTTTCTTGAAAATCCCATAAGTTGAAAATGTCATACTCTGGGTCTAATTTCCTTTCCTGATTCATATCCACTAGGTCTCCAACAGGGTTGGTAAATTGCATGTCCTTTAGTAAATGGTTCAGCTGAAAGAGTTGTATCATTTTGAAGTTAAATATGGCCACACTAAGACAGCGAATGAGAAGTGAGGACCTCCTCACAAATTCTCTAATCTCTCACTCTCAAAGGGTTATTTGCGTAAAATAGATATTATTATAAATTTAATAACTAATTAATGTTATCATCAAGTTTTAATATCAATGTGTCTTGGGAAAAATGCCCCAAACAAATGTTTTCAATAATAGATATGAGATTGAGATAAATTTTAACACTATTTAATTCTATGATTACATTCAAGACTATCATTATGAAATTGAAGATATGAATGAATTTTATTTGTTCTGAACTAACTTAAAACACACATGATAGACATCATGTTGATACATGTATTTTCCTACTTTAAGAAAGAGAAGTTCTCTCTATTCACTACTGAGTATCCATGGGACTGAATGGTGAATATTATAAATATTGAAACCAAATGGGCATGTTAATGTCTTCTGTCACAAAATTGAGACACATTTCATACAGTTACCTTTAATTACACTATTTTTTATAACAAAACTTACATCTAACCTACTAAGATGTAAAAATGTAGAAATCCTTATAGGTTGAAAAAGGTTTCTTGACAATTTGTATTTACCAGCTCAGGGATACTCTATAAACAGTAATAGTGATGACACTAGATATCAATCATAAAGGACATTTTACCTTCCCACAGTCACTTTGAGGTCTGTTGTCAGTGACCATATATTGGATATCTACTTGTTGAAGCAGCAGCTCATGGAGGGAGTAGGCCACCACATATGCAGCATTGTATATATGGTAACTCTCCATACTCATGGCCACATCAAATGTGTGCTGTGTGAACAATTCCAATGATATGTTGGATGAAAAATTATACAAGGTGTTCCATTTAGACTCTGACACTGTGAACAATTAAAATACAACCACCCCAACTTTTCCAAAGAAATTTCTTCTAAGTACTTGGAAGATTTCAGAGTTTGGATAAATTTTTTAAATCCATAAATATCACCACAGTGTTGAGAAAGAGTGAAAGTCCTATGGAATGAGTCAAGGTTCAAGTATCTCGTACTTGAGATATCATACCATTGTGTGGTAGTGACCCAGATTTTTCCTGTGCCTAAATATTGCCATGTTCTAATTGTTTCATCTAGAGTAGAACTAGTGTCACCATACATGATGATAACATTTGCTGATGATGTCATAATATGCTTATAATATACTCCATTTCTTCTCAAGTACAACTGGTTGTTCACTGGGACTACATTCACAAAAGCAGAGCAGATTCCATTTCTTTGCATCTCTTCTCTCAAGTCTGACAGAAATTGAATACCTTGGTCATCATCTGAGATGACCAGTCCCACCCAGTTCCAGGTATAATAAACCATCAAAGAGACCATAGCAAGGGTTAGAGAAGTATCCTTGGTGGCCATCTGATATAGATAAGGAAACCTGTCATGGTCACTCAACATAGGTTGAAATGGTCCATAGATAAGCTACAGGAGACAAAACAAATGAAGCATTATGACTGTAGGACTGATATGAAACACATTTTAACATCTGAACCATGTTGAGAGATGCCATAGTATCTCTGATTAATGCTTTGAGATACACAGATTAGCACATACATAAACTCAGTATCTTCCTTTCTTTTTCCCCATGTTCATGAAAAGGCCAACATAAAAAATATCCCCACTCTCCACTTCTGAACAATCTCACCTGTGGACCATGTTCAATTTGGATGTATGGTCCCCCCATTGCAGATGTTGCCCATTCTTGTCCTGAGATTGCTGCATGACATAAAAACAAGCCACACCTATAGTTAGGAAACCAAAGGTATTCTTGTGTTGTGGCTGATAATAGAAGATCATGAAATGTTTTTAAATCACATAGTTCTCTAAATAAATAAAATCCTAGAGAAATGTTAGGTAAAAGACTGGGGTTCTTGTTGATCTCATCAATTGCATACTCCAGTGCCAAGCCAAATTCATATTTTTCAGGTGGTAAACTGAAAAAAAGAGTACAGAGTCATTAGCAATGAATATCTAAACCTGATGCTCTTCAAATACAAAAGGGACACATTTTACTAAAATTACATTTGATCCCTAATTCAAGCACTGAATCTTTCCCCCTGAATTGGGAGTGAATTATCATGAGGTAACTGAGTACTAATAAAGATTTTTAAAATTCAAGAAGGTGAGTTCTTTATTGTTGTGACTTTTGAAAGTTTAAGAATCCATATGTGATCTATTGAAAAGACTCTATGTCATCCCTGCAGTAATAAGCAGGCCCTTAGAAGACAAAAAGAACCTTGTCATCTTCTCATGGTGGAACTGTCATTCTCAAGACATGAAAACAATGATTATAAATTCAGGTGAGATACCATAGTGAAGGAAGAGGGAGTTATGACCTTCCGGCATTCACTCAATCAACAAGGACCAGGTTCCAGCTATTTGTCAGTGGGATATGAAACACTAGAAATGAAAGGCACAGTAATTTAAACAACAACAAAAACATTAGAATGTCTCTCCAATAGAATGAATCCAGGATAAAACAAAATATCTGAGCTGGAAGACAGGATGACAGGGCTAGAATATTTCAGCAAAAAGAAAGAAAAACTTCCATGTTATTTTTATTACTATGGCTTTGTAGTATGGCTTTAGATCAGGTATGGTGATGTCTCCAGTGGTATTTCTTTTGCTGAGGATATGCTTGGATATCTGAGGCCTTCTGTCATTCAAAAAAAAAAAAAAAAACTATAGAGTTACCAATAGACCCAGTTATTCCCTTATTGGTTATTTACCCTAAAAGCTGCGAACCTCAGCTCAGAGATATTTGCTCAACCATGTTTTTGGCTGCTCAATTAATAATAGCTAAGAGCTGGAAACAACACAGATGTACCTGATTAGATGAACGGATAACTAAGATGTGGTATATCTACACAATGGAATTCTATACAGTGGTAAGGAAAAATGGCACAATGAAATTTGAAGAAAAATGGTCAAACTTGGAAGAGATCATTCTCAGTGAACTCACCCAATCGCAGAAAGATAATCGTCGCATGGTCTCCCTCATCCATGGCTCCTAAGCTGATTCTGCCCGTGATGCTGACATACCTAATAAACATCTCAAGGACTGACAATAGTGATGGTAGGGCAAGAGGGGAGGGTAATGGGGGAGGGACAAAAATGGACCCAAATGGAAATGGTACCGTAAAATCCTACATCCTGAAAGACACTAATAAGTCAAACCTTCATGATGTACTAAGAGAGAATACCTGATTCACAGGGACCTGGAGAGGGTATGACAAAGATTATCCTCAATCTTTTCCTGTTTCTCTCTATCTCTTTTCTCGCTTTCTCTTTTACATTACCTGTATTTTTCTTCCTTCTTCTCCCTTGGCACTGACCTGTAACTCCCAGTATCAGCATGTGGGTAACATCCACAATGAGCTGTTGATCAGACAGAACTACAAGGTTTCCCAAAAGAAGACAGAATTCTGTCAGAGTAATTGATGTCTCACCAAAGATTAATGGTATGACCCTACTGCTGAAGACAACATTTGCTGTTGGGATGGAACATGGGGTGACCTGGCTGGAAACTGGAAGAGATTCAATCCCCAGACAGTCAGCTTGTCTAGTGCCAGAATGTGTTACATGAGTGACTGGGAGAAAATGAGCAACATCTGTCTAAGCAACTTGTCGTCTTAGCTACACATCAGCTATCAACCTGATGTGAGGCTCAGACAAGTGCAAAAGTGGCACACAGCCATGGTAGCTTACCAACTACTCTTGATTTGGCTAACATATCCACTCAGTGGAATGGAACCCATACCTGGGATGGGAGAAACAAGTCAGAATCATATCCATAAACGAGCCTGCTCTCCAATATCAAGCTCCCACCAAAAGTGGGATACAAGAGGGCCTACACCTATTAAATTCTCTGTAAAATAATAATGGGTATCCATGTATCTTGCACTGACTTTACTCTCCATTGGAGAATTTGCTTATCTTTTTCAGATGGACGTAGAACCTGAGGAGAGAATCAGCCCATCACACCCCACCAAGGCAGCAGCTGAAGGCATAGAATTAGTGGGGTAATTAGCAAGAGCTGCTTTCTCAGTGAACCTGGTATTAGCACAAAGGTGAAGGAGACAGTCACAGAGAACACTCAACTCCTACCAAATCAGATATTCAGAGACACAGAGACTACAAGGCCTCCCATCACTGAAATAGACCTAAAATGAACCCAACATGGCTCAGGGAAATTCGCAGAAGAGGGGGTGGAAAGATGGTTAGAGCCATAAGTTGGGTCACCATGCACAGACACAATGCCTCTCCCCATAGCTGAAGGCCACCCCCAAAACTGAACACCCACAATCCCAAGCCGCGGGGGGGACAGGGAGAAGGCTAACGATGGTACCATCATGGCTGGATACACACTATATACATAACTAATAAAATTTTTTTAAAAGAAAGACGAACTGTCTCAGTGGAGATTAGTTGTTGGGGGTTAGCCGCTGTAGTCGTGTGCTTTGCGGGTCTCTCAAGCGGCAGCAACATGGAAGAATTCGATTCGGAAGATTTCTCCACGTCGGAGGAGGACGAGGACTACGTGCCCTCGGGTCGGGTGAGCAGTTCTGCTCGAGGCAAGAGGCGGATTGCCGCCCCCCACGCTTCGCGCGAGGCGCTGCCGGTCTCCCTGCACGGGCCTGGGCAGGGGCCCTGGCGGCGCGTGGGTTCGGGGCTCCCCGGGCTCGTGCCGGGTCCCTGGCACCTGGGCCCGAGGCGCGTGCGCGGCCCGTGCTGTGCAGATGCCTCCGGTGCGCTGGAACCGGCCCGTGAACACGGCGGTCTCCGGGACGCCTTCCGCCCTCCCGGGACGACTCCACAGCATCTCAAGTCTTCAGGAAGCCAACCCGAGGGTTCCAGGTTGTTCTCAGACCTGGCCCGAGCTACCATCTGGTCCAAGGCAGATCTGACCACTCTCTGGGCGCACAAGGGATCCATCCGGTTGTTATAAAGTTCACAAGCTTATGATAAATTTTTTTTGGCTTTTTTTTTTAAAAAAAAGAAAGACGAACTAATAAGATGTATGAGTGAGAGTTTCGATACATCTGGAACTCTGTAAAGAGCTCAAACTTAAAGTTCAGGGCATAAAAGAAGAAAAATTTAAACCTAGATGCATAGTAAGTATTTTCAACCAAACCATAGAAGACAATTTCCCCCAAACTGGGAAAGCTTTGACATTGCAGATACAGAGAATATTTAGTATACCAAACATGAAATACTAAAAAAGAACCTCTCCTCACCATGTTGTAATTAGACTACTACACACACAGACTGAAGATAATACGTTGAAAGCAGTAAGAGAGAAGCACCTAGTCACCTATAAAGACCAGGCTATAGGGATCAATGCAGGTTTCTCAATATGATCTTTAAAATCTAGAAAATCTTGGAATGATGTATGCTATGTTCTGAAAGACAACTGCTGACCCAGAACATTATATCTACCAAAGCTATCTATTATAATTGAAGAAGAACGTTCCATGATAAAAGCAGTCTAAAGAAACACACAATCATGAAGGCAGCTCTACAGAAAGCAATTCAACATATATACATAAGCAAGGACTTTCTGAATGAAGCAACAGTCATTCAGGAAGTATGACCATTAATCAACCACTGGAACCTCATGAAATTGAAAATCTTTACTACATCAAGGAACACAGTAAATAAAACAAAGGCATAGCTTATCAACTGGGAGAAAATCTTTGTCAGATATACATCTGACAGACAATATATATCTAGAATATACAAAGAAATACAGAAAAACTAAATAATAAAAAATTAGACAACTTTTATCCAAAATTGGCTATAGAACTAGATAGAGTTCTCTAGAGAAGATACAAATGTTCAATTAATATGTAAAGAAAGTCTTGCATGCTTAGACATCAGAAAGATGCAAATGAATACAACTCTGAGATTCCATTTCATTCCTGTCAGAATAACTGCCATCAATAAATCAAATGTCAAGAAGTGCTGTAAATGTTATGAGTAATGAGGAATCCTTATACATTGTGTGAATGTGTACTGATAACAGCCATCATGAAAATCAGTGTGGAGGTTCCTGAGACAGACAAAATAGAGTTCCCATATGGTACAGCTATACATCTCTTTGGTGTATAGCCTAGGAGCTCTATAATTAACTCTAAATATCCTTGTTCACCTTTTTGTGACTGCTCTATTCACAATGGCTAGGAAGTAGAGCCTGCCTAGATGTCCTAGATCTGACAAATTAAAAGTTAGAGCACTTACCTGTACACAGTGTAGTTTTATTCAAATGAAAGAAAAATTTAAATTATAACAGTAGCATGGAAATGGATAGATGTAGGAAATATAATCGGTGAGGCAACCCAGGTTAAAAAGTTTAATGATGGATGTTCTCTCTCACGTGGGGATACTAGCTTCAATTCTTCACATTTGCATGTGAGGTAGTATAAAAGTCAATAGAGTCCAAGAAGCTAGCAAGGAACAAGAAGGGAAGACTTAAGGGGAGGATATTGGAAATATGTAAGAAAGGGAACAAAAAAATTGTGGGTGAAAAGGACTGAGTTCAGGAAAGGGGATAGATGAGGGAAGGTTTGGGAGGAGTTTCAAAAGGGAAAGTGGGGGGAGGGAGGGTATTATCATGGGATATTTTTTATAATCATGGAAATTGTTAATAAAAATTTGAAAAAAATTAAATATTTTATTTTTTGAAAATATTTACTTATTTGAGAGACAGAGAAAGCAAAAGAGAGAGAGAGAGACTATGGGCTCACTAGAGCAACTTGCCATTGCAAACAAACTCCAGATGCAAGAAAACTTTATATATCTGATTTCATTTGGGTACTAATGAATCAAACCTTGGCCATCTGGCCTTGCAAGCTATCATTCTGGCCCCAAGTCAAAGATTTTATGAGTAAGCTATATGGATACCTACTTCTTGCTTGCTAAGTATTGCATGTGTAAGAAGTAGACCATTTGGGCAGAAGTACCTTGTGACAGTGGATAAACTATTCCCAAAGGTCATGTATGGTTACAAGAAAATTTTACAGCAAGCAAGTTCTTGGTCTGGAAGGCTCCTGGTACCCCCAAAACAATGCAGGCTATTGAATAGGCATTTGGTTGCTCACTGCAACTAGATGGTAATATCCTATTGTTTGGGCTGTTAATCTGCAGGTCTCTGAGGAATCAAGCTGGGGCTGAACTAGAAGTCTTCTTCCTGTTAACTAGCTGCCAGAATGCTACAAAGGACTATGTAGCCTGTTGAATAACAAATATCAACAGTGGATCCTGCCAGCTCTATAACTGTACAGCTGGACTAAAATACCATCTAGTTTACTTGTGACATGTTTGCTATGGGGAAAACAAGGCTCTTTGATTGGACTTGAGGACCACTCTATAGGAGGGAATTAATGGCTGAAACTGAAAACCTAGTCAAAAGTATTTGGCTAGGGGAGGTCACAAGGCTTTGGGGCAGGGGGAGCAGCTACTCCTGTTGACTGTCTATGTGAATATATGATGCCCACTAAACTACTCTCTAAGCACTTGTTCTCATGTCAATGTATTAATACTGCCCTCACTTTTTGTTAGAGAAACTTCTGTTGTAAGATGGTGGTGACCACTTAGAAAACTGAAAATTCACTAAAGTATTATAATGAAATTACAGTGCAGCACTAAGGGAGACATCTTGACTACACCCTGCAAGGTTCAGGGAGCATTGCAGAGGAGGTGGCAGTAAGAATATATGAGCCCAGGAATGGGGGTGTGCTGTGTAACACAATCTTCCAGACAAAAAGTGCCCATGGTATTCATGATCTCAAAGTGGCTGATACTTCCTACACAAGTCTTGCATAATAACAGGGGAAATGCTGTATAAAATCTTAAATTGCTTGAGGATCCATTTGTAAATAATTAGCCTGATGTCCTATATGGTTATCATACTATTTAGAAAGATCTTGCCTATTCCTATATCTTAGTACTTTTCTCTAATTCTTTGGTCTTTCTCAAAATTCCAACACCATTATTCACAAAAGTGGGAACAAGAACAATGTAAAGTTTTGGGCACTGCAAAAATCACAAATGCAATAAATAATTCTAACAATCTGAAATATTTTGGAAAGATCCAAAAATGTGATTTGATGTAACACTACAGAATCAGAGTACCAAAAAGCGAATGGCAATGGCACCAAAAATAGTAACTCTGTAGCATAGAAGATCCACACAGTTATAGGTACGTGACCTTACCAAGACTGTTAAAACATATTCTGTAGAAAATATGGCCCATCACCAAATTATGTTGACAATTCTGATGGCCACATGTAGAAGAACGAATTTAGATCCCTACCTTTCTTGATGAAGAAGGAAAATTGATCAAAGACGTTATAGGCATTTCATTCTCAACAGAAACACATGTGAAAAATTATAAATATCTTTTAGAAGCAAAGAAATCAGTTAATTTTATAATGCATCTTGAACAGAACACATAATGGAAGAGTTTTCACAATGAATTACTCAAAGTACACAAAAGAGCCATACATGAAAAATGTGAATGGCACCTCACATGACTGATTCATCACTGAGATTGAATGGAGAATTCTAAATGACATCATCGTATCATAACCAGTTTTGACAAAGGTGATAAAAACATGCATTGAATGTGAGATAATTTCTTGCACAAATTGTGCTGGGGAATCTATATATTTATGTTTTGAAGAATACATCAGTATCTCTATTTCTCACCCTCTATGAAATCAAGTGTGAAAAGCATTATGCATCTGCACCTGATATATTACCAGTTGTATAGATAGAAGGAAGCAAAGGGAATACCCTTGTTGTGAGCTCTGTGTACACAGTTGCAGCAGCTCAGGATATGTTTGCAAGATGTGATGAATGAGAATTCACTAAACTCAACAGCTTCTGCAGAAGTAACAATGAAGAGATCAAAGACTTAGCCTGTATAATGCAAGAACATATTGGAGCTATAAATCTGACCTCTGATTAGTATCAAGGACATAAAGAAATGCAAGATTTAATACTAAAATCAGAGAACCCAGTCAATACATAGGAAAACATTCTAAAAGAGATTTTCCTAAAGAGGGACAAATTACTAATTAGCATATGATAAATCATAAACATACATAGAAATCTGAAAATTTTAAAAGAAACTACATTAATGTCTTGTCCACAAGAGCAATGCACTATGCTGTTCTGATTGTAGGGAAGTTGGAACACTTATGCTTGTTTGGTGGGGATATAAGCTTTCCTGGACATCAGAATGGAGGATGTTCCTATAAGTCTAAACTTAGGGCCACTATATGATACAGCAATACCATGTGCAAAAAATGATGCCAACTTATCTCAGAGAAACTTGAAAACCTATGTTACCAGTATCACATTCACTAAAGCCATAAAATGGAACCATACTAGATGTTCATCCCCACAAGATTAGCAGAAGAAACTGTGGAATACATGTACAATCAACTTTTGTTCAAGCATCAGAAAGAAATGATTATGCCGCCGGGTGTGGTGGCGCACGCCTTTAATTCCAGCACTCGGGAGGCAGAGGTGGGAGGATCGCCGTGAGTTCGAGGCCACCCTGAGAATGCAGAGTGAATTCCAGGTCAGCCTGAGCTAGAGTGAGACCCTACCTCGAAAAACCAAAAAAAAAAAAAAAAAAAAAAGAAATGATTATGCCACTGACAGTAAAGTGGATGGAAGTGATCATTGTCATATCATGAACCAGAATCTGCAGCAGGTTTCTCAACCACCCACAGCCTCTTAGGCTTTATCCACGATAATAATGAAGCAGTAATAACAACATGGAAAAGCACTTACTGTGACTCAGGAATGTAGAGCCCACTCTTTCCCTGCAAGGGTCTCACATAAAGTAAGAAAACGCATTCAGTTTGTGTATCTTCACCATAAACTCTATGGTGTTTTCTTTTCCACAGGCAGCTGTTGTCCTTTAAATTGCACAGGATGAGAGGAAGTTTCAGGAGCAAGAAGCCAAAAATCAAAGACAGCATCTTTTCCATGCCTTCCAGCTAACAGCATGAACAGAGGTGGAACACAGAGTGACATGCAGATGAATATGTATCACACGTCCTTGTGTGCATATGTGTCTGTTTTTATTACTGTGGTTGACTGATGAAGCCACTGATATCCCTCAATTATTGTCTCTTGTGCTTGCACCACTGTCTCTAGAGTTGCATGCATCATATTGCCCTGGGGCTCTGCATCTGATGTCCACATCCAGGTGGAAAACACTAGCTAAAAATATGCTGTGAAGATCATGTTCTGCCCCAGGGGCCATGATGTCATCATGCCTATGGTAAATATGCCTCAGGGATGAGCTCATGTAATTTTGTTCCCCATCATGAATAAGCAAGCTGTTTGCATGAACATAATTTGAAATTATGTAAGGTGATTTCAGCACAGGATCCAAAATGAGGTGTGAAGTGAAATGGAAATAGAGGGCCCATGCCACTCTGAGCTTATACAGAAACACGGAATATTAGCATATTATGATCCTGTGGTTTCCGACATGAAGCAGTGCCACTTGCAGTCAAAAAAGCTCATTGTCTCTGATATTCATTCAGAGCTCCATACTAGTCACATGTGCAAAATCCCCCAAATCTTCATGTGTTTACTATTACCTGGAGAAACAATCATTCAAAAGCCTTATACTCCAAAATTATGATGAATCCAATATCACCTGGTCAGTTACTCAATAACACTGAAGACAATAATCCTCATGTTTTTTTCTAGAATATAATCCACCTCCTCATTATTCAGTGTCCATGGATCAGTAGATTGTGATGAATTATTTTTTCTTCTATGGCATTGTCTTCCATTATTGCTAATTAAAGGACAGTAGCACAAAATCAGTTTTATATTTTGAATGTAAAATTATTATTGCATGTTCAGAAACTACATCCTTTTTGCTGCATGCTAACATGCATGTGGCCAATTAGTTTCTATAACTGAATGTAGTGTGAAGATATTCATCATATTGTTGTGGACTACAGATAAAACTCTGTAAGTTAGGGTTATTCATCTGGACAGAAGAACAATAAATCATAGAACTTGAGATGAGTGAAGCATCTTGGATCATCACAAATCTACTTTAGCATATTGAAATCTTTAGATGACATCCATGCAAGCTCCAGTCTATGTTGAATTCTATTGAAGGGTGGAAAAAATAATAAACAGATATAGTTTAGATAATTAGATATGGAAATTAGATATGGAAACATGAGGAAAACCCCTCCTTCAAATACTAAAGAGTATACAGGTTGCGCATGTACCTTAGTGCTAGGCATATTATTATTTACCACTACTCTTTTTTAGTTGATATATAGCTTGTATGTATAGTAGGTAATATATTAAGTATATATAATATTTGTTTTCTTTCTTTTCCTGCCCATTACTCACATGCTTCCATGAATATTGCATTTCTTTTTTCCCCCACTGTCCCCACTTTTATTTAATATAGTACTGAAAGTCTTAGCTATAGCAATAAGAAAACAGTCACAATAAAAAGGATAAAAATTGGAAAGGAAGAGATCAAATCTCATTATTTGCAGAGGATTTGATTTTTCTATTTTCTTTGTCTTATTATTAACAACATATTTTGCATGGATACCTCATGTATTGGTACCATCTTTTCCTTTGTCCCTGCCCCTGTTCCACTGGGGCCCCTCTTCAATGGGGTTGCGGGTATTCGGGGTTGTGGAATATGAGTTGTGGGAGCAGCAGTCAGTTTTCAGTTTTTTTTGCGGGGGGGGGGAATTCCTCTGGGCATGATGTCTCTCAGAACCTGTGGCTCTGAAAATCTTTCCCCTCCCCCTTGCACAAAATTCCCTGAGCCTTGGTGAGTGAGTTTTAAGTCTAATTTCGAGATGAGCTCTTAGGTGCCTCTGGATCTCTGCTTTGGTAAGTGTTGACTATCCTCAGGGTCTTTCTCCCTACCGCTTATTGTTAGGTTCATCATGGAAGCAGCACTCTTACTTGTCTCCCTGTTTCCTCTGTGGTTTCAGCTGTGAATTAGCTGAAGTGCAAGGAGTACTTTGTCTCCTTAGGTTTTGCTACCTTCTGGAAAAGAAGAACAGATTCTCCAACAAGAAGTGAAGTCAGCATAGTTTAAATGGTATAAGCCTTATTAATATTGGAAGAATTTGAGGTATGTAGCCCCCTTTTTAGCCAAAGACTAATGAAACCTTGACAACGGGAAGCAAAATCTTTGTCTCCATAGAATTTTGATCTGGTTGCCACTTCCACATATGATTCCTTTACACTGAGTGGATCTCTTAGCCAATCAGAAAGTTATTGGTTACCCACCAAGGCTGTGTACTACTATTGCATTGGAGTGTACATCCTGTCAGGGTGTTTGCTTCTGAGCAGTTCAGACCTCTGGTTGTTCAGTCACTTGTTGGCTACTTTTGTCCAGTAGCTCATGTAGTGCTTTCCAGCACTAGATGGGGACTGGCTCTCTTCTGGATTCTAGTCAGGTCTTTCCATGCTCTGTGTCAGCAGCATTTGGTGTTTTCAACAATAGATTTTGCCTCAGGCAGGTAATAAAGTGCTTTGATAGAAACCAGTCTTGTTTTAGGGAACTCAAAGGGATCTTTGATAAACATCTCATTTGAATAGTGATGATTTCTGTACTGGAAATTACTGGCCAGAGACAAAAAGATAAATAAATAAAATAAAGTTAGACTTCATTCCACCCTCTCTAGGGAACTTCCTTTCAGGTGCTGTCCCCTTACTCCTGTTAAGAGTTATACCTTTTAGTCTATCTACAAGGGTAAAGGTCTCTATGGTACCAGTTCATTTTGAATTTAGTTTCATATTTGTTTTTTTCCACATCTATCACATCTTCCACAAAACAGCCCCATTTCCCTTTAAATCATATTGATATTTAACCTGAATTCTAGGTTTTTCATAGCAAAGAAAACATGTTTGTTTCTCTGAGTCTCAGTTGTTTCACCTAATATGATGTTCTCCTTTTACCCACTTTTCTGTGAGTGGCTTAATTTCTTTATAGTTTAAGGATGAATAAAGTTGCACTATGCACACTTTTATTGGAATTCATCTGATAATTGACACCAGTCCTTATTCTACACCTTGAATCTTCTGAATAATGTTGCAAGAAATGTGAGTGTTTATGTGTTGTGCTGTTTTAGGCACCTAGGTTATTTTCACAGAAGTAGTTAAAGTAGAACCTTTGGGCCTGGCACATTCATTTTCTCTCTCTCTCTCCCTCTCCCTCTTTCTCTCTCTCAAATAAATAATTAAAATATTAAAAACAAATCAGTTGAGAGTTACAGATTTCATTAGCTAATGTAAATCAGAATAGTTAGGCAAACATTAAAATGGAAATAGAATCTGAGTGTGTACTGGTCTGGAAAGTTCCTGAACCAGAGGGGGAAGGACATAGTCCTGCGTGCTTACCAATGAGAATACAGGGAAAAACATAGGGAGCAGTGGTAAATCTGGATTGTCACCCTCCATGTCTGGCCCTGGAAGAAGGCTGTGTGGGAGGTGGGTCTTTCTTCAGCCATGGAATGTTCCAGACAATCGGACAGCTGCAGAAGAGGGCTGACTCCTGGCATCCATTTCATTCCTTGCTCTTTCCTCCACCATGTGCTAATGAATGCCTCGCTTTTCACCTCCACCCACTTTGGTCCTCAATCACTATTCCTAGTGTCATTTTAACATCTGGAATGAAGTAAGGCTATAGTAGAGGAACATATATGCTCAGGTCTTAATCAAGGTTCATGGCAGTTTTAACACCATTTACAAAATCTATGTATAAAAGAAATACTCTGCAGTTTAGTCAGCACTACAGCAAATTTGCTAATAGTTTTGGAATACAGTTCTCTAAACTTGTGAGAAACTGTGTCAACATTCCAGAAGGAAGGACTCCTTTTGCTTCTTATGTCCTGTATACTTTTCTGTCTTTCAATCTGTCCTCACTCCTTCCTTTGGTCTTGTCTTTTTCCTAAGACTTCAGACCTTCTCCTCAAACTTCCTTCCTCCCTCAGAACTTGCCTTCACCCTCATATCCCATTCTGATACTTTCCCCCTCAGAATCCTGTTTCCCTCAGCTCTTTCCTTTTAGCTCCACTCACAACATATTCCTCAGGTACCTACAGACTGCATCCATTTCATCAGGTCTTTTGTTTTTGAAATACTGTTAAGTTCTTACCTCCTCTCTGAAGTTGTTGCCTCAACTCTCAGACACCCTCCACATATCCCCTTCATTCAAGTCTCTACTACATCACAAGTGTGTCTTCCCACTTATTCCTCAGACCTGTGCACACGATGGACCCTGTTGTAGATGCTCATGTAATAACCCTTTCTCCCTGACCTTGTCTTATTCCTTCTGGCTTTTCCTTTCTTCCTGACACCTTGTCTTCTATTCTTACATTTCTAAATACTGTCTTCCTCTCATAGATCTTTTTTTCCATCAGACACTTGGCTTCCTCCTTCACTGTTAGACAGTAGGGAAAATCAGCACTGTCTCTCCCATACCCTTAAGACCCTCCCTAGGCCTAAGACAGATGGAGGCTTCTTCAGTGTTACGAGCACCAAGCCCCTGTCTGCCTTCTGCTTGGTAGCAGCAGTGGTAAAGTCACTACTAGAATCTCTGTCACCTCCCTTCCTCATCATACCCTGTGGTTGGGACTGAAGGTCCCCATAGGAAAAGTTGGTAAACTTTAAAGCAGTTTTGGCAATCCCAAGGAAGCTTTTTATTCTTCTTGTTTTCTGTGGCCCTATTAGTCTAGTAGGCAAAACTTATATCCTCCCATTTTCTAGACGAAAAAAACTGAGTTTCATGCAACAATATTGACTTTTCTTAGGTCTTGTAGGAAGGTAATTTTTAATGACACCCAGGTTCTGTGAATGCCAGTCAAGCACTCTATCACATATCAAATTGGTTTTTTGTTTGTTTGTTTTGAGGAAGAGTCTTAGTTACAGTGGTTAGAAAAGACTCTGGAAACAAACTGTGCCTCAACTTTTTGGTATTTGCTCTAGAATTACTGGGTTTGGTACCAAGGATCACAGGCATGTGTTTACCACAAGTGTGGGAGGTAAAAGTTGAACGCGGAAATAGGCCCCTTCTTTTGTTTCTCCTTAACAGGGCAATGAGGGGGACCCACTGAGAGAAGGAAGGAGGCGGTAAGGACGGAAGCTTCAGCACACAGCTGACCCTGGTATCCTGAATCCCAAATCAACATTACACAGGGCTGGGGGATGTCCAAAGACCTTTTCCAGAGCATGGATCCAGACCCATGTTCACAGTGTCAGAGGGGCGACACTGGAGACACAAAGACAGAGCTAATTAGGCACAAATAATCGTAGTTGATGGCATCTCATCATTTTGTAAACAAAAGTTTGATTATCTGAGTCTACTATTATACATATGAGGTAAATGACACTATTTTAGAAACAAATCCCCCTGCCATGTTATGACTTTATCAATAATGTTCTTTACACATAAAGTTGAATTGCCTTATCAT
This sequence comes from Dipus sagitta, assembly GCA_036346955.1. Lineage (NCBI taxonomy): Eukaryota > Metazoa > Chordata > Mammalia > Rodentia > Dipodidae > Dipus > Dipus sagitta. Next base: position 18,497,176 of record CM070783.1, read on the forward strand.
TTTTGCTATAATCATTCCTACTTATCTCTTCTATTCCCTTTATTTCCTCAATATATTCCTCAAACTAGGACACCCTCACTGCACTGTGAAATACTAATCCCAACTGCATGACCTTTCAAAGTCATCCTACAATTGAAACATTGTTTCAAGCACCTTAACAAGCCCTCCCTTGATATGCTCATATGTACCATCTAGCTGTATCCACTCAATCCATCAAGATTCTGATGTAATTATTCTTACTTGGGGACAAGTAATTTCAGTTAGCTAGAAAATCATTATAAAGACAATGGAAGGGGATTTCTCTTCTCACACTGCATCCCGAACTTATCTTTAGTCATAAACCCTATCTCTCATATTTTCAAAGATTTTTCAGAAAAATAGTATTTATTATGATTCTATTGCATTTTAGAAAAGAAACCCTTTCTCCCATCTGCTAATATCCTTTACAAACTATCTCATAGCTAACCGATATAATGAAGATTAATATATGAATATATGAAGAATCCTAATAGTTTGAATAGGAGTGTACTATAATCTTTCAGGAAAATATTCAAGTAACTTATATGTGAATCAAATGTCTAATAGTAACTTATTACTTCCTTATTTTTTTGGTTACAATTGTCAGTGTTTTCAACATATATATATATACATATATATATATATATATATATTCATGTTAATACATATGTGGCTGAAAAACACAATGGTTACAAAGTTGTATAAAAAGTTGTAATAAAAAGCATATTTTAATATAGATACATACATATACATTAGTATTTTAAAAGACTTATAGGTTCAAGCAAGTGTTCTATCCCTGTATTTTGGAAGAGAATCCCTATCTGGCCTTAAGAAAATGACATAGCATTTAGGGACGAAGATGCACCCCAGCAGTCCTGCACTGGAGGCCAGGATGGAGAAGACCTCCACAGCCACCATGACCTTCCCCTTCGTGCTGTGGTAGACGGGGAGGAACGTGACCCACACACTGAAAAACACGAGCATGCTGAAGGTCAGGAACTTGGCTTCATTGTACTTGTCGGGCAGCTTTCTGGCAAAGAAAGCTATAGTGAAGCTCCCCAGGGCAAGGGAGCCAAGGAATCCCAGGACACAGTAGAAGGCAGAGAGTGAGCCTTGGTTGCACACAATGATGATGCGCCCATGTTCAGAATGTGAATCTGTTTCAATAAAGGGAGAAGATGTTAAAAGATACCTTAAAAGGACCAAGAATTCAGAGCATGGTCATATAAAGGGGAGATAGTCATGTCAAAAACACAGAATATAAATTCAATAGTTACTGGAGAACATTTCTGAATCTTACAAACAAGAGGTTCATCTTGGTATAGAAAGCACACAAAATAACAAAGGAACACAAAAGAAATTCCCCATCCTAGGCTTCTGGTCAAAATAGTATCCGCCTAACCACGTCTCAACTCATGGGGGAATGAGAGGGAACACCAGGCATGACAGTTCTCCCACTTGACCCCCCCCCGTGAGTGGTCCCAGAGCAGCAGACTAGCACTCCCCTCTCCCTAAGACTTCCCACAACCAGGGACCCCCATGTGCGTCCACTGACCCACTCGCTGCCCCTCCATTTGCAGACCCAGACCAGCATGCTATAGTTCTCCCTGTCCTAGGCATTCCTACCACCACGGACCCCCAGGAACGACTGCCATCCCACCCACTGCCCCTCTGTGTGTGGCCCCAGGTCAGCAGGCTACTGTTCCCCCTGCCCTAGACTTTTCCGTTACCAGGGACCACCAGGGTAAACTATAGCTTTCTCCTATAATAAATAAGATTCCTATAATGTAAAGGGCAGACCACATCACAAAAGGAATAACATAAAAGATCAAATGGACTCGTGCAGCGGGGCCGCTGCATGCGGTACCCCGCGGACCCCGGCCTCAGCGGCCTCCTGCACGGGCTACAATAAATTTCCTTTACAATGCATCAAAATACTAAAGATTAATATAAATTCATGGAATGGCAGCAGGCCTTGGATATCCAGGCATATTCTCATCAAAAGTAACACTGCTAGAGGCATCACTATACCTGATCTAATGGCACATTACAAAGCTATAGTAACAAAACCACCATGGTACTGGCATAAAAACAGGACTATAGACCAATGGAACAGACTAGAGAATCTGAAATTTAGGTCAAGTAACTATAGCTACTTGTTAATCAACAAAGACCCTAACAATGTAGAGTGGGAAAAAGGCAGCATATTCAACATATGGTGCTGGACAAACTGGATAACCATATACAGGAAAAATCAAGTCCAAATGGATCAAAGGCCTCAATGTGAGACTGAAAACTCTGCTACTACTGGAAGAAAAAATAGGAGGAACTTTCCAGTATATAGGACAGGGAAAATACTTCCTTAACAAAACCCCAGCAGTCCAGAAACTTAAACAATCACTCAACCATTGGGATCCCATGATGCTGAATTCAAGGCCACCCTGAGACTACATAGTGAATTCCAGGTCAGTCTGAGCTAGAGTGAGACCCTACCTCAAAAAAAAAAAAAAAAAAAAAATCTAAACAATAAAAAAATCAAACAACCCACTCACAAAGTGGGAAGGAAAATTAAACAGGGAGTTCTCAGAGGAAGAAATAGAAATGGCAAACAAATACTCAACAAAATGTTAAACATACCTAATCATCAGGGAAATGCAAGTTAAAATAACTATGAGGACTTCTGGTTAAGATGGAAGTAGGAGAGATCCAAAGCATCCAGAGCCCACATAGGCAGGCAGAAGTGGCTCCAGCAGAGGCGGTACCAGGTCCTTGGGGACACAGCTGTAAGGCTCAGCTTGAGCTTCAGGAAAAGCCAGGTGAGGGGATTTTCCACTCACACTGGAGCTCTTCGCAAACTCAAGAAACGTGAAGGGAGAACTGCAGCGAACAACAGAGGAGCAGATCAAAAGGAAGAGGATCACGTGGACCAGCCACCATCCACAGCCTCCCCTCCCCCAAAACCAGCACAAGTGCCAGCAAGCACTAGAGACCAGGGAAGGGAGCTCACAGCACCCAGCACCAGTGACCAGAGCAGCGATCCAATGACCAGCCCGCCGACTTGAACCCAAAGTGCACCAAAGAGGGACCCAAGCAGGAGTGCAGCATAACTGAGACCAAAATCATCCCAAAAGGTAACTGGGATTACACCAAATAAACCTGGTATATAGGCCTGAACCAGAGTGCTAATTGCACCTTCCATATCAGGATAAATTATATGTTAAATCTGATGGATGGTCAGATTTGCCATTCTTAAATAAGCTATATTTTGGGCTGCTATTTGTTGCTTCTTGATTTATAGTGGCTTTGGTTCCTCTTCTGTTGTACATTAGGGAAGGGTCTCACTTGGTCACAAACTGACTTGGAACCCTCAACAGACCAGGAATCTTAAAACCTCCTTTTTAACAGGATTAAGGGTGTGGGTGGGGCACCACACACCCTAAGGGACAGTGACTCTGTTAGAGGATCTGGTTGTCATAATACCTACTCTTGCATAAATAGTCTGCGCTGTTTTCCATTCAATGTGTACATTGTTTAGTTAAATTTTAGAATCTTCATGTATTTTGTTCCATTCAGCCTACTTGAATACTCTCATAGCAGGCAAACCCAACACCTAGGATGACTTTTGTAGATACTCTGAGAGTCTTGAGAGCCACACCTAGCACCTTAAGCTCCTATCTTGAACATATATAACATCAGATTGACTGATAAATATAATAATACTGTAGCTAATTAGAAAATCCAAGCATTAAATTAATCCAAGATGCAAAAATATATACATTATAACATACGAAACACCAAAAAATCAAGACAGTATAAATCCACCAAAAAGTATTAATGCATCAGAAATGACCTCCAGTGAGAATGAGTTAGAGGAAATTCCTGAGAAAGATTTCAAAAGAATGATTATAAATATGCTCAAAGAAGTCAAAGAGGAAATCAAGGGAATGAAAGAGGAAATCAAAGGAATCAAAGAAAACACAGGAAACCAATTTAATGAAAAAAGGGGTCAATACAAGACATAAATAAATAAGTAAATAGAAATAATAAAGAAAAACCAGTCAGAATTACTAGCAATGAAGAACACAGTTAATGAAATAAAAAACTGTGTAGAAAATCTCACCAGTAGAATGGATGAAAGAGAGGACCGAATATCTAAGCTAGAAGACCAGGTGGCAGATCTACTACAGTCCAACAAAGAAAAAGACAAACTAATAGAAAAGTATGAATGGGAATTTCAAGATATTCAGGACACTATGAAAAGATCAAACATAAGAATCCAGGGCATAGTAGAAGGAGAAGAATTTCACTCCAAAGGCATAGTAGGAGTCTTCAACAAAATCATAGAAGAAAATTCCCCCAAATTGGGAAAGAGGTGCCAATGCAGATACAGGAATCCTTTAGAACACCAACCAGACAAAACCTGGAAAGGACCGCTCCTTGTCATATTATAATCAAGCACAAACCAAAGAAAAAATATTGAAAGCATTTAGAGAGAAAAATCAAGTTACCTACAAAGGCAAGCCCAGAAGGGCTTGGAGTGATGTATTCCAAGTTCTGAAAGATAACAACTGTCAACCAAGGTTACTTTATCCTGCAAAGCTATCCATTCAAATAGACGGAGAAATAAGGACATTCCACAACAAAAGCAGGCTAAAGGAGTATTTGAAGACAAAACCAGCTCTACAGAAAATACTTGAAAGAATTCTCCAAGAGAAAGAAAAGCACACACATAAGGAACCTGGAAAAAACAAATAATACTCAAATACTAGTTAACAGAAGAGAGCAAAGGTAAAACTGGAAGAACTACAAAAAAATGGCTAAAATAAATACACATCTTTCAATAATATCTCTTAATATCAATGGCCTCAATGCCCCAACCAAAAGACATAGGTTTGCAGACTGGGTTAAAAAGCAGGATCCTTCAATTTATTACCTATAAGAAACCCACCTTTCTACAAAAGATGGACACTATCTTAGGGTGAAAGGTTGTAAAATGGTGTTTCAAGCAAATGGGCCTAGAAAACAAGCAGGGGTTGCTATCCTAATATCTGACAAGGTAGACTTCAGTCCAACATTAGTTAGGAAAGATAAGGAAGGTCACTTTATATTGATTAAAGGCACACTCCAACAGGAGGACATTACAATCCTAAACATATATGCACCTAACATGGGGGCTCCCACACTCATCAAACAAACGCTATTAGAACTAAGGTCACAGATAACACCAAACACAGTGGTAGTGGGTGACTTCAACACCCCACTCTCATCAATTGACAGGTCATCCAGGAAAAAATAAACAAAGAGGCATCTGGACTAAATGAGGTCATAGAAGGAATGGACCTAACAGATATATACTGGAAATATTCTTTAAAGTAGATTTTATATAGAATTCTGGCTGGGCATGGTGGCTCATGCCTTTAATCCCAGCACTTCGGGGGGGGGGGGAGGAGGGCACAAAGTTAGGAGGATTGCTGTGAGTTCGAGGCCACCGAGACTACATAGTGAATTCCTAGTCAGCCTGGGCTACAGTGAGACCCTTTATCAAAACAACATAGAAATTAAAAAAAAAATGCAAAGCTGGGTGTCTATATTGTCCTGGAAGATGAAGTAACCTAGCAAAACTAGGCCCACATCCTGCATGGCAACCATTGGCTGCAACTGCCCCTCACAATGGGGCACAAGGCCACCAGTTTGCCCCTTTCACCCTTCACTCTGTTACCTATCTTGCTCTATCAGCATTTAAACTTGGAATCTCTATCTAGGGTTTAACTTTTTGTGGGTGAAAGAAGTCTACTTGTCCAGCGTAATTATAGCCAAAGCTAGGATTTGGAGGTCAAAAGTGTGGTTGCTTCTGATTTGAGGGAGGTTGAGGTTAGCCTTACCCTTCCTGAAACCCACAGGCCAAGGACCTAGATCTTCCCCCTGCCTCTGGGCATCCTGGGAAAAGCACCTTGCAAGTCTCTGTTCTGGTCCCTGGGACTGTCACCTACACCTACACAGACCCAAGTCTACCCCAACACCTGGGCCTTGAAGAACTCATCCTTATGAGGACAGTAACAACACTCTGTGCCCGGTCACAGGCTTGCTTTCTAGATTGACTTAAACCATGGCTGTAGAACAGCCTGACGTGTGAGACGTAGGAAAAGCTCCCCCAGAGAGCACCAAATAGAATTAATGATTTTTTTTTCAACATAGGAGCTCACCTGAGAGCCCTGTGAGCCACTAACTTCAAAATCGTCATGATTGGGTTTCCTCCCGTCTCAAAGGGACTGGCAAAGCGCTGTGTTAAGTAAGAGAGCCATCTATTGGATAAGTGACGTTAGACAAAACTCTTAACACTTGACAAACGTAGGATTTTCCATCTGTCATTTAGAATGAATAATACCATTCACTCCTCGGAGCTGAAGTTTAAATGAGATAATGCACATAGCAAGTTGCTTAAGGACACAGGTCCAATTCTCCAGGTCCCACGTAAACCAGAGGCACATGGTGGCACATGCATCAGGAGTTCGTTTGCAGTGCCTAGAGGCCCTGGCACGCCTGTTCTCACTCTCTCTACTCTCTGTTTCTAATAAATAAAATAATAAAATCTTTTTAAGAAATTAAAATAAAGCCAGGAGGCGGAGGTAGGAGAATCGCAATGAGTTCGAGGCCACGCAGAGAATACAGAGTGAATTCCAGGTCAGCCTAGAGTGAAACCGTACCTTGAAATACAAAAATAAATAAATAAAAAAAAATAAAATGGCAATTAAATTGAGGTTAAAGCATGGTGATGCATGCCTGTAATCCTAGCACTCAGGAGGCTGAGGTACGAGGATCACTTTGAGTTTGTGGTCAGCCTGGGGGTAGAGTAAGTTCCAGGTCAGCCTGGACCAGGGCGAGGTTCTGCCTTAAAAAAAATTAAGTAGAATTCTAAGTACAGTTTGCCATTTTTTGAAAGCTAATTAAAGGACTGGAGATTGCTCAGTGGTTAAGGCATCTACCTGTAAATCTTCAACAACCCATGTTGGATCCTCCTGTTCCCACATAAAGCCAGATGCACCAAGTGGCACATATACCTGGAATTTGTTTGAAGTGGCTAGAGGCCATAGGTCACCCATTCTCTCTCCCTCTCTCTCTCTGTGCTTGCACATAACTACAAAAAAAATTAAACAGCTGCATTTATCCTTTTGCATATCAATCCCAGGTCACAGAACTCTCTCTCACTGTGCACTCATACATTTAGGAGATGCCACTTGGTGTACAAAGTTCATATTCATTGCAACTTACGTATAAAAGAAAAATCATGAAAACCCAAGGTGGGGGTAGATTTCAAACATAATAGTACTTCCATAGTATTGAATATTAGGCAATGATAACAGAAATGGTAAAGGCATTTGCCCATTCGGAAAGATCTAATGCAGCTGCTAGGTGGATAGCAATGCCTAAAATGCTGCCTTAGCTGGACGTGGTGACTGATGTCTATAATCCCAGCACTCAGGAGGCTGAGGTAGAAGGACTGCAACAGAGTGAGCTCCAGGTTAGTCTAAGCTATGGTGAGCCTCTGCCTGAAAAAGAAAACACACACACACATACACTGTCTTGGAGCATTTATTAAAAAAAGGAGGATTGGTTTTGTCTTTGACTATGTTAATACAGAGCCTAGTGAAAACCGAAAAATAGGGATCAGTCGTGGTGGTGTGTACCTTTAATCCGAGCACTTGGGAGGTGAAGGTGGAGGACTGCTGTGAGTACAAGGCCAGCTTGGGACTAAGAACTCACACCAGGTCAGTCAGGGGTACAGTGAGACCCTACCTCTAGAGTAAAACAAAACAAACAAACAAAAAAAAAAAAAAAAAAAAAAAAAAAAAGGAAAAAGGGAAATGGGTCTGAGAAGGTTGCTCAGTGGTAGGGTACTTTTCTAGCATGAATAATGCCCTGGTTTCCATTCCCAGCACCACAAAACAAGAAATCAGAAGTGATACATACAGGCGTGATTATTGTTGTTGAGATGTGTGTGTAGTGTGTATAGTGTATGCACATGTGAGTGCAAATGCACCTACCCTGTGAACACATACAGAGGCCAGAGTGGAACATGGGGTGTCCTCCTCCCCTCCTCTTCTGCTTGTTTTCTTTGTCTGTTTTCGCTAGGCTCTCACTGAACCTGGAGCTGTCAGGCTGGCTGACCAGTGAGCTCTGGGACTGGAGTTACAGACATGTATGGCCACGTTGAAGGTGGAATGCAGGTCTGCAATTTTGTACAGCAAAGCACTCATATGTGCTGAGCCATCTCCTGACCACCTTAGGTGGGATTTTTAAATATACAATTTGCAAGTCTAGTTAAGAGGACCAACAGACTCAAAGAAAATGCCTTGGCCCTAAACCAACATCTTTGGTGATGGGGTTTGGGATGGAGCTCAGTGGCAAAGCACTTGTTAGGTGTGGGAAGGAGACTTAACTAGTACACACCTGTCTGTAATCCTTGCACCGGGGTAGCAAGACAGAAGGATCCCAGAGTTCACTGGCAAGCCAGTCTAGCCTACTTGATGAGCTCCAAGCCTATGAGAGATCCAGACTTTCCAAAGATAGGTGCTGGGCTGCACAGATAGCTCAATGGTTAAAGGTGCTTGATTATAAAGCCTAACAACCCAGGTTCAAGTGTCCAGTACCTACGTAAAGCCAGACACAAAGTAGTGGATTGCAGTGGAGACCCAGTGGAGATGTCAGGACCACGAGATGGCTGCTAAGGAGAGCTGCTGGCCCCGATGAAGTTTTCCAGGACCGTGAGTAGCCTAGCTGGAGGGGCAGAATAAGAATCATCTGCAGTGCCAGGTGTGGTGGTCTACACGTTTAATCCCAGCACTGGAGAACTGCCAGGAGTGAAGGCCACCCTGAGACTACATACTGAATTTCAGGTCACCCTAGAGTGAGACCCTACCTCGAAAAAAAAAAAAATCATCTGCAGAGCAGTGCTCTTTCAAGGCTGTGGCATTCCCAGGAAGGACAGGATTTCAAGAGCATGGAGGCGGGGAGGGGCCCCTGTGCAGAAGCCTGGAGTTGGACTGTGGCAGAAGTGTTCAGAACGATGCACCTTCGGACATGCAGGACTTCCAGCCTGGAACTTCCTTCTCTACTTCCCACAGACCAACTCGGCTATGTCCTCAACATCTAGCTTTGTTATAATCACTCTCTGAACCCTTTCTCCATCCTTGTACGTGGAGGTAAAGGCTCTTTTCTCTGGACCAAGAGGCTTTAGTTATGAGGTCAGCAACACCTACTACACAGTAGAGTGTCTTTATGTAGAGGTGGCTCTTCCCCCACCACACTATTAAGGCAGAAACTACATTGCAGTTCTAGACTGGCCCTCCTTTTAAAAAATATTTTATTATTTTTATTTATTTATTTGAGAGAGGGAGAGAGGTGCACAGATAAGAGACAAGGTGCATGCCAGGACCTTCGGCCACTGCACATGAACTCCAGACAAATGTGTCACCTTCTGGGTCTGGCTTATGTGGTTCTTGGGGAATCAAACCTTGGTTCTTTGGCTTTGCAAGCAAGTGCCTTAACCACTAATCTGTCTCCCCAGCTCTTGGCTGGTCCTTTTATATGAGATGCTCAGTGAGTGTTTGCTGATGTAATGAATGACATCACCTTTCCTTATATCTGGTAAGTCCATATGCCCCAGTAGACACAGGTTGAGTGCAAGCATAGCCAGACAACTGGAAAATCTGAGGCCAAAGCCTGAGGATTCATGTGGACCAATATTTATTATATTATAGAGGAGGAAAATCAACCCAACAATATTGAATCAAAACTGTCTCTGATTTTTTTTTCTGTTTTAAATATATACCATCCCATTGCAAAGGAAGTTCAGGTGCATGAGCGACTTTGCACATCTGACTTTATGTGGGTGCTGCCAATTGAACTTGGGCCATCAGGCTTTGCAGGCAAGTACCTTTAACCATTTTAACCTTTGAGCCATCTCTCCAGACCCTGGTAGTATAGTTTCAAAAAACAACCTATGGCAGGACTGGGGAGATGGCTCAGAGATTTAAGGTACTTGCTTACCACAGATGACGGCCGAATTTCAATTCCCCAGCACCCACATAAAGCTGCTTGTGGGCCACACTCATTTGCAGCAGCAAGAGGCCAGGTGTCTCAAAGAAAGTGGAGCACATGCTGGACGTGGTGGTGCATGCCTTTAATCTCAGCACTCAGGAGACAAGAGGTAGGAGAATCACCTTGAGTTCGAGGCCACCCTGAGACTACATAGTTAATTCCAGGTCAGCCTGAGCCAGAATGAGACCCTACCGCGAAAATCAAAGAAACAAACAAACAAACAAACAAAAAACAAAAACAAAAACAAAAAAAGCAAAAGAAAGAGGAGCTGAGAACTCTCTGACCTCCAGACTTCTATGAACTCCACACCATGAACACACATACCACCCCCCCATGTAAACATACATGCACATAAACAATTATTTTCAAAACGAACATACAGGAGGGGCTGGACAGATGGCTCAGCAGTAAAGGTGCTTGCTGGCAAAGCCTAAGGACCTAGATTTGATTCCCCAGTCACACATAAGCCAGAAGAACAGGGTGGCACATGCATCTGGAGTTCATTTGCAGTGACTATTGGCCCTGGTACACCTAGATTCTCCTTTCTTTTTCTTTATCTCACTCTCTCTCTCTCTCAAATAAATAAAATTTTAACATCCGGGTGTGGTGGCACATGTCTTTAATTCCAGCACTGGGGGGCAGAGGTAGGAGGATCACCGTGAGTTCGAGGCCACCCTGGGATTACATGGTGAATTGCAGGTCAGCCTCGGCTAGAATGAGACCCTACCTCAAAACAAAACAAAAAAATAAAAATTTAAAAATCACATCATTGTTTGACTCTTGGTGCCCCAGTTTCCTTCTTATTAGCGTTTAATTGCCATTGTTAATATTTGTGTGTTTTTCCTGGGCATAATGGCACATACCTATGACCCCAGCATTCAGGAGATGGATTCAGGATGATCAGGATTTATATGCATATATGTATGTTAGTGTACACGTTTCTAAAAATATATGAAAATATATTTACTATGATTTGAATGTGAAATTCCTCTAACAGGTTTGCATGTTGAAAGCTTGGTTCCCAGAGGTTGACACCATTGTGAGAGATAGTGGAAACTTCTGAATGTGTGTCCTAGCTGAGGAAGGAGGCACTGAAATGCATACCTTGTTTTTTTTTTTTCTCTCTCTCTCACTGTCATGTCACTGATAAGCAGCTCCACCCTATCACTCATGATGGGCCTATGATGTTAGCATGCAGGATTCAGACAGATCAGGAGCCAAAAGTCATCCTCAATTATATAGCAAGTATGAGGCCAGCCTGGGCTACATGAGACCCATCTCAACAAATTCATATGAATCCAAAAAGAAAAAAATCAACTAAGAGGTGGGACAGAGGATGTAGCTTATGGGAGAGCACTGGACTAGAATGACAAGGCCCTAAGTAGGAGTGCCAGTACATGGGGTGAGCGCAGAGCTGAGTGGGGGACAACTCAATGTGGCTGAAGATATGGCTGAGTGGTAGACCACTTGCCTACCGTGCATAGGCCCAAGGTTTGAGCTCCAGAACCCCCCCCCCACACACACACATAAACTAACTCAGTGATTTCAGATAATGACTTCCAAAGCACAAATGTCATTAAAAGAATCATAAAAGATCACTATGTTTATCTCAATAACATTTTTGTAAAATACATGGATGTTTTTGTTCTTGTAAACTCTCTCAGGAGGATGATGACTTGAGTTCTGAATTAAACACAAAA
>CM070783.1:19816620-20001620 GCA_036346955.1 Dipus sagitta
AGTGAGCAGATGTACCTGGGCCCGGCTACCTCCCAAAGGCAGCCACGCCTGGAGATATTCAAGGAGAAGCCTCCTTCCTAGATCTGGGAACAACCACTAAGCCCATACTGCACTCTACAGTTTGGATTTTGTTTCCAGTTCCTCCCTTCTCAGAGCCAGGGCTCATCCCAGGGGTCATGGCCAGGAGGTTCTCAGAGTCCAGCTGGAGTCAGGGAAGGTGTCTCATCATCTGGAGCCCAACAGGGACCAATGAGTGAGTTCAAATAATCTAGGGTTAGGAAGCACTGCATGAAGGCTGGTCAGAGAGGGAAATGGAATTTAATGTGTCTGAAGGGCTGGAGAGATGGCTTAGTGCCTCGGGTGCTTGCCTGCAAAGCCAAAGGACTCAGGTTCAATTCCCCAAGATCCAAGTATGCCAGATGCTCAAGGGGGTCGCGTGCGTCTGGAGTTTGTTTAGAGCAGCTGAAGACCCTGGCACGCCCATTCTCTCCCCTCTCCCTATTTCTCTTTCTCAAATAAATGAAATTTTTAAAAATCTTTAAATAAAAACAAGTGCCTGAAGATGGAGGCAAGCCCTGTTAGCCACATAGACTCAGCAAGTAAATCATTCCTAGAAATTCTATAGAGACAGAAGCAAACGCCTTGTCGCCATATAATGGTGGGGGTGGGATTGGTTATGGGGTTTGGGGATTCCCATGGGGTGTAAGGCTTTACAAGGGTTGTGGGGGCTTCCTATAATATGAGTGAGGTGGTTCCTAAGGGGTATGGGGTTTTACATGGGGTATGAGAGGCTTGCTATGGGTAAGGAATTCCTATAGAATTACGCGAGGGCTTGCTATGGGGTAAGGACTCCCCATGGGGTGGGAGGTTTCTATAGAGTGAGGGGCTTTCAATGGTGTGTTGAGTTTCTTATGGGGCACAGGGAGTTGGATGGGTGAGGTACCTCCTCTGGAATGTGAGGCTTCCTGTGTGGTATAGGAATTTACAGGGAGGACCTGTTTATTTTGGATCACAATTCTGGAGGTTTCCATCTATTTATTGTCCTTGACTCCAGTGGAACTGATAAGATAGCTGAAAACTGATGAGTCAAGTGATGAGCACAGCCTCAAGCAAGACTGCGACGGGTGCCAGTGTGTCTAGACTAGACGGTGCAGGGGAAGGGGTCATGTGCCTCACATGGGAGGCTTTCTGCAGGACGTGGCATCTCACACGGGCTTTGAAGGATAAACAGGCATTTCTAGTGTTAGAAGAAGACCCTCTTACAGGCACAGCAAAGCACTTGAAAAGAAGTACTAAAGAATGAGAGACCTAAAAGTGATGGGAGACAAGAAAATGAGCACAGGGTGGGGGATGGCTAATGAGGCAAACCAACAGTCGGGTCATTCCAAAGCTTCCTGCAAGCCCGGAACCAGGGTGCATGCTAACGGGAAGAGAAGCCCCTGGCCTCTGTGTGCCCGGGATCACCAGAGATGCTGCTAGTGACACGACGGACTGAGGTGCCTCATCTTGTGCCTTCCTTCCTGTGGAGGACATGTACACGCATTACCAGGTCATGATGGTGTCATTGTGAAACACCCACTCACCAGAGATCTACGGTGTGCCAGGCAGAAGACCATGAAAAGAATAATGCCTCAGCCACACAGCTTAGGCTTACACACACACGGGTGCCCACATGCAGGGTCGGAGGCCCTCAGCTGTGACTTCAAGGGTGACTGGCAGTTCTTGAGAACAAATGCCACAATTATCCTTCTTCCATTCTTCTCAATCCATTACGCCCTGAGGATACCCCAACATCCATTAACTAGAAGAGAAGTCCCACTACAACATGAGGAGAAAGTTGTGCAAACTACAACCTGAAAGCCTCGTATGCCCCGAAAGCATCCATCACTATTCCACCCGTGTTTATTGCTACACTTCACAATAGCTAAGAAATATAAGCCACCAGCCCAGAGATCCATAAAACCATCAGCAGATGGTTATATATATAAAATGTAACACACACACACACACATACACACACACACACTTTGATTAGGTGGGCTTTTCCATCTGTAGCCCCTTTGTTTCCTGTAGTACAATTATTATGGCCTTATTTAAAAAAAAAAAAAAGGCAAGTTGCAAGGTCAGCGCATGAGCCCCAGCTTGAGAAGTCATCTCTGGAGTCATCAGGTCCAGAGCAGAGCATCACAGCACGGGCTGGCAAGGCAGAGAGGGTAGCCGGGGACAAAGCTTTCTCTGGGGAGCCACAAAGAGATTTGCTCTGCCTCGAAGCTTTATCTTCAACTTTATTTTGAGATACTTAATTGCAGCAATAAAGTGGATTAACTCCTTTGTGCTGTTAGTATACATCAATAATTCTTTACTTGGTCTTGGCATTGCCATCTTTGTCCTAATATCCAAGTCCCCACGGGGGTTTAGATACATATCCTCTGAGGAGCTCACCTCGGCTGGTTGAAACTAGATAGAGCAAGTCCGAGAAACCCAGGGAGGCTGCTCCCGCCCTTGAACAGTGATGTGTGGACCCCGATGCCAGCGACCTCACATGGACCCGTCGTCAATGAACCTTTCTAAAGGCTCTAAACTACCTGCACGTATCACCGTGGCCTCAGAGTTCATAAGTATTGCTGAACCCTGCGGATGGTATGTTCTAGTCAACTTCTCATTGCTGGGACCAAATACCTAACAAAATCAGTTTAAGGGAGGGAAGGTTTATTTCAGCTCACAGTTCCTGGTCACAGGCCCCCACTGTAGGGAAGGCACAGTGGCAGGAGCTTGAAGCAGCTGGTCACCTTCAGCACAGGGAGTGATCCAAGAGTGATCCATGCCACTGCTCAGTCATCTCTCTCATTTGTAGACTGTCTAGGACCCCCCAGCCCATGGAAGAGGACCATCCACAGTCAAAGAGAGTCTTCCCATCTTAATTGACAGAATCAAGATAATCGCTCAAAGACATGCACAGTGACTAACCTAATATATACATTTTCCCTAAGGTGATTCTAGGTCCTGTCTAGCTGACAATCAGTATAAACTATCATGTGATCTCTTCTACTTATCCTTCAATTCCAAAGCAATATTTCTCAAAATATAATCCACTGGCCAGCCAATGAAGTCATCTCAGATTCTTGTTAAAAGGGAAGACTTGTAGATTCTGCTGAGACTTTTTACTCAAGATCTCTGGGGTGTGCCAGCAAGCCACATTTTAACTAAATTCACCCAGAAAACTCTAAGTGTTGCTCCATACACTTAGTGATTTGTGATCTGTGTTCTCCTTTCTAAGTGATGATGATGATGATGACGATGGCAACAATGAAGAAGATAATGGAATAGTGATGGTGGTGATAGTGATAGTAACAGACAATCAGATTCCTATAAATTTTTTTTGGTAATTGGCCACCCCCAATGCTCTTACAATATTTCATCTAGTTCTCACAATGACTTGATTGTCGCAATCCCATTTATAGATTAGGGAGGAGCTGAGATTTAGAGAGAAGTTAGATTTCCCAACTCAGCGAAGAACTTGCTCTAAGTTGTCTTCCAGAAATAACACACTTAGATGAATCGATTCACTCCGCCTGTCCCACCTCCCCAGAAACCACAGCTGAGGAGCTGCTAGCCAGACCTGATTGGTCACAGCTCAGAGCCAGGGAATTATTTGACTGAAGGAAAAATGACCTTGAATCATGTTCTATCCATCCAGGAAGAAGCCAACCACTGTACATTTGATGTTGCACCTATAAGCTTTCTTGCCCCACATACTCATCAGAAATATTTTGACTTAGTCAGAAAGCCTGGGGTTTGTTGAGACTGGGCCTCTGTTAACTAAATGTCTATCTGTGGACAAGTTACCCAACACAAAAAAAAAAAAACCCTGTCCAATGGCATTGACATTTTTGTTAAGATCAAGCGGACACAGTACTTACTAATGTTCTTAACAATTACAGAGATTACACACTGTCACTGGTGTCATCATTAATAATAACGTTTGCATCTTTGGGGTTTCATATTCAAGTTCCACCTCTTTCCTCCTTCCATTTCCTGCTGCCCTTCCCCTGGTCTAGATACCACCATGTTTGTCTAAGCTAGGAGCCAAAGCCCAGCATCTCAGCTGAGAATGATTCTCCGTAATTCAAAGGCTGTTTTTCCTCCACATTTTGTAGCAGTTCAGAAAGGAAAGTCACAGCCATAAATTGTGTACAGAAGGACGACGTGTCACCAAAGGGGCCATTACCTCCTTAGAAGTCAAGCAACATAGATTAGAATGGAAATTATTTGGGATCTTCATCAGTTGGCTGAAATTGCTCAAGGCTCAGCAATTCACTGAGGTTTGCCACTGGGTCATTGATTTTTAATAGTGTGTGTGTGTGTGTGTGTGCATGGGCATACTCCATCCTTTGGTGAAACTCAAAACAGAAAAATGAAAATAGAGACCTCTTCACAGTCGATGATCCTGAGATTGCTCTATGTATCTGAGTTTCTCTGACTAAGTCTGTCCATCCTGTAAATCCTCTCATGGCCACCATAAGGTCTCCATAGGACACAATACATGGCAGGAAGAAGACTGGGAATGAAATGCCTGGAAACACCTCCTCAAATGATGGACTAGCAGCAGTCAAGGTCAGGACCACCTAGAGACTGATGCCATCTTTAGAAATGAGGCATGGAGCTCAGGACCTTCATAGAGGCCCTAATGGTGCCCAGAAGGACACATCATCTTGATCTTCCCCAACCAGGGATCTGATTACCCAGTCCTATCTCAGACTATCAACATCAGCTGGACTCGTGGGTCATGAAAGAGATGGAGAAGTAGGAACAAGAATCAAAGCTGACCATGACTAAGAGCTTCCTATGGACCGTGCCGTGCCTGGCAGAGCAGAGGCAGGTATAACAGGGAAGGGACTGTGGCAACAGTAGAAATTTAAGACAATGTGCTCCTCTGTGGTTCCGTGTCCTCCTCCGTGGTTCCACAGACGAATCCCCAGCTTCTTCACATGATCTATGTGGCCCAAGTCATGGCCTCACACACCTAGACCCTGCCCTCAGGGTCTTCCTTCATCTCCCAAGGGTCCAGTTAATGTCTGCTAAGGGACTCTGTTCATACCCATACCTGAACCTCTTTCCCACTCCACTCTGCTAATCCTATTCATTCTTCATATTCCAGCTGAAATATCACTTCCCCAAAGAGGCCTGTCCACCCCACACCTGGAGAAGCTTTCCCAATCATTCCCAACTCAGCACCACTTTTTGTCACACTTATTACTCCCCTGTTCCCAAAAACATCCAACCCAGGACCCGCCATGCACAGAGGTTCATGCTTCCTCACTGAGTGAGCATATGAAGAGGTGTCCAGCCTTTCCCATATGGACAGGCACATGCTCAGGAGATCAAGCATAGAACATATTCCCAGAGCTGCCAGATCTCTGACTCCTTGCCATCTCCTGGTCTTATTTCATTTTGTGCTGTTGTTATACAGAATACCTGAGACTAGAGAATCTATAAAGAATAGAGAACTGGGACTGGAGAGATGGCTTAGCCGTTAAGACATTTGCCTGCAAAGCCAAAGGATACCAGTTCAACTCTCTAGGACCCACATAAGCCAGATGCGCAAGGGAGTGCATGCATCTGGAGTTTGTTTATAATGGCTGAGGCCCTGGGGCACCAATTCTCTCTCTCTCTCTCCCTCTCTCTCTTCTCTTTCTCTCCCTCTTCCTCTCAAATTAAATTATATATATATATATTGGTTTTTTGAGATAGGGTCTCACTCTAGTCCAGGCTGACCTAGAACTCACTATGTCATCTGAGGGTAGCCTCAAACTCACAGCAATCCACCTACCTCTGCCTCCCACGTGCTGGGATTAAAGGGATGTGCCACCATGCCTGGCTCTAAAATATATTTTTTTAAAGAATAGAGATCTGTTTCTCACAATTCTGAGAAGTCCAAGGTCAAGGGACTTGTGTCTGGCCATGGCCTTTTTGGTATATTATCCTGAAATGAAAGATGTTTGTGTGTGTGTGTGTGTGTGTGTGTGTGTATACATGCGTGCACATGCACATGCATGCATGGGGCTGTAACACACTAACCTCCTTTCATCAGGAAGCCATCTCTAAGATAATGACCACACTCCAGTGATTATGACAATAACCAATTCAGGAAGGCAGAATCTTTGTGAACTCATCACTTCTTGAGGGTCCCACCTCTCAAGTCTGGTGCACTAAGGATGAAGTTTCCAACATATCCATAGAGAGGGCACTCTCCTAATTGTCTCAAGAGCACAGCTCTACCCTGGACCACTCAGAAAGTGCCCTTACCCTCCGCAAATTCTGACACCAACCAAGAGCAGAATTCTTCTCCCAGGAAGACCTTCCCTCTCAGCTCACCCTTCCCTGTTATTCCCTCACACATGACTTTCCATGGCTCAAAGAAAAGTCCTTGCACTCGTCACCTCACGAGTACCCCAAGACTTTCTCTCCTTTTGCACCTGCTAATACTTTTATGTAAAAGGTAACAAGGGTCAGCCCATGGTCAGAATAATTTACCCCTAAGAGCCTTTGCAGTCATTTGAAAGTGTTATGGGGTGGCTAGGGCGCGGCAATGACTCAGTCAGTAAGCTGCTTGCTACACAAGTGTGAGGACTTGAGTTCAGATCCCATGTAAATGCCAGGGTGGCAGTACACGCTAATAAACTCAGCACTTCGGAGGTGCAGGAAGGTGGTTCTCTGGGGCAAGCTGGCTAGTGAGATTAGCCAAACCAGTGAGCTTGGGTTCAGGAAGAGATACTGTCTAAATAAACGAGGCAGAGAGTCACTAAAGAGACACCTAGCAGTGATCTCTGGCCTATACACACACACATACATACACACACAGGAACATGCACACACACATGAACACACACCTCACACATGTACACAGGCAAAAATAAAAAGAAAGCATTGGGAGTTCCTGGCAGTGACAATTAAGAGCCCCTAGAGGTTTCCAAGTCCTCCTTTCCTATAGAAATAGAAGAGGACAAACAGAGAGATGAGCACAGAGAAGATAAGGGGGGGGGGTTGGGGACCAAGGAGAGCACGCAGGCCCAGGAAAAGGGAGGGAGCAGAGTAAGTAGGCCAGAGGGTCTGGGCTGAGGATGCGTGATTAGTACCACTAATCATTTCGCCAGCTCGAAATAGGTTCTTTTCCTCTGAGGCCATCCTCCCAGGGTCAGCAGGCTCCTGATTAACCCAAGTTGCTGCTGAGCTGCTATGAGGCAGAAAGGGACATGTGGGAAGGCCACAGGGTCTCCACCAGGACTGCAGAAATCGAGGTGCCATAGCTACTCCCCCAAGGATTGTGAAGCACAGAGGTGTTCTCTCCAGGGGCCATGGAGCCCCTTATTCAGTGGCCAGCACTCCAGAACAAAGTTACTCAGGCCCCTCCCAGACAGCGGGACCAGGCAAGCCAGGGAGGTAATTGTCAGGGCTTGGGGCCAGCCCCAGGGGATCGTGACTGGAAGCGCCTCCTGTCCTGCACCTGTCACCCTCACTTATCCTCAGGGTGCTGAGCCCAGAGTGCTCTCAGAACAGTGTCTCCAGTGAGTCAAACCACACAGCCCTTTGCTCGGGTCCTTGTCGTCTCTCAGCCGTCAGACTAGACAGTCCCTTTTCCTCCTCCTGTAAGTCACTTGTTCAACATGGTTGTTTGGAACGGGGTTGGGGTGCGGGAGTGCGGCAGAGACCTGGAATTACAGCACCAGTTAATTGCCTGGGTGGCAGCGGGCTGAGGCAGGGACATGTCTGCCTTCAGAAGCCGACCTGGTTCTCTGCTGAAGGTCATTAGAGAAGCAGTGGCATCAAGGTCTTCATCACACAAGGCCACATGGAAGATGACAAGTCGGCTGGCGTGAGTGCAGCTCAGCTTCCAACAAGACACCGGGCATCGCTCCTGGCCTTGGGGCACAGTCCTCTTTCTGAATGCCACCTTCACCGACAGGCACTGCTAATTGGCAGCTGTGGGACTGCAGAGGAGACACCATTTTCCCAAAATATGTTTCTTCCTCCCAGAAGCCCCTAAGACCTTCAGAGTGCAAGCCCAATCCTGCCCCATCTCCAGGGTCCCGTCAGTCCTGCCATCTCCTCTCTAGCACTGTCCTAAGCACAGCACACGAGTCCATGACACAAGTGTCCAACGGGGAGGTAGGTTTCACCTAACTAAAAGGGGGTTGGGGAACTGATTCTGTGCAGACAACATCAGCAGGTATAGGGCAAGGACTAAGAGTCCAAACTGCCTCTGCTCCATCCGGGTAGTGAGGCCCTCTGCCCAGGCCTCTGGATATGGGAGGCAGTGCCTCTAAGATGCAAGTAGACAATGGAGGGGATAGCTCAGTTAGTAAAATGATTACCTTGTCAGCATGAAGAGATGAGTTTGATCCCCAGAACCACAAGAAAAAAAAAATAATTAAAAAAAAAAGCCAGGCATGGTAGGACACATTTGTAATCCCAGTGCTGCAGAGGCGAAGACAGGTTGATCCCCGGGGCTCAATGACCAGTCATTCTAGCCTGCTGAGGAAGAGTGATCAGTGTCCTAAAGGAGTCATCCACAGGCAGGTGACAAAACTCCAAAAAAGTCAGTTAGTAAAGGGCTGGTGCTGGAGAGTAAGAATGATAACTAGTACGTGAGGTTAGGAGTAACTGCCCTACTCCCCTTGCACAAAGTCCATGCCCAGAGGAGAACCCAGAGCCAAAGAGCATAGAGCAGAACCACCTCCTTGTGGGTGCTCTAGCCCCAGGTGAGGACCGCAGAGAAGAAACCCGAGGGAGCTCAAGCTAGGTAGTCCGAAACCGACAGGGAAGAAAACAGCCAAGGCAGACTGTGGCCAAGAGCCAGCACTCTGGACCCTGCTCCCTGCGGAGCTCAGACGGAGAGCCCTGGTCTGGTAGACCTGCCCATCGCAGCGTGGGGAGACACAGCCAGCCACAAGCCTGCTCTTGATCAGCATCTCCCCAGGGCATGAGGCAGCTGCCTCCTGATCCCACCAAGGCACAAGAATGTTCTGGCAGCCTGTGAGATTTCAGAAAGCAACTGTGTGCCTGGGGGTCCACAAAGGCATGCCACTGTCCAGGGAAATGCCTGTCTCCCATGATCTTAGTGCATCAGTATGGCTTTTGCCCTCTGAGATCATAGTTAGGAAGGGTGGCCAGGCCAGCTGTCGCTACCCAGAATCAGAAAACAGTGAAGCCAGTGTCATCCAACCCACCACACTGCCAGCCAATGGGCACAGGCAGGCACTTGGGCACACACACACACACACACACACATCAATCACATTGTGTAACACAGTTCCCCACTCTATTCTGAAGCCTTGACCACAGTGCATACCTCACTGGCCAGGATCAACTTCTATGTATTCCATCCTGGGCATTGAGGGATGGAGGTTCACCTGTGAACCTGACATCCAATGGGTCTCCTTTCAGGATACAACATCCCTTTCAAAATGACCTTGGTTTGTTGATGAGTAAGATTAGTTGAGTAACCTTTCCAAAATCATAATAGCCCTTCACTTAGCAAAGAAAAGATGAATGGTTGGAGCTATTCATCTCCGAGACATGAGGATGGGGTTGTCTTTAAGTAACATTAAGTAACATTAAGTACCCATGTCGGACCCTGAGGACTCCACCACAAATAATGAACAGTACAACTGGAGAGCTATGGAGCGTATACAATAGTATGCTAATTATCAACAAACGGTAATACTGAGTTTGTCTGGAAGGTGAGGGTAATCTTCAGAGATCAGGGGCCACTGGATCTGGCACTTGAGGGTAGAGATGTCCCCCATGGCATCCTGAAGGCCAGCCTGATGCAAGGACTTTCCATGCACCCAGCACTGCAGAAGATGCTTTATACGTCCTTAGCTAATCTTCACAACAATCCCAGGAGTTGGGCACTATCCTCATTCCAACTTGACGGGAGAGGAGACGGAGATGTGGGGTGTGTGGCCCAAGTCACAGGAGTTTGGGAGTAGACTGAGAATCGAATCTGGTAAATGTAAGACTAAGACTAGATTTCTCAATCACCCACACTGTAATCACCACACACAGGCAACAGTGGAGACCAGGATATTCATTAATGAGAATAGGATCACAAATAGTGACAGCAGCTGAGGGACAAAGCCCTGGTTGCCACTTGGATATGAAGAAAGAGAATAATATGCAGGAGGGTGTGAACACTTGCAGGGGCTGGCCAGCCAGACAACTCCACAGGGGACAGTGAAGTGAGCCCAGGTTGCATGGGATGGGGAGAAATAGCTTGTGAGCCACAAGGCAGGAGGAGGCAGCATCTGAAAATAAAGTGTGGCCCAAGATTTGTGGGAGCTTGATACTGGAGAGCCGACTCAATTTTTGGATATGGTTCTGACTTGTTTCCCAAGGAGATAGACACAGAGAACACTCAACTCCCACCAAACCAGATATCCAGAGACATAGAGGCTCCCAAGACCTCATCATGAAGTAGACCTAAAATGAACCCAACATGGCTCAGGGAAATTCACAGAAGAGGGGGTGGAAAGATTGTTAGAGCCACGTGTTGGGACATTATGCACAGAGACATTGCCTCTTCCCCATAACTGATGGCTAAACTCCACAATGTACAACCCACATTCCCCAACGAGGAGGGTCCCTTCAGAGGCAAGGAGGACAGGGAGGAGGCTAACAATGGTACCAACATGGCTGTTTGCACATTGAGTATGTACATAACTAATAAAAAGAATGACATCCAAAAAAAAAAAAAAGAAGAAGAAGCTGGGCATGGTGACACACACCTTTAATCCCAGCACTCGGGAAGCAGAGATAGGAGGATTGCCATGAATTAGAGGCCCTGCGACTACATAGTGAATTCCAGATTAGCATAAACTAGAGTGAGACCCTACCTCAAAAAACAAAACGAAGAAAAAAGAAAAGAAACTGTGGAAGGCAAGAGGGAGGTGTGGGGCCGGGGCAGATGACATGTACCAGTGGGTAGATCCTGGGATAAGCTTATCCTGGGGCAGAAAGAAACCCAGAAGAAAGAGACAAGGGAACCCTGGAGAGGGTGCTGAGGACTGTCAACACATGAAAGCTTGGCATGACAGGACCCAGCAGGGCCACCAGGAGCTGAGGGACGATCAGAGCAGAGGAAGAGTGCGGGTCTGTAGGGTGTTCAAAGAAGATGAGGGGTCAGCTAGTTAATGTCTCAGGAAAGACAGTGAAGCATAAACTGTCAAGGAACACATGAATAGACAGCTTTTGTCATGTGCATGGTTGCTTAAGCAGGGTACAAAAAAATGAAGGTAAAAATGAAGGCCTCAGGGCTGGGGAACCAGTTCATTTCCCCAGTGTAGCAGTCAGCTCCAGCATCGCTGGGATGAACCTCCAGACCAGACACAGTTTATGGGAGGAAGAAGGGGTTCATTGAAGCTTACAGATACATGGGAAGTTCCATAATGGCAGAAGAAACTGGGCCCCCTTTCACAGGCCCATGCTGAGAGAAAAGTCACCACCAAAAAATAAAAATTGCAACCACACTTTAGGAACCTCAGGCAAAGCTCAAGCACTTTGCATATCTTTAGACTGGAATTCTAAATCCATCCCCACACACACACCTTAGGGCTGGACCCTAGGTCTCTACACACCATGACACCAAGTTACAAGCTTGAATAAAACTCCTGAATCAACTGGGGGACAGACATCCATTCAAACTACCACACCCAGCATCCATGTGAAGACCCACGGGCATTCCTTCTGTGGCAGCGAGAGACCCTGGGCTCAGACACGCACAACACACATGCAAATAAATAAATAAATGATGGATTTTTAAACAGGAAAAAATAGACGATGGTCTTCAAGGAACTTCAGAGGGAAAGCAGACGGAAGTGGTGGTGGCATGCTGGAAGAGGGTGATTTTCATCTCAGTTGACTTAAAGTTCTGTAACAATGGCTACATTTGATAGAATATTTACAAAGTACCCATGAGTGCACCAGTTAATCTAAGAATAGGAACGTGGGCAGATCACAATGCATATCCCTAGCTCCTCTCCAGTAGCTACCGTTTCAGGGAAAGCATTGTGTGATGAACCAGGCCAGTTTAAGGAGTGAGAGGAAGGGTCCGCACAGGGGCGGCACCGGGGCAGTACGTTCAGGAGAGAAGGACTAGAAAAATCAAACTTTGCCTGGAGCCAGGAAAAGAGAGGAGGTAAGAGCTAATGCTGGGTCAAGACAAAGAGGAAGACAGTGAGAACTGGAGGCTGAGGGAGTACCTAACAATGATCCTTCCTGCCATCCCTTCAGCAGGTTGATAACAATAACAGGAACAGTAATAATAATTAATGACAGCCCAAGAATGAGGTTAGGAACTTGAGAAGAGCAAGTGGACAAAAGACATGGAAAAGATGGTCGACAAGCCCTGAGGGCCTGTCTGTCCATAGGCAGTGGCTCCCTCCACACCGTGACATTCTCCCCAAGGGCCCACAGCTGGCCAGGTGACAAGCAGAACCAACAGCACTGACCCCAAGGTGTGGCAGTTACCCGATGGGTCTAGTACAACAAGAATATGTTCATCGTGGCGAAGCAACTGGTAGGGGTTGGATTGGATGGGTGCATTGTGGGATTGGATGGGTGCATTGTGGGATCTTGGCTATCTTAGATGAAGATGGGGACAGCCTGGAGCCAAGGAGCAGGATCCAAGGACTGAACATTTGAAGGAGGTCACAGATTAGCTGAGACAGTAAAGCACTCTGAGGTAAGTGTCAAAGGAGCGTTGTGAAGTGCTAAATGAGTTTGCATCTGGCTTTAACACCTATCAGCTGTGTGGCCTTAGGCAGATTTTTTAACATCTCTGAACTCCCCATGAACTCCTTCCTAATAATCCCTCTCTAAGGGGGTTGTCACCCCGAGGCTCCCAGGAGAGAGCCGTGAAAGTTCCTTGTAAGCTGCGCGCAAATGTCAGCTGTGATGCGTCAGGCAGTGAGGTCAGGAGAGTCGCAGGGTCTCAGGCAGGAGTGGAGCAAATCAAGCGACTGCTCTTTCAGCCACTAGTGTGGCCGCTTTCTTCCTCGCTCTGTCCTTGTCCTTCTCGAACCTCATTTAGTTGCTTTCTGACCAATCTCTAAAACCTGCTGGAGTCAATTTGAATTCTAATCTGATCCTCCAAGGGGCCCCCTCCAGCCTCAGCTGGGTGTCATCTATGAAATTAATGAGCGTGCTCTGTTTCATCGTCTAGCTCTTCACTGAAAACATTAAATAGCCCAGGACTCCAGGCATGGAATCACTCCAAATGGCCTCTCACAAGTCCCTGAGGTTATTTTGTTTGTTTGGTTTTTTGTTCATTTGTTTGAAGGCAGATTCTTCTCCTCCCAGATAACCCCATTACCACTGTCTTCTACAGAGATGGTCTGTCTGTGGAAGACCAAAGACACCCAACACTGAAGGCTCCAGCACCTCTCTAAACTCCACTCCACATCTGCCTCCAAAAGCATTCTTTAGAAGACCCTGGATCTAGCACATTGATCCTGGCTCCTGTCCAGTGTCCACACTCTGTGGACCTCTGAACTATCATTCACTCAATGCATGTTTAATGCATGCATTAATCCCTTCCTGCTGATAAAACAAAACACTTCACGCTGAGTAATTAATAAGCAACAGACATGTATTGCCCACAGTTCTACAGGCTTGGAATTTGAAGAACAAAAGTGCCAATAGCTCTCGTGTCTGGTGAGGACTGACTCCTCACATTCTATATGTCCTTACATAACATAAGAGGTGGACAGCTCTCAAAAGCTGTAATGCTTGATCCTGGTTGTCAGTTTGATTGGATTGAGAAGTACCTAAGAAATTAATTAATGAAGCACACCTCTGGAAGAATCTATATGTGGCTATTTCCATAGAGGATTAACTAAGGGGAAAAGGCCCACCACGGACGGCAGTAGTACCCCTAGGCTGGGGGCCTAAAAGGAATAAAACTCGGTGGGGGAAGCCTGGGAACACAGCTGTGTTCCTTCCTCTCTGCTCCTTGCTTGTCATGGTCTGACCAGCCTCCTCTGGCATGTATTCTCACCACTGTGATGTACTGACTTACCTTAGGACCAAAGCAATGGGGATAAGGACCCATGGGCCAAAATCTCTGATACTGTGTGGCAAAATTAATCCTCCCCCTGTAAACTGATGTGTCCACAGGCATTCGTCACAAAGATAAGAACTCTACTACAAAAATCTTTGAAGGGAACTAAGCCCATACATAAAGATAATGACATGGGGACTAGAGAAATGGCTTAGCAATTAAGGTGCTTGCCTGCAAAGCCTAAGGACCCAGGTTCGATTCTCCAGGTCCCAGGTAAGCCAGATGCACATGATGGCACATGTGTCTGGAGTTCGTTTGCAGTGGCTAGAGGCCCTGGCACACCCATTCTCACTCTCTCTCTCTTCCCCCCACCCATATCTTTGTATCTAATAAATTAATTAATTAAAATGAATCTTTAAAAAAAAGATGGCAACATGGACTAAAGGCCCCACTTATAATGAAATGATGGTATTTCATTAGAGATTAGGTTTCATTTTATGAATTCTGAACAGAGACAAGCATTAAGACTCTAACAGTACACAAGAAACAGTGTAAAACCACTAATTTCCCACTGGGGAAGAATCCTTGGGGTATAGCTGGAAATGTCTTAGGTACAGTCCAGTATCAAATCTGCCTCCACCCCACTTTGCCTGGAGGCCAGTTCAAAAGTCCAGGCCCTGGACACAGCACATGTCTCCCAGTCCCTGGTAACCCTCTCCTGTCTACTTTCTGTGCATGAGTCTCACAGAATCCACTCAACTCCCACTGACTACCTACAAAGTGCCAGGCAGCCTCCACAGCCACTGACGAAACAGACATGAACTTGTTTGTCCTTCTGAAGCTGCCATCTAAACCACCCCCTGCCTTCTCTCTGGTGTTCTCCAAAGCAGTCATTCTTCATGCTTGGGTCCTACTTAACAAAGCCTACGCTGACTTCTTGCCCTACATACCAGATAGCAGTTACCAGCCCCTTCTCATTCCCATCTATGTTTGTCCATCTCTCTACTCTGTACCCAAGCAGACAATTTTTCTTCTTTTTTTTTTTTTTTTTTTTTTTTGGTTTTTCGAGGTAGGGTCTCATTCTGGCCCAGGCTAACCTGGAATTCACTCTGTAGTCTCAGGGTGGCCTTGAACCCACGGCAATTCTCCTACCTCTGCCTCCTGAGTGCTGGGATTAAAGGTGTGCACCGCCATGCCTTGTTCAATCTTTCTTTATATAAGCTCTTATCTTTAACCTCATAGAGTCACAGCCAACTTCACCTTAATTTCCCCACCCCCCGGCTTTATTTCTTTTTACTTCTTGGCCACCTCTACCTAATGGGTGAGCCATGCATTTACATTTACAAAGAAACTACAGTACTTTGTAACTCTGTGTGTGTTTACACACACATACACATGCACGCAGGTATAGGTACATGCACATGTGTGTGGAGGCCCGAAGACAACCTCAGGTTTCATTCTTCAGGCACTGTCCACCTTTTGTTGACAGAGGGTTTCTTATTGGAGCTTGCCAAGTAAGCCACATGTGCTGGCCAGTGAGCCCTAGGGTCCTCCTGTGTCTACCTTCTCCCTAGCACTAGGATTACAAGCACAAGCCATCACCATGCCTAGTATCTTATTTTTTTAAGACTTATGTTTATTTATTTATTTATTAGCTACAGAGCAATGGGTGGGGGAGAGAGAGAGTGAGAATGGGTGCACCAGGGCCTCTAGCCACTGCAAACGAAATCCAGATGCATGCATCACCTTGTGCATCTGGCTCACGTGGGACCTAGGGAATCGAACCTGGGTCCTTAGGCTTCACAGGCAAGTACCTTGACCACTAACCCATCTCTCCAGCCCCTAGTATTTTTTAACGTGGATTCTAGTGGTTAAACTCAGGTACTCGTGCTTACGAGGCAAGCACTTTATTGACTGTGCTATCTCCCCAGCCTCCTGGAATTTATTCTCCCACCCCCCTTGAGTAGATCAGCAATATTTCACAGAGCTGACACACAGACAAGAAACAAGTAAAGAACGTGTAAACGATGACACTTTTTAATTGGCACTCACCTCTGTAGAGAGAAACATTTCTGTTTTACCATACAGCGCACACAGAGTGGCAGAGATGGGTGGGTATGTATGCCTCCAGTTACATACCCTGGGACAAATGCAAATGTCTGTCATCAATGGAAAGACCTGTAGGTATGAATTTCCTTTCAGGCAACCACAGAAAACACAGAGAAGGAAGAACTGAAAGGTCACAGGGTGGTCTCACAGTCCCCTGCTAGTCTACCTTGTAACCTTCTCCATCTACCCTAATCAAGACCTCAGCAAATCTTCTAAGCTTTTCTCTAGCTTGTCCCAAATAGCACTGGCTGTCTTCTTGATTACCACAGCAGTTCCCTGACTGGCTCTCTGCCTCCGACTACATCCTCTTCCAAATGGTCCTCTCCAGTAAACACTTCTCTTCTTCAGTAGCTCCCAGTTGTGCCTTGCCTAGCGTGGCTTGCCATGCCTGCCAGCTACAGACTCTACTTGTTCCTCTAGCTTTGTATCTCAATACTCTTGCCTCCAATGCAGACTCAGCCCAGCTACTAGGCCCAGGTCTCACCTAGCTCCATAACCCTGCCTCCTCCTGCGTCTTCCTAAAACACCTTTGACCTTGATACCCTCTTGCCTCCTTTTTACCAAGAGGACTGTAGTCAATCTTGTGATCTCAACCCAGCTTCCCTTGCCTTTCTCTGGCCCCACTCTGGGGTGAGCACACGCTGTCTTCCATCATTGGATATCAGGATCAGGCTTATGACCATCTGCTCCTCTTAGAGGGTAACCTAGCCATGGGGAAAGCAGAAGCTATGTCTGCCTTGGAGAACATGGTATCTACCACTCTGAGCCAGTCCTTGGTAGAGGTGTTCAATTGTTAGAAAACAGCTGAGCATGCTGTCATTCTTCAGTAAGGCTCTACCATCAGCCTAGGAACCTTAAGTGGAATTAATCATTTTGGTGTTTTCTTCTGGGAAATAATAGAATCCAAAATGTATGAGGGGGTAGGGCTTTAGAAACCCTCAAATTCCAATTCCCACTGTCCACTGAAGGACCTGGATGAAGGGGGAATAGCCATGGTGATTAGCATGAGCATTGTTTTAATGAGTGGTTATCCACCCACCGTGCTAACCACACACAAGTCTGCCCACCAAGAACCCATGGGGTAGGAAAGGATTTTCCTATCCACTTTCTCACTTGAGCTCCACACATCCCACAGTATGGATTAGCCAGGTACTATCAATATCTGCATTTTATTGATTGGAAAACTGAGGCACCAAAAGCTACAGTCACAACTTCTAGGAAAGCAGGAAGGTCCTTTGGAATCCCCAGATCTCTCTCTCTCAGAGAGAGAGAGAACGAGAAAGAAAGAGAAAGAGGCCAGTATCTGGCCTTCACTCTTTCCCCCAAATAGGGTCAGATGCTAACAAGGAGCACAGTGATGCAGTCAATACCATATTGCCATGGCAATGCATCCCTAGCCTGCTGATGGGGTTGTAACCCAACAGACTCTCAGGACAAAGACCCTCCTCCTGCTTCCAGCCAGGGTGAAACTGTCTCCAGAGCTAATGGACTAGAGGGGCAGGCAGCAACTCTCAAACTCGTCACTGTTCAGCCAGGACCTGACTTTATTTAAGAAAATTATTTTTCCTTCAGTCTCATGGGCAATGGACTATGTCCTGCCTTCTTAAAACTAAGATTTGGAAGCCAGAGCTGACCTGACACATCCCTCCAGCTTCCCTATGCACACTTAAACATTCTGCCAAAACTAATATCTTTATTCCTAAAACCTTCAATTCACATAGGGCAAGCAGCGCCTGCCTGTGCTGTATGGAGCATGCACTTCAGTCTTTATATTACCCAGAGGAATGAGCTGCTATTATGAAATCATTAAATTAATAACTTGGTAATATAGGCAGATATATAAAACAATCTGTTCATAGAACAAAAGAAATTACTACGTTCCAAACATTCATAATTTAATTTAACAGCGAATTAAAGTAGCATACATAATTTTAGCCTCAAAATGTCAATAGAATTATGTAAATACAGTACCAAGTCCCAGGCTGTGTTTGTGTGTGTGTGTGTGTGTGTGTGTGTGTGTGCGCGCGCGTGCGTGCATGCACGTGCATGTACGGGGTTATGGGTGTGAAGGGAGGGCCTGACATTTCCCTCCTGTAGGCCTCTCTTCTTTACAACAGAGAAGCAATTGGCAGAAATAGATGAGGTGCCTAGCTTTTAATTAAGAATTTATTAAACATTCAAAGAGCTGTGGAGGGAAAAAGCCAGCAAGGCACTCTGCTGGCTGCCAGGGCTGGGCGCTGAGCAAACAGAAACTGTTCTGAGGACCAGAAGCCAGCAGGGCTCCTCAGAGCTCCTGTGTAGGCAGATCATGAGTGGCCACTGGACTTGGGCCACATCGTCTTCTATGAGAATCAAAGGGATTTTATAACTGTGAAGGTGACATAATGGGGTGGGGTCTGTGGGCTAACATAGCGTTATTGGGGTACATGACCAGGACATGGGGATTGTGCTGCCTCAATATTTGGCAAGAAATAACCCATCACCTTGGCAAGCCTGAGGATGGGTTAAGGTATAAAGTTAACAGGCCAGGCTCTGGCCCATTCCAGGCAATCCTACAAACATCTACTTCCTGTGAACCTGTGAACCAAAGGAAATAAGTGAGGCCTGATATTCTATGGGTTCCTCCATGCAGAAGTTTCTGACTGGCCCTCTATGATGTGATCCTCAAACTTCATTCAAAGTGCACCAGGGTTGAGAGGTGAAACCTTTAAGAGGTGATGAGGTCATGAGGGTAAAGCTGAGTGAATCAGAGCCCACCCCCCCACACATAAACTCACGTGTTTTGAATGCTTGGTCCACAGCTGGTGGCAATTTGGAAAGTGGAGCCTTGCTAGAGGAGGTGTTTGGCTGGGAATGGGCCTTAGGGTGTTATAGCCAGATCTCATTGGTCAGAGCTCAGCTTGCTTGCTTGCTGCCATTTATTACCTGCTGTGTCAATATTGCAATGCTCAGCTCTGCTCTTCTGTCCTCTCCTCACCATGATGGAGCTTCCCCTCAAGACTGTAAGCCAAAATAAATCCTTCGCTTCCATCAGCTGCTTTTGGTCAGTGTTTTGCCCCAGCAATACAAAGGTAACTACAGCATGCTGTCATGGATTAGTAGGGGAGTGGCTTGGTTATTTCTGAAGTAGGTTCTGATAAGTAGTCTGGCCCTCTTCCTCTCTCTTTCTCTCTCACGTGTGCTCTCTTGCTTTTTCACCTCCCATCATAGAATTATGCAGAGAAAAGTCCCCAGCAGATACAGACTCCTTGACTCTCTCTCTCCTTGCATGCAAATAAACAAATTAAAATGTTTTAAAAAGAACAATGTTGCTTCAGTGTTAAAGATATGAGCAGAGAATAAGACAATAGTTCACCAAAGTTTCCCTGAAAAGGGGGAACAGTTAACTTGAGCTTGACAGATGATTGTGCTATAGCCAAGAGGAACAGATGTGGAAGGAATAGGAAAAATGTAAAAAGCTAGAGTGTATAAGGAATAGCAAACATTCTTGTAGGTGAGAGATAGAAAAAAAAAAGACAGCACTCTATTAGAAAGACTTTGATAGCTAAGACTTATTTTTATTTATTAGCATCAGAGAGAGAGAGACAGAGAGAGAATGGGCCCACCAGGGCTTCCAGCCACTGGAAACAAACTCTGGATGTGTGTGGCCCCTTGTGCATCTGGCTAATGTGGCCCTCCAGCCCAAGATTTTTTTCCTTATTAGTTATGTACATACTCTGTGTAAACAGCCATGTTGGCATCATCATTAGCCTCCTCCCTGTCCTCCCCTCTGTGAAGAGACAAACATCATTGGGGAACGTGGGTCGTGCATTGTGAGGGTAGCCATCAGTTATGGGGCAGAGGCAATGTCTTTATGCATAATGTCCCAACTTATGGCTTAACAATCCTTCCACGCCCTCTTCCGCAAATTTCCCTGAGCCCTGTTGGGTTCATTTTAGGTCAACTTCAATGATGAGATCTTGGGAGTCTCTGTGTCCCTGGATATCTGGTTTGGTAGGAGTTGAGTGTTCTCTGTGTCTATCTCCTTCACCCTTGTGCTGGTACCACGTACACCAAGAAAGCAGCACTCTTACTTATTTGCCCAATTCCTCTATGATTTCAGCTGGGGCCCTGGTGAGATGCTATGGGCTGAATCTCTCCTCAGGTTCTGCATCTATCTGAAAAAGAGAAGCAGATTCTTCAACAGAGAGTGAAGTCAGCACCAGATAAATGGGATAACTGTTACTATTTTAGAGAGAATTTAATAGGTGTAGGCCCTCTTGTAGCTCAAGATTGATGGGAACTTGATATTGGAGAGCCGACTTGTGTTTTGGATATAGTTCTGATTTGTTTCCCAGTTCCAGCTATGGGTTCCATTCCACTAAGAGGATCCATTAGCCAATCCAAGAGCAGTTGATTACCCACAAACAAAAATATATAAAGGCTCCTACCTTTAAAATCTTTCTCCTTTGTGAGCAAGAATGGTGAACTAGAAAAGGAAAATTAGCACCAAATAATCCAGTTACTAAGCAGTTATAGTAGTTTAGGGCCAAACAGAAAAACAAGGAACCCAAAACTATATCAATAGGAATAAAAAAGAGGAGACAGGGAGCCACCTTGTAAAGATAAATTTGAGAGTTCTTAACTATGATCCACACAGGGTAATTGCTGAAACAATCATATAATCTAAGAGCTAATGCAGGTGAAGGGAGGGGCTTGATCCATGTAATCACTCAGGGCTCCAGACTCCTTCCACATTGTGGCTCCATCGTAGTCCACACAGCTCTTCACTGGTCCCTGTGCACATAGCCAGCAGGTGAGGGCAAGGAAACATCATGGAAGATTGTACACAAGCTCATGTTGTCAAGCCTTAAGGTTGCAAATATCATGTTTCGTTAACAAAAAGCTTGTTCATCGACCTCATGGGAGGCCAAGATATGTATATGTAGCCTTGCTATCCAGGAAATAAGTGAAACAACATGCCAGTTTCTACAAGTAGCTATGGAGGAAGAGGGGTAGTTAGGAGTAACTAATTTCAGACCTAGAGATTAAAAGATTAATGAGGCCAGGGGTACAGAAAATTTAAGAGGGGAAATACAAGGATATACATGACCTTGTACATGCACATGCCTATAACTTAAAAGAATCCAAGAGGGGATGGAAGGATGGCTTAGCAGTTAAGGCATTTGCCTGCAAAGCCAAAGGACCCAGGTTCGATTCCCCAGGATCCACGTTAGCCAGATGCACAAGAGGGGCACATGCGTCTGGAGTTCATTTGCAGTGGCTGGAGGCCCTGGCATGCCCATTCTCTCTCTCTTCCTCCCTCTCTCTCTTTCTCTCCCCCCTCTTTCTCTGTAAAATGAATAAATAAATAAAATATTTTAAGAAAAAGAACCCAAGAGAATTATAAGATAGCTTTGCTAATGCATGTAGTCACACTGTCCTAAACACTTCACACTAGTGTGACTCTTCCATAAATGTTACATGAAGCAATGTGGTGCACACACAACACCAGAAACACATGCAATAAAAACTGAATAATATGGACTTCAGTGTCAAAAAATACTGTTTATGAGGGCTGGAGAGATTGCTAAGCAAGTTAAGGCACTTGCTTGCAAAGCCTCATGACCTGGGTTCAATTCCCCAGTACCCACATAAAGCCAGATGCACAAAGTGGTGAATGCATCTGGAGTCTGCAGTAGAAAGAGTTTCTTGCATGCCCATTTACTCTCTCTCTCTCTCTCTCTCTCTCTTTCTGTCTTCCTCTGTTTGCAAATAAATAAAAGTATTTATAAAATGTCTATGAGATGTGCATAGTGGGACATGCCTGGAATCCCAGCACTCAAGAGACTGAGGCAAGAGGATCATGACTTTTAGGCTAGCTTGGGCCACATAATGACACACTACCTGAAAATAAACAAACAAGCATTGATGTACCACAGGACACTATCAGGACAATGAAAAGTAAAATCATGGAACGAGAGAATAGGAGAAAATATTTGCAAATAGGATAAGGATTAAAATCCAGAACAAACCAACAACTACAACTCAACAACAAAAAAAGTTTCCCAATTCAAAAAGGGCCAAAGGACTTGAATATATATTTCTCCAGAGAATGAGACATAGGGAGGAAGGAAGGGAGGAGGAAGAAAAAAGAGAGGTAAAGAAAACAGAGAGAGTAAGCTGGGCATGGTGGTGCACATCTTTAATCCCAGCACTTGGGAGGGAGAGGTAGGTGGAAAGCCTTGAGTTCGACGAGGCCACCCTGATACTACATAGTGAGTTCCAGGTCAGCCTGGACTAAAGTGAGACCCTACCTCAAAAAAGAGAGAGAGAGAGAATGAAAAAAGAAACAAATTAACAAATGTTGGCATAGATATAGAAAAACTGAAACCCTTGAGAATTGCTGGTAGGAATGTAAGTGGTATACTTGCTGTGGGGGAAAGTATGGCCATTCATGATGAAATAAACTTTGAATTACTATAACATCCAGCAATTATATTTCTGGGCATATCCACAAAAGAATTGAAAGCAGAGACTTAAACTGGCATTTGTTCATAAATGTTCAAAGCAACTTAAGTTTCCATAATGGAAACGAATAAACAAAATACATATGAGACATGCAATGGAACCCTACTTATTCCTTTAAAAAAAAATATTTTCCTAAGCCGGGCATGGTGGTGCACGCCTTTCATCCCACCACTCAGGAGGCAGAGGTAGGAGGATCGCCATGAGTTCAAGACCACCCTGAGACTACATAGTGAATTCCAGGTCAGCCTGAGCCAGAGTGAGACCTTACCTCAAAAAAAAAAAAAAAAATTCCTAGTTTTATTTATTTGAGAGAGAGAGTTAAAGTGACAAAGAGAGAGAGAGTGGGTGCATCAGGGCCTTTAGCCACTTCAAACAAACTCCAGACACATGTGCCACTTTGTGCGTCTGCCTTATGTGGGTCCTGGGGAGTAGAACCTGAGTCCTTTGGCTTTGCAGGCAAGAGCTTTGACCACTAAGCAATCTCTCCAGCTCTGGAACCCTAGCTATTCTTAAAAAGAAAGGACATTTGGACAACTGCTACAATGTGGATGAACCTTGAAGTTAAGCTATGTGAAATAAACCAGTCATAAAAGAAATAGTATATGAGTGCACTCTACAAGGGGCCTAGAGGAATCAGATTCATAGGCAAAAGGTAGAATGACGGTTGCTAGGAGCTGGGGGAGGGATATGGTGAATTAGTGTTTAACAGGTACAGAGATTCAGTTTGGAAAGATAAAAGTGTCCTTGAGATGGATGATGGTGACGGTTGTACAACAATGTGAATGCACTTAATGCCACCAAGCTATACACCTAAAAATGGTTATGATGGTGAATTTTATGTTAGGTGTATTTTACCACAATAAAAAAAAGAAGGGTGAGTTCATCTACCGAAAAGTGCTGAGCCACATGGAGAGTCCTTGTTCAAAGCGGGTTCGCTCCTGATAGATGCTATCTAAAACCCTGTCTCCACACATCTGCCTCCTGGGTAACCCATCACCACAGTCTTCCATTCCCACCCTGCTTCTCCTGAATTACTTCAATAGTCTGATAATGCAAAGGAAAGGAATGGGTGTCTTATTAGAATATCTTCCACCTCCCTCAGCATGCAGTCTTCCCTTTGAGTGTTAACGGAATTGTTAGAGTCAGAGCCTGAGTTCTGACAGCCTTAACAAACCAGGCCCAGCCTCCCATCCCCGGCAGGCCAATTAAAGAAACAGGTAATAGTAAAGAGCAGAAAAAAAAGAGATTTATTCAGGGGCTGGAGAGATGGCTTAGCGGTTAAGCGCTTGCCTGTGAAGCCTAAGGACCCCAGTTCAAGGCTCAATTCCCCAGGACCAGATGCACAAGGTGGTGCATGCATCTGGAGTTTGTTTGAAGTGGCTGGAGGCCCTGGCATGCCCATTCTCTCTCTCTCTCTCCCTCTCCCTCTCTCTCTCTCTCTCTCCCTCTTTCTCTCATTGTCCATCACTCTCAAATAAATAAATAAAAATAAACAATTTTTTTTAAAAAAAGAGGTTTATTCAATGTGGTTACATTGGGAAGAAGAACAAAGAGGACAGCAACACCACCACCATTGTGGTTTGAATGTAAAATGGCATCTATAGACTCTGGTGTGTTTTGAATAGTTCATTTCTCCAGTTGCTGGTGCTGTTTGGGAAGGCTGTGGAACCCTTAGGAGGCAGAGTCTTGCTGGAGGAAGTTTGTCACTGGGGAGAGGCATTGAGGCTTTACAGCCAAGCCCCACTTCCTATCCACTGCCCAGGCAGCCCTGCCATGCCTTCTCCTCATAATGGACTGAAACATAATCAAAAAATAAACATAACTTTCCCTCTTTTAGTTGCTTCTGGTCAAATATTTGATCACAGCAATAAGAAAGTAAACAATATACCACAACTACCCCACTAAGTCTATCTTTTAGGTCCTGACACGAGAACCAGGTTTAAATAGAAGACAAGAGGTATGCTTAAACATAAGTCCTGGGGCTGAAGAGATGGCTTAGCGGTTAAGGCACTTGCCTGCAAAGCCAAAGGACTCAGGTTCAATTCCCCAGGAGCCACATAAACCAGATGGAGTTTGTTTGCAATGGCTGGAGGCCCTGGCGCACCCATTCTGTCACTTGCTCTCTTGGTCTCCCTTCCGCTCCCTCTTCTTCTCTTTCAAATAAATACATATATATATATATATAAAGTGAGTTCCGGTCAGGGACCTCATCACCAAAATGTTTGGCTCAAGTCTGTCCTGCAAAGGTAATATGACAAGTTGCCAGAACGAACCATGTGAATCTCTTTTCAGGAGCCAAACACCCTGCCTCCCCTTCTACTTTCAGCCTTTTCCTTCTTCCATGAGATGAGGCAATTCCAATTTCTTAGAGTGTATCATTTCAATAGTCTGGTAGCCAAAAGGAGATGTGCAGGTGTCTCTTTAGAATACCTTCCTTTCTGCCAAGACAGTTATGTGGGGATCTGGGTTAAAAATCACAACATCCTCTTCTGCACAATTTTCCCAAGCCAAAAAAAAAAAAAAAACCTCCTTGCTCAGAAATGATGGAGTCTCTCAAGAAATTCTCAAATCCCTTTTCTGTGCACCCCCAATAACCTGACTTCAGTTCCAGTTTACCCGAAGCTCAACTCACTGCGTGTCGTACTGACAACTGTACCAGACAGAGGGCGCTCATTCAGCTCTCGCATCGCATCCATCCTTCCTCTCACCAGGCGTCATCTTTGTGAGGTGCACACCGCTTCGTAGGTATCATGTCATGTAGCCTGTGTCCTGTGCACATGCCATGAGGGGAAAGCAAGGACTGAAACACTCCATCAGTGTCTCAACGTGTCCAGGTAGGGAGCGGCCAGGCTGGGGTTCCAACATAGGCCACCAAGCATCACCTGATAGGGACAGCTAGCAGCAACCCAAAGCTAACAGGCTCCATGTGCGTTCCAGGGGCTCCTTACACATGACAGCTTGCAGAACCCGCATAGCAATGCTGTGAAAGAGGCTGTGACCACACCACTGTGTACTTGAGAGTGCAGAGGCGGGTGCAAACACGTTAAGTAACTTGCCCAGTACAATCCAGCTGGCAAAGAGTGGGACATAGATGCAAAGCCCAAGCAGCCCGATGGCAGAGTTGTCCTGAGGACTGCTCCCCTCCTCCCAAGGGCACAGAGTAAGCAGCATGAGAACCAGAGCCTAGCCCACCCCTGCGAAGACCCTGCTCGCTCTGACTCGTGCACCCTGTGGCAGCCACAACAGCCACTTGTGCCACCAACAACACCCCACACTTTTACTGATGTCATAGTCGAACCGAATCATTAGAGATGCCATCAACGTCTGGAGAGTTTGGCTATCATGGGATAAACGCCACACATTTGGTGTTAGAAGTACAAGAACTAGGGCTGGAGGGATGGCTTAGTGGTTAAGGCGTTTGCCTGCAAAGCCAAAGGACCCAGGTTCGATTCCCCAGGACCCATGTTAGCCAGATGCACAAGGGGGCACAAGCATTTGGAGTTTGTTTGCAGTGGCTGGAGGCCCTGGCATGCCCATTCTCTCCCTCTCTCTCTCTCTCCGTCCCTCTTTCTCTGTCAAATAAATAAATAAATAAAAATAAAGTATTTTTTTAAAAGAAGTGTGAGAACTACATGAATGGTTTTTTGTTCACATGTTTACCCTCATATCCAAAACTCACAATTCATTCATGTAATCAGATTTACCAAATGCTTTCTACAGCCAGGCTCTGTGACACATGTGAGGGACACATTGGTAAGGAGGACATGGTCCCATTCACTTAAACAGTATCAAACACAGGCCTCAGTGGCTCCTTTGATTGTCATAAGCAGTTCTGTATTATGGTCACGTACATTAGGCTCCCGGCGGTGAAGGTAGTATCTTACAAAATTTTGCATTCATCTCCAATCCCAACCTGGGTCAACACACAGGAATTTTCTTCGATGAGTCAATGTTTGAATGGCTCCATGAGCCCTACAGAATCACAAATCTTATGAAATCAACTCAGCCTTCTGTGATGAGTCACGAGTTGTAGAACGAAGAAGTATCTTGGTAGAACTGTCTTGGCAGCATAGTCTCCTAGACTCATTCTCTTACTTGTACTATTGATCATTTGCATAGCAGTCAACATTTACATAATATTTGCACATCCATTTTCTAACTTAATCTTCCGTGGTTGGGAACTATAATCTTTTGTGGTGGCTTGAAACTAATTTTTTAAAATATTTTTACTTGTTTATAAGTACAAAGGGAGAGAATAGTCGTGCCAGGGCCTCTTGCTGCTGCAAACAAACTCCAGATGCATACGCCACTTTGTATGTCTGGCTTTATGGGGTCACTGGGGAATCAAACCTGAGCCAGCAGGCTTTGCAAGCAAGTGCCTTTAGCCACTGGACCATCTCCCCAGCTGTGAAATTAATTTTCCATGTTGATGACTTCTGATTAAGTTGTCAAACCAAAGAGGTCATCTGAAATTACACATAATAGCCCCAGAGTAGTAGACTGGGGTGAGAGAGCTGGAGCTCAGAGTGTCTTAGAGATGAGCCAAGCCTGTTAAATGAGGAGCCGTGCCTCACAGCGCCATTACTGAGGGTGACACTGGCCCACAGGGCTTACTCAACAAAGGTGATGAAAGTCAAGCTGTCTCTGTCAAAAATGGTAGCCCATCAAAATGATGTTGTCACATTAATAAACACCCTAAAATCTCAAGAAGCTGCAATCAAGTGACTATCATTAAGTGACTTTGTCTTAAAGCCCCAAATGGAAGGCCTTCCTAAAACCTCCTTTATCCCTAAGCCTAATTCCTAACGGAACCTCTTCAGGCTCCACCCAGCTCCTAAAGCAAGCCCTAGACTAGTGTTCTCTGCACTCAAAACTTATGTCTCCTTGTTTGGAGTTGCTTGGTTCATTCAGAAGTTCCACTTCAGCCTTCAAATTTGAAAGACATGATGTTTTCCATTGGATTCAAATTAATTTGCTGTAATTCACACCAGTGTATTTTGATTGCTTTTGATTAAGTTTAACAAACTAAAGGAGTCTGCCGAAATTAAACATCAACGTAAACAATCCCTTTTTAAAGCTCCGTCCGCATAATTATCAGCCTTGTCATTCCTGCTAAATATATCCATTATGTGACAGCTCCTAAGCCCAAGTAGTGGTAATTAATACAGAATCCCAACATCAATTCTAGAGAAATCCTATAAAATCAAGAGAAACTCATTTGCATAACTTCTAAAATGCATGAATGAATTGTTTTTGAAACAGGCATGAAAAGAAAGGGGCTTTCACAGGTCAGAATTTCTTTGTAAAAAATAAATAAATAAATAAAACTGGTGGCATAGTTAATATTGGGTTGTTGCAAAGAAAAGTAGGTCTTTAGCAAAAAGTATGAATAAACAGGTAAATGACTCTTTGGAGCCGTCACTTTACAGAAAGCCTCCCCAAAATTAATGGCTAGTAATTAACCACCCAAGCAACTAATGGGCTGAGAAAAGTTCACAGGCAGCTTTGTAACATTGCTGAACAAGACGAAAATTAAAGTTAATATCATTTTATTAAAATGTGGGGAAATAATTTAAATATTTTAAGGGAGGAAAGAAAGTCCTTTCTATGCCTCCATTTATTTGTTTACTTTCATCCAGGGAAATACAGAGGGGGGGGGGGTAAGAAATGTTGGAACCAAGCTGCCAGTGGCAAACTCTGCTCTGTTGCTTAGAAGCTGAATAAACGAGTCTACGCCCAGTGTGCAACCGACTGAAGCCTGGTGGAAAACCAGGGTGTGCATAAGCCAGCTCTACTCCCGGCTCGCTCCACAGCCGGCATCAGCAAACACAGGACAAGGTCAGGGCAGGGCCAGTGGTACGGTGGGCACCCACCCACCCAGGGAGACTTTGCCTTGCTGGCACTCAGTAGCTCTGGCTGCAGCGCCTCTGTCTCCATGCACATCCATTATTCATGATAATAATAAGCAAAAGTATAACTAATATGTACCAAGCGCTTATCAGATGCCGTACAAAGCACTTTTTTTTTTTTTTTTGCTTACATTATTGCCTTGAATCCTCACAACAGCTCATGAGGAAGTTTCTGCCGTGGGTATCATTTTTGTTCTAAAAGTTTAAATATTTCCAATGATAAAAGATCAGCCAGCTTAGCGTGGCAGCAAAGCAAGTTTCTGGATGTGCGGGCACGTGTCTTTAAAGTCGAAAGACCTAGGTTCATTTCCCCAGGACCCACGTAAAGTCAGATGTACAAGGTGGCACATGCGTCTGGAGTTCATTTGCACTGGCTAGAGGCCCTGGAATGCCCACTCTGTCTCTTTCTCTCTACCTGCCTCTCTCTCTCTCTCTCTCTCTCTCTCTCTCTCTCTCTAATAAATAAATACATATTTTGTAGAAAGGGGAAAGGGAATAGAGCACTGGCATTCACCGCTCTCTGCCTCTTGACTATTGACACAATATGAGCATGCAGCCTCCACCACAATGACCTGTGCCCTCAGACCATGACCTAAAGGTTGCTTTCATCAGGTATTTTGCTACCACCACAAGAAGATTCCCCGATAAGTAAGACCACTGCCCCCTTGTCACTCTTCCAGCACTTATTTGCTCCCTAACAAACTTACCCCGCATCCTGCTCTGCTTCTTTTCCCAAACGTCTGTTACCTGAGTCCCTCTGAATTGTGACTAAGCAGGTGGCAAAAGCCATGGCTGATGGTGTATAAGACGCCAGATCCCTGGCAGCAGACCTGCACCGCATTTCAGCTCGTAAAAGGAGTACCTAGCGTTCAGTAAGTACTCACTGAAGAGTTGTAGAAGCAAATGAATAAACTGAGATAAGTCAGGGAATTTTTCCAGGAGCACCTAACTTTCCTCAGGACCCTGGGGTGTAAATGTCATGACCAGAGGGAGCTTGTCACATTAGAAAGGTACTAGTCAGGTAACCGGTTCTATGAGCTAGATACTGAAGAAGGAGGACGCAGAGCTGATGTCTCCCCTGCTTGTGGCAGGCTGCTGCTGGGAACATAGGAAGCATCATGGCACACTCCTCCTTCCCTTCTCTTTCTCCTCCCCAAGTTCCCTCACCTCGTGCTCAGTAAAACAGCATCTACTCTATACCTCTCATGTGCTGGCCAAAGGTAAAATATATAGAGAACTAAGTGGGAGTCCTCAGTGAGCTTGCATTCACGGGGAGGACCTTAGCGCTTACACACAGTAGTGCATCTCTCCCCTTTGAAGATTCTGGGACACAGGTGCCTTTTGCCCCTGGGCTTCTTTGAGGCCACGTTCATGAAACGCCTGCAGATCTCCCCTGATGAATGGAGAGGGATCCATGGGGTTTGGCTGTCCTGCTCCCTCAAATCTGAAGCCACTGCCCTTGGATGTGCAATCTAAGGTGAGAATGGGAGCTATTGTTTCCCACCATGGCATCCAGATATGCCTAGAGGAGGTGCCCTTTACTCACTCACAGAAAGGTATCCTGAGGACTAGAAGCCCTGTATGCAAGGGATCCTTTATTAAAGGTCAGTTCAGGACTCCTTCTGGGAATGGAAATAGGGAAGAAAGAGCTCATTCTACGAGTACCTGGTGCATGAAATGTACCGTGTGGGTATTTCCCAATGTAATTCTCACAGCAGCCCAGTGTGCATGGATTTTCATCCATGTTTTCATTGTGTATATGTGTGTACATGCATGCACAAGCTCAAGTGTGCCACAGTTCACATATGGAGGTCAGAGGACAGCCTTGGGGTTTCGGCCCTAGTCTTTCATTTTGTCTGAGATGGGGTCTCTCTGTTTTCTTTTGCCACTGTGAATGCCAGACTAACTGGTCCACACTCGCTTTGGGATTCTCCTGACTCTGCTTCCTAATGTCATAAACTCATTAGGATTACAAATACATGTGATAGTTGCATCTGGCGTTATGTGGGCACCAGTGGGCCTGAACTCTGACTGGTCACTAGGCTTTTATAGCAAGTGCCTGTAACCACCGAGCTATCTCCCCAGGCTTTATCCCTATTTCCAGATGAAACACCTGAGGTCTGGAGACGCGAGGTGGGCTCAACTGAGAATGAACCTAAATCTATCAAGCCCAGGACAGCTCTCCCCACACCACGGAGCCAGGATGCCCAGCCCCATCCTTCCCTGCACTCTCTGTGTGGCTACTTCTCATGCCTTCCTTTATGGAAAGCACTAAGCAAGAAAGAAAAATCAATGAGAAATAATAAGTATTAAAAAAGAAAACACGACACCATAAAAATACCAACTCGAAACAGTAAAATCAAAAGGATGGTTTTAAAAACCAACTGAGCAAAATCAGCTAAGGGTGATTAATTTGAATTTTAAAACCTTAAGCCATAACACCATGACCAAGAGAAAAGACAGAGGCCAGGCTTGAGGGCAGGGGGGGGGGGGCATGTTTTATAAGATGGGTAGGTTTTAGAGTTGGGGAGCTAATCTCTGCCTACACTCACCTTGTGGACAAAGTCAGCTTTCCTGGAGGCCTTGTGGACAAAGTCAGCTTTCCCTGGAGGCGTGCAGGAAGCCTTTCTGGAGGGGGTGGCATTGCAGGTGAACTTTATATGGCTCCTTATTGAAAATAAAGTCTCAGTAGGAAGGGAAAACTATAAATAAATTAATTTTGAAAAACCAGTGCTTGCCAGGCATGGTGGCACACGCCTTTAATCCCAGCACTTGGGAGGCAGAGGTAGGAGTATTGCTGTGAGTTCAAGGCTACCCTGAGACTACATAGTGAATTCCAGGTCAGCCTGGGCTAGAGTGAGACCCTACCTTGAAAAAAAAAAAAAAGACAGTGCTTAAGTGAGTGGAGTTCATGAGAGATGAAGCTAAGTTTTGGGGTGATTCAGTGGCAATCAGATTGACTAGAGCAAGTTGTTCACCTGGAGGGGATGATGACACAGAGGGCAAGAGACAGTTTGGCCCAGCCAGAAAGAACTTCAAGTTCAGTCCAGGAGTTTGAACCAAGGTCAGGACCAAGTGCAGAAGGTTGAAGGTTTGCCCCAGGATTACCTGTGGCTGGGTCCCGACCAGTGGAGCTGAAGGACAGCTCCATGGACTCAAGGTCACAGGACCATGTGAGAAGCTCGAGAAGGACAGGCCCCGAGGGAGCTGCGTCCTCTGCTGCACGAGGACTTGGCCCAGTTCTGCTCTCCCCAAGTGACGAGGTGTCAGAGGCAGTCAGGGATCTGGTGCAGAGGAGCAATGCTTCTTGGCAGGAAGTGTGAGCACTGTAGGGCTGACTGGATGGTGGCGATCACAGTGAAGGGATGGAAAAGGAGAAAAGGAGAGCAAAATGCCCACAGATGGAGACAGAAAAGTGTACCCCAGTAACTACGGGTGGGTTCCATCCAGGGAATGTTCCGCAAGTAATGTGGCAACTCCAGCTCCTGAGGTAGGACTAACCTCTTCCTCCAAACTCATTGTACTCCTCACCTCCTGACACTCACACACATGCCTCCTCACACGCCATACATTCACACACCTCATCTCCTCTTCAATCCCTGGCATACACACACCTACTCAGACACTCCACACACTCACACATCTCACCTCCTCTCCCATCCCTGACATTCACACAAGCACCTGATCACATACTCCATGTATATATGTATATTCACATCTCACCCCTCTGCACACACACACACACACCTACCTGCCTGCTCAAACATTCCTTCACACTTCACTCCTCACAATGCTCAGACACACACCTGCTCACATACTCCATACACTTGCAGGCCTCACCTTTCCTCCCCTCCCAATGCTCAGACACCCCACTCAGACGCTTACACACTTCACCTCCTCTCCTCACCCCAACATTCAACTCCTGACACACTCATACCTGCTCACACACTCACACATCTCACGTCCTCTTCCCTCCAGAACTCATACATACCTGCTCACACACTCCACACACATACATATCTCACCTCCTCTCCCCTCATGACACTAACATACACACACCTGCACATACCCTTGCTCATAACCCATGAAGTACGAAGATATACACTCACAAGCAGTGATCTGCACACACACACACACACACACACACACACACACACACGAGTCATACACGCACATAGTCCACACACAGAATCAGACAAGCTTCAGCTCAGATTATTGTAAGTTTCATCATTCTCAGCAAAATTAGTGGAAAGGGCCAATGCAGCGAAACTTCACAAGGTCACACGTATTCAAGTTAAAAGGATTCTGTGTCACTCTGTGACTGTGACCTTCCTTTCTTCGCTTGTTTGGGTGGGTGGCATTGTCCTGTCCCTCCTAGTCCAGAAGAATGATTATAAAGATAACAGGGTGTCTTCTTTCTA
Source organism: Dipus sagitta (assembly GCA_036346955.1). Lineage (NCBI taxonomy): Eukaryota > Metazoa > Chordata > Mammalia > Rodentia > Dipodidae > Dipus > Dipus sagitta. The sequence continues at coordinate 19,849,629 of CM070783.1, forward strand.
TTGTTTCTGACAAAACATGAAGCTTATATTCTATATACATTTCCAATGATTACTTTTCTTCCTTATGTAAAGTCCTAAGTCAGGAGACCACATCTCTGGGCTAAATCAGAGTTTCCAAAACAGAAACTCCCCCCGCCCCTGTCTTTAGGCCATTATCCTAGAAGCACCCTTAGTCCTCAACCAGGAAGCAGCTGACGTCCTCTGATTGCCGATTCCCTTCCGTGTGTCCCAGCTCTGGGGTCTCTCGTCTGGGAGGCAGTTCTGTGGGCAGCTAGTGGATGTGCACTCTAGAGGCCCCTGTAGCAGCCCTGTGAAGGGCTGGTGTTTGTAGGAGGGTCACTTCAGTGGTGCGTATGGAAGATGGCTGTCCCTTCCACAAGACATGGCTCAGCTTCTGTGAGTGATTGAACCGGTTCAGGAGCACGCTGACCTCCTCACGGCCCTGGTCCAGGCTCCCTCCATCCATTGCAGTGCCCTAACAGCAACAGAGGTGTATTCTAGGCCTTTCTCATTGACGCTGATTGTTAAGAGCTCAGCTCATCTTAAGCTGCGGTCTGGATCCGGGTTAAAGCTTTTCCCCTCCACGGAGATGAGTTTCAACTACTAATCAAGATATTATCTAGCTTGCCTTGACTTTCTTTTCTTCTCTCTGGAGGCCCCAGATGGAGGAATAAGGACCACGCCAAGACTCCCCTCATCCCCCTGCTCCTCTTGTGTGTTGGACTGGGAAGACAGAATGAGATGAGATATTAACTGACTACTTCTGGTGGTACACAGACTGAGGTGGACCTGAATTGTGTTCCTCCAAAACTTATAGGTTGAAAGTTTAACTCCCAGCCTTGCACTCCTCACCTCCTCTAAGGAGGTAAAATGAAGACATAAAGGTGAGTCCCTAACCCAGAGGCTCCCAAGACCTCATCACTGAAGCAGACCTAAAATGAACCCAACACAGCTCAGGGAAATTTGCAGAAGAGAGGGCGGAAAGAATGTTAGAGCCGCACATTGGATCATTATGCACAGAGACACTGCCTCTTACCCATAACTGACGGCTGACCCACAATGCACAACCTATATTCCCCAACAAGGAGGGTCCCTGAGGAGAGGGGAGGGCAGGAGGAGGCTAACGATGGTACCAACATGACTATATACACTGTGTACATAACTAATAAATTTTTTTTAAAAAAGAACAAATACCAGATCTCTCTCTCTTTCTTTCTCTTTCTCTCTTCCTCTCTACCCTATCCCCTCTCTGTCCTTCTCCCTCCCCTCTTCCTGTTTCTTTTCAACACACAGAAACCACATGAGGACAAAACAAGAAGTGACCTTTTTTTTTAAATTTTTTTGTTTATTATTTATTTATTTGAGAGTGACAGACAGAGAAAGAGGGAGAGAGAGGGGGGGGAAAGAGAGAGAGAGAGAGAGAGAGAATGGGCACGCCAGGGCTTCCAGCCACTGCAAACGAACTCCAGATGCATGCGCCCCTTGTGCATCTGGCTAACGTGGGTCCTGGGGAATTGAGCCTCGAACCGGGGTCCTTAGGCTTCACAGGCAAGCGCTTAACCACTAAGCCATCTCTCCAGCCCAAGAAGTGACCATTTTTAAGCCAACTATGGAGGCTTCACCCAAAATCAGCATTGCCAGAACCTTGACCCTGGATTGTCAGGCCTCCACAATAGGGAGGCAAGACATGTCGATAGTGTGTGCCCTCTGGGGCGTGTTGCTTGGCGACAGCATCCCTTGAACCCCAGCACTCCGCATCTCACAGTCAGAAGAGGTTTCATGTCCCTTAACTCAGTTTAGTTGATTAGCCCCATGAGTAGCAGAGCAGAAATCACTGTCCCCCTTTTTAAGCTGAGGGGGGCTAAGGCTCAAAGCAAGTACATAACCTACAAAGGAGAGCATTGAAACCCCAGAACCCTGACACTGAGCCCCTTCCTCTTCACTGATGCAGAATGTTGTTCCTACACCTCAACCTGGTCTGCCATGTTTCTTCAGTGCACGGGCTCGGGCCGCCCTACTCACCTCCACCACCTCCACCAGCACTAGCCACGGCAGAAGCTCGAGACCATCTCGGATCCATCCTCCTCAGCCTCACAACATCCCTTGGGCCTCTTCCCTCTCCATCCCATTCCAGTAGCTCACAAGTGTTGGCCACCTTGGGTCCAGATGCCAATACTTTTCTGGAGTATCATGCCCACCTCTCCCTGCAAGGTGACCCTGCATGTGGCTTAGGTGGCACATGAATGAATTTAACAAGTTGAGTTGAGTCTCACTGTCCAGCTGGATGCTGGTGGCACTTTGTGAGGGACACTGGTAAAGTTCAACCAGTGAGACAGATATTGTATGGACAATCCCAGGATTGGGGAAATGAGAGCACCAAGTGAGGGTGACTGAGAACAGGGAGAAGGAAGAGAGGTGAGTAAATTTAAGCAATGGGAAAAGAAAAGAGTAGCAGGAAGGGGAGAGGAATGTGAAAGACTGTCGGAAGAATCATGCTAAAACTAGTGGGTGAAACCAACATAGCATAAGAAAAACCAACCCCCCCCCCAATTCCAGCCTGAAGGTATCAACCTGCATCTTACCAAAAACCTTGCTGGTCTTGAGTTACAACTGCTCAGAGCAGAAATCTGTCCTCAGCCTTCCCTTCCCTTAGTGTCTGTAATAGGTAGAATGCTAATGTCTCCCCCAAATCTATCTGTTGAAATCCTCATCCCTGGGGGGAGCGAGATGGTACTAATAAGAATGGCCTTTGGGAGTGATGGGGTTATGAGGGTGAGGCTCCATGAATGGGATTAGTGCCCTTTATAAGATACCCCAGGGTGTCTGCACGCTTTGTACCATGACAAAGAGGCCACCATCTATGAAGCAGAAAATGGGCCCTCACCAGGCACAAAATCTCCTGAACTTCACACTTGTCAGCATTCAAACTGTGAGAAATCAACTTCTGCTTGTCTATAAGCCACCCAGTCTACGGCTTTTTGCTGGGCTGCCCAAAAAGACTGAGATAGTATCCTTCCTCTTCCCATAGCAACCTTCTCTGCCTTTCTCACTCCCTCTTTCTTTTTACTCCTGCAGACCCCAACCATCCCCACAGCAGAACAAACCCACATTTTCTCCTACTGATCTGCGCACTCTCCAATGGAATGAGCACAGCACACGATGCTTTTTGTGTTGCTTGGTGAATAGGGAGGGAAGTCCTGACTGCTGCTTGATGCCTGACAGCAGTGTATACACCCTCACTGTGATTCAGGCGGTTGCAGCCAATCATGTATTTGTACTGGACTGGAGATATTTTGTGTGGCCACAGACTGTAGTTGACAGTGGTCTGGACTCTTCAATCTATGATCAAAAGGGGACTCCCAGAAATTACACCACTTACTCTCAGAACATTCTGGAAGGGAGTAGGAAGAAAATGGTTTCTTTGAATCTCTGAGCAAATAAAAAGAAAAAATCACTAGTCACCATTTATTGGGCATTTTTATGTGCTAGAGTTTCACATATATTAGTCTTTTGTCTAATGCATACATATGTATGTGTGTGTATTCATGTGGGAGCATGTTTTGTGCACATATGTGTGATGGACAGAAGGCAATCTTAGGTGTCCATTCCTCAGAAGTACCACACATCTTTTCTGAGATAAGATCTCACTGGTCTTGAGCTCACCAGTTTGTGTAGACTGGATGGCCAGAAGACCTCAGAGATCTTCCTGTCTCTGCCTCCCCAGCGCTGAGATTCAGGTGAGTGCCATCATGCCTGGCACCTTCCTCCTGGGTACTGGGAATCAAATCCAGGTCTCATGCTCACTAGGCAAGCACTTTACCAACTAAGCCATCTCCCCTCAACCCCTACCCCAACCTCTAGGTTTTATAACAAAGCTATATATACATAGATATCTGCATCTTTACCTTACAGATGAGGAAACATGGAGGTCCAGATAGATTTGGTAACTACTCATGAGTCCTGTGGAATGTCAGGGGTGGTCTCAGACCAATGCCAATTGCTTTTCCAAAAGACTTCATAAAAGAATTCACACAAACTTAAACATACAAACCAGCCTTGGCCAACTTAGTCTCTTGAGTCCCATGAAATAAAAACTCCTTTAGTCCACACATCAGTGTATTCTTCAAGTCTAGCACCTATTTCTATACATAGAAGATGCTTAAGAATGGATATAGATCATGAAATTTCATACAGGCCAGGATGGGGGGGATGGCTTAGTGGTTAAGGTGTTTGCCTGCAAAGCCAAAGGACCCAGATTCAATTCTCCAGGACCCACATTAGGCAGATGCACAAGAGGGTGCATGCATCTGGAGTGGCTGGAGGCCCTGGCACCCATTCTTTCTCTCTCTTTCTCTCTCTCTCTCTCTCTCTCTCTCTCTCTCTCTCTCTCTCTCTGTTAAATAAATAAATAAAAATAAAATATTAAAAAACATTCATACAGGCCAGCAAAATCTTGATTGGCCAGAATCTGCCAACTTGGACTCAAGAAATAACTCACTGAGCTTTGATTTTAGTAAAGGAAGCACATCACAGGACATAGACTTGGGTCTTTCCATCCTCAGGTGAGTGCACTAGACAGGCTATTGGGTGCATGGATGGAGGAGCACACATGTACTTCCAATGAGCTGGTGCTCTGGCCTGTGTATCCACTACTGTCCTGCTCACAGACAGCTGATAAATGCCAGCTTATATTATCAATGATATTACAGAATTATATATTACAGGCTTATAATAATGATTCTGACATGTGCACTGCAATATAAGTGTGTATGTACATAGGAATACAGTCAGAGACTGACAGAAAGCTTTCAACAGTCAAGATAGAAAAGTGCAGTCTATCGAGCTGACTCTCAGCTAACTTGACGATTCAATTACCCACACTAACCATGCAGGGTTAATCAAGGTTACAATGCAGTTGGAGCTGACTCTACAGATTACACAGACACTGAGGATCAAACTGTTCCACAAATATGTCCTTCCTGGATGGAAAATGGAAGGTAGCTTTTACTTCTCATCACTTTCACCCTACTGCTAGTATTGGTTCCCCAAATTTTTTAATATCACTTTCTACACACACACACACACACACACACACACACACATATGGAAGAGAGCAGTCCACATAGTTAACCAGACCAAGCACAACCTCACTGCTAGTGTCCCACACTGGGAAACCAGATGTGCCCTTCAGAGCCTCAGTCTCCTCATCTCTCAAATGGAATCACAGCACTTACTGCCTGGAAGTGCTTATCTGTTGGCCTATGCTCTCATCTCACATAGACAAGTTTAAAGAGGCATATGGTGTTAGTTAGCTTTTCACTGCTAAGACAGAGTTCCTGAAAAAATACAACTTAAGAGAGGCTTCAGTCCATGGTTGGTTGGCTCCTTTGCTTACGTAACAGCAGAAAGGCATAGCAGAGGAAATCTGCTCACTTTGTGGTGGCCAAAAGCAGGGAGAGAGAAGGAGAGAGAAATATATATGCTTTCAAATGTACTCCCCAGAAACCTAATTCTTCCAACCAAGCCCCACTTCATAATAGTCCATCCAGCTTTGAACTCATCAGTAAATTAATCCTTTTGTCCAATAGCACCACCAGCTAAGAACCAACCCTTCAACACATCAGCCTGTTTAGACACTTCATATTTAAGCCAGCCATAATAATGGAATTATGTTACAACAATATGACAAAGGTCACAATATGACATAGTCTGAGGTAGAGTCAAAAATATTGAGACTTTATAGTTTAGTTTTCAGATTTTCACTTGAATGCTTTCTTTCTTTTTTTTTTTTCTTTTTGGTTTTTCATGGTAGGGTCTCGCTCTAGCTCAGGCTGACCTGGAATTCACTACGTAGTCTCAGGGTGGCCTCAAACTCATGGCGATCCTCCTACCTCTGCCTCCCAAGTGCTGGGATTAAAGGTGTGCACCACCACACCAGCCTTTAAATATTATTAAATTATTATTAAAATATTATTTCTCCTAACAGAATTTCAGTATTGAGAGTTGATGAACTCTGGGTTGGTCACCCCAGTAAGCACTTGTGCTGCAGGTAGTCTGGGTTGCTAGGTCAAATACACAACCTTGACGGGCAGCAGAGCAAAGCAAAGGTAAAGGTGGAATCCCTCCTGCAGTGCATGAGTCAAGCAATCCCATGTGGAGAACGGCTGAGGAGAAGTCATGTCGCCCCAAGCTGCAGGTATCAGTGGGAAGACAAGGCCAAGACTCTCTTCATAGTCCTAGGACAATTCCAGCATGCAGATTAATGGTGAGCCAGACTACAGAATAAAGAATGCCTATTAAAAACTTTAGACTGGAAAAAGGAAAAGGAAAGCATTGAAATGAGGGGATTCAAAACACTTCTCTGATTATACGGTTGCATCTACTGCCCATGGTTATGAAATTGCAGGATCAAGTATGTGTATCAGGAGCTGTGAGCGTTTGCCAAGCTCAGGTCTTGATTGATAATAGATATGTCGGCCAAGGAAGAGCTGATCAAAAACCACATGGGATCTAATATTATTCCTGGAGGACTTCACCACCAGGTCGTAAAACTGTGGTCTGCGGTTGAAAAGGCATACCAAACAGCTTATTTGCTTCTCACATGAAAAAACCTTCACTCCAGCTAGCTTTCAGGGACACTTTCTTTTTTATGAAAGAGAGAGAGAGAATTGGCATGCTAGGGCCTCCAGCCACTGTAATCAAACTCCAGACATGTGCACCACATTATGAACATACGTGACCTTGCTCTTGCGTCACCTTGTATGGATCTGGAGAGTTGAACATGGGCCCTTAGGCTTTGTATGCAAGTGCCTTAACCACTAAGCAATCTCTCCATCCCTTGCACTTTCCTTTTATTTTTTTTTTTTGTTGTTGTTTTAAATAGAATATCCCCAAACTAGTAAGTTCATGTAGTGGTTTGAATATAAAATACCCTCATGACCACAGTGTTTGGGGTTGAGCCTCCTACTTAGTCCTCAGCTGGAGGAGGTGCATCACTAAGGGAAGACCTTGAGGTTCATCAGTCCAGCCCATTGGTTATTCAGAGATAACTCCCTTGGACATTCCCTTCCTGCTGCTGTGGCAGGATGTGACACCAGCTGTCTGCTCTGCCATGCTCTCCCTGCCACGGTGAATCATCCCCTCAAAACTATAAGCAGCAAAAAAAAAAAAAAAAAATCTACAAGGTGTTTCTTGTCATGTACTTTGTTCCAGCAACAAAAAGATAACTACTACAGTCCATAGTTAGAAGTAGGGAGACAACCTTTTCTAGGAAAGGAAAAATTATCTTTGTGAAGCCAATAGATCAGTATTCATAGAGTCAAGAAAAATAAGCAAACTGTTAAGGCTTGAAACCTACCTTTCTGGGAGTTTATTAGCATCTCTGAGCATAAATGATATAACTCTGGCGTTGTGTTCAGCTCCAGTCTCTAAATCAACTATGCAACATGAAGGGATACACCAAGGCCTAGGTGACATCTACAGAATCTGGCTATTGGCTTCTCAAACAGGGAGCGCCTCCAAGAGCCAGAGTGAAAGCTGAGCCCCACAGCCCTAAGCTCAGGTTTGTGCCTCACGTAATTGTCCTGAAATCTGTTTTCATGACTACCAGCCACACTCAGGTCATCTCACTAAATTTTATTACAGCTGAATGTTTCTGGGTGCTATAAAATTTATAATGCACTTTAAATTTGATAAGGACCCAGTTGGATACTTCTGATTTTTGTTGTTGTTGTTGTTTGTTTGCATGAACCTTCAATGATCCAGATTCCTTTCTCTTCTTTCATTGAAAAGTTCTGGTCAAATGAGTTTCCAGGACTGCAAGACTCATTTTTGTTAGAACACTTGACAACTAAACTTAAATTTAAGTTTTGTTCATCTTACCAGTAAATGAAATCTCTGGGTCAAGGACCTGAAGATAACCACTGACATCCCACAGATGTCCTATGGCCTGTTCTGCTGTTCCTAGCCCTTATCCTGTCCAAAACAACAGAGTGAGCCAGTGGGTTGTAGGATCATCAAGTGCAAGGCTTAAACAAGAGGGACGTATTCCACTCTAGCTAATCCACATTGTCCATCTCCTAGAAGCTATAAAGCCAACATATGCAGATCACAATAGGGAAATTAGTGTTAGAAGTAGTATAATATAGGGGAGGTCTAGGACAAATTTCCCTGTACGGATTCCATGAGCTTCCATTCAACTCTGTGAGTTCTACTCAGAAGTGAGTTTGTGTTTACAACCTACAGACTGAAACATGCTGCAGTCAGCTCGGGCTGTCATGACAAAGTGCCATAGAGTGGAGTGGTTTAGACAACATGACATTTATGTGTTGGGGCCCTGTATTAGTAGCTTGTCTCATTGTTGTGACCAAATATCTAAGAAAAACAACTTAAGAAAAAAAGAATTGACTTTGGCTGACAATTAAAGTAGGCAGTCCAACATTACGGGGGAGGCACGGCAGCAGGGACATGAGGCAAGTGGTCACACTACACCTATGGTGAGGAAGCAGAGACAGTGAATGCCTGTGCTCAGCTCCCTTCCTCCCTCAGTCCAGGCTTCAGTTCATAAAATGGTGGCACTCATATTAAGCGTAGGTCTTTCCTCTTCATTTAACCCAATCTAGAAACTTCCTCACAGACATGCCCAGAGGTTTATCTCCTACCTGATTTTAGATCCTGTCATGTTGACAATCAAGATTAGCCATCACAGGCCCCTTTTAATTGGTCCAACTGTCTCTAAACATTTGTCTCATAGATAACTGATCCATCTCCTCATTCCCCCTACTCCTATGAGTCCTACTGAGGCCAAGTAGAACAGCTGTTTGTTTTTTTTTTTCCAAAGCCCAAGACCCATGAACTCCATGATGAGCATGAATAAATAAGGTTCAAGGTATCATTTCTAAAAGATCATGTGTCAAAATATGCCATGCTCACCCTGCTAGGAAAATCTGAGTGTTAAGACAAATCACACCTAGTTTTCTGGGAAATAGGATCAAAACTGGAAGAAAAATCTTCCTGTCATGTGAAGCAGGCAATCTGACAATAGCTCCCCTGAGTTTAACAGAGATAAGAATGGCCAGTCTACCTTTACTTCTGCCAAAGTTGTTTTTTCCCTGATGGCTGGAGAGATAAAAGGCCTGAATCCATAAATAAGAGAAAGGGAATTTATGAAATACAGATTCTTTTCAAATAGAAAAAAATTTTTTAGCAAAAGATTTTTAAACCACAGAAAAAAGATCAAACTGTTGTCTTCAGAGTCCCAAATGACCATATTCTCAGACAGGGACCATAACCATTGTAGAATTTACACCAGAGTATATATCAGGATTAAAGACACTGGCATTGGTTTTTCTGGTTGACTGGGCACCTTCCAAGGTTTTCCATTTACTTTTCTCGTAGCTATGATCAAATACCTGACAAGAAGCAACTCAAGGGAGGCAGAGTTTATTTTAGCTCACAGTTTAAGGGGATGTAAGTTCCTTGTGGTGGGGAAGACATGTCAGCAGAAGTAGGAGACTGCTGGTCAGAGTGCACCAGAAAGCAGGAGCTATGAAGGCTTGTTCTTAGATCACCTCCTCCTCTTTATTCAGTCTACGGGTGGCAGCCAATGGAATGGTGCCTCTCACAGGTAGCGTGGACTTTCCCACCTCAATTAGTCTAATCTAGATAACCCTTCACATGCTTTTCGTATCTGGTGTCTTTCTCATGGCTGTGACAAAACGCCTGACAAAAGCCATGAAGGGAAAGAAAGGCTGATTTCAGCTGATGGTCCGAGGTTGCAGTCTGTTGCGGCAGGAAAGCCACGGAAGCAGGGACGTGAAGCAGCTGGTCGCATTCTGAAATCAGAAAGCAGAGAGTGAGGAGTTCTCATGCTGTTAGCTTTCTCTCTTTTATTTAGTCTAGGACCCCAGCCCACGAAATGGTGTTGCCCACCATTAAGGTGAGTCTTCCCACTTCAAATAACCTAATCTAGAAAACCCCTCACCGATGTGCAGAGAGATTTGTTCCATGGTGGGTTTAAACACCAACAAGTCGACATTTGAGATTAACTATCACTCTAGGCACCCTCTTTCTATCAATCAACAGGTAACATCTCAGGTGAAGGGGAAGTTTCCAAAAGTATTCTGATCGCCCTGGAATTATTAACTGGAGGGATATACAAAGAACAATGTTACCAGACGACTACCAAGGAAATATGAATTAGCTTCTTTACAGAGAAGGCTGAGGGGTGCTAAGAACAAGCTTAAGCAAGGGTCACGTGATTGGCTTTGCAGGCAGGTCACATTGGCTGAGTGCTGGGGAAACCTTCAGGGGAGGGCTGCCAGGTGGAAACCTCACTGAAACACGATGGGAGCATTCAGTACAGATTGGTGTATCAGCCACTAAGCATGGGTTAGCTGTCCTCCAGGAATCTGTTCTCAGCTGGTGAATTAAGGCAAGGAATTTTATAGCTCGTTCTCAGAGCTGACCTTGTATTTTGAGGGCACAGAGCACTGTGCCTGTGATCTAAAAATTGGGCTATGCTTCCTCCCAAGACCTGCCTGGAGCTACAGGGGCAAGGAACACTTAACTCATTTCCACAGCTCAAATCAGGGTGACATGGTACGGAAGTGGGAGGAGTCACGTGGTGGGATGACCCTCTTTGGGTCAGTCCATGGAGGTGGAACAACCAGACAGTGCAAATGGTGATTGACAGGTGTGGTGGTTTGATTCAGGTGTATCCCATAAACTCAGGTGTTCTGAATGCTAGGTCCCCAGCTGCTGGAGATTTGGGAATTAACGCCTCCTGGAGGGAGTGTATTGTTGGGGGCGGGTTTATGGGTGTTATAGCCAGTGTCCCCTTGCCAGTGTTTGGCACTCTCTCCTGTTCCTGTTGTCCACCATAAGTGGACCAGAAGGTGATGTTCACCCTCTGCTCATGTCGTCGTTTTCCCTGCCATTGTGAAGCTTCCCCTCGAGCCTGTAAGCCAAAATAAACCTCTTTTTCCCACAAGCTGTTCTTGGTTGGGTGATTTCTACCAGCAATGCAAGCCTGACTGCAACAACAGGGTTATCTACACTGTTAAACTCTTCCTCAAGGCCAACCAGGGGAAGTGGCAAGCATACTGTTTGGGGACATGACTATCCCTTGTCAAGCCTCCTAGATCACAGCACACTGACAGTCAGGTATCGGCACCAGCTCATGAAAGCACAACAAAATGCCATACCCCTAGTGTCTTAAATAACATACATTTATTTTCCTACAGCTACAGGCCAAGAAAGAAGTGCCAGCAGTGCCTCCATGTACATGGAGAAATAACTGGAGGTGAGGAGAAGGCTCTCACTGAGTCGTCACCGAAGTATTCACTGCAGGCATAGCAAACATCTAAGGCCAGGGAAAGAACTTCCTGAAATGACTAGAAGAAGCCGTGCCCAGGACTCTTCCAGGGCCAGAAACATCATCTGTTCCCAATAGCCATGCTGTAAAACTACATAATTCATAGATTTGGCCTCAATAGTCAGAAATAATAAGCTCTAAAGGGAACATTACTTTGGTCCCATCTAACAAATCTTAAGCACAAGGCCCAAAAAGGTCGCTGTTTTCAAGTAACTTGCTACAACCCAGAGCATAATTTAAGAATATTTATATGTAAATAAAAATATCTACCATCCAGCAAGGTAAAATGAACAATGTCTGACATCCAATCATAAATTACCAGACATTTAAAAAAAAAACAGAAAAACACAACACATAATGAAGAGGAAGATGAATCAACTGAACCAACTCAAAATTGACACAGGTATTAGAATAAGCAGATAAAGATATCAAACAGTTTTGAATATAATTCAAAAAGTTGAAACATGAAAAATACCCAAAAAAAAGTGGAATTCTGAAGTCAGGCATGGTGGCACACACCTTTAATCTCAGTACTTGGGAGGTAGAGGTAGGAGGATCGCTGTGAGTTAGAGGCTAGCCTAGGACTACCTAATGAATTCCAGGTCAGCTTGAGCTAGAGTAAGACCCTACCTCAAAAAGCCAAAAATAAAATGGAAGTCTGGAGATTAAAACTACAATATGTCAGATTAAATTACATGACCAAAGCACTACTAACAGATTAGATGTTGCAGAAAAAAATATTCAAAAACATTGACCACATATCAATAGAAATTGTCCAAAGTGAAACTAGAGCATAGAACTTTAAAAATAGGGATAATCTATGGGGAAAATGTCAAATAGCCTCATATTTGTAATTGAAATCAAAGAGAATGGAAAATAAGAAACAATGACTTTCTAAAATTTCCAAAACTACAATTCCATAAGCCCAAGAATTTCAATGAACCCCAAGCAAAAAAAAAAAAAATGTGAAGACAGCTACTCAAAGGCACATCATAATTAAATTGCCCAAGAAAAATATATCATATAGGAGAAAACTCTAAGAGCAAGAAGAAAACCATGTGTATCTAGAGGAGCACAGATAGCACGACATCGGCTAGCTCATCAAAAATAACACTTTATGTTACCTGAAAGAAAATCTGTCACCATAGGATTCCATAGAAGTAAAAAGATCTTTCAAAAACAAAGGCAAAATCAAGGCCTTGGAGACACACGAAAGCTAGAAGAATTGATCACCAGCATACCTGTGGTATCAAAATGTTGTGGAAATCCCACAGCAGAAAGAGAATGATACCAGCTGGAACTAGATATTTACACGGTAAAAGGAGGTACTCCAGTTATGGTAAACACATAGATAAATATAGATTTGTTTCCTAGTATGTCATAAAGAGAATTAGTTACACAAAACAACAAGTTATATCTAGGCTTAAACATACGAAGAAATAAGGTGTATGGCAATAATACCACAATGGACCTAAGGAAATAAAAACATACAATTGTGAGGTTCTTACAGCAAAGTACTTATAACATCACTTAAAGTTACACTGATAAGTATATAACCATAAGCCCTATAGCCTCCACTAAAATAACAAAACAGAGTTATAGATCCCCAGTTTACAAATACAGTAATAAAAATAACTCCAAAAGAAGGCAGAAAACAGGAAGCTGCGAGCAACAATAGATAATATAATAGGAAAGAACTAACAAGATAATATATGTAAACTTCACAGTATTAGCAATCACATCAAATGCAAAGGCTTAAATATTCCAATTAAAAAGTAGAGATCGCTGGGCATGGTGGTGCACTACTTTAATTCCAGCACTCAGGAGGCAGAGGTAGGAGGATCGCTGTGAGTTTGAGGCCACCCTGAGACGACATAGTAAATTCCAGGTCAGCCTGAGCTATAGTGAGACCGCTACCTCAGGAAAAAAAAAAAAGACAGAGACCTGTCAGATTGAGTAGAAAGTTAAAAATAACTCTACGTTATCTACAAGAAACAAAGTTGAAACAAAAAATTTACAACCTCCAAAGCAAAAAAGATGGAGAAAGATAGACCATACTAAACTGGACAGAAAACCTGGAGTGGGTCTGTTAGGACCATACAAAGTTGGTACCAGAGCAAGGAACGTAAGCAAAGGTAAAACAGACTACTTTCTAATGATTAGGGGCTGATTTATCAACAACGCCTGCAGTGCCCATCACAGTACACTCACTAAATTCCAGAAACACATGAAATTAAAACTAAAAGGACAAATAAACAAGCTCACAATTTGAGTCAAGGATTCCAATGTTTCGTCCTCAAAAACTGATAAATGAAAAGGGCAGAAAATCAATATGGACATGAATGGCTGAAGCAACATTACCAAACAACTTGGCTGAAACAATGTATACTGAAATCTCCACCCAGCAAAAGCAGACTAGACATTCCTTTCAGGTATGCTCGGAACACTTACCAGGGCAGACCATACTCCGGGTCAAATATTCCATTCCTAGTATATTTGAAAGGATTCAAGTCATACAAATTATAGTCTCTAATCAGGATAGAATTAAATTAGAAGTCAATAATAGAAAGATCTCTGGAACACCCCTCAGACATTTGCCAACACACTTGCAAATAACTCACAGTCCAAGAACAAATCAAAATAGAAAGTATTTTGAACTAGATGAACATGAAAACATGGCACAGAAAAATTTTCAGGATGGCATATGAACAGTACTTGTGGGAAATTTGCAGTAAGTACTAACATATCTTTGGACAAGAACTGAAGCATCAAATCCTCTGTTTCTACCTTTGAAAAGCAGAAAAAGATGAACAAACTACACTCACACAAAAAAAAGTGAAAAAAGAAGCAATAACGATCAGAGCAAACACAATCAATAACTATGGTTAGTCAAAAAAATTCTTACCTCCAATGACAAAAATATGATCTACACAGGGAGAAAGTTGATCAAGTGTAAACCTTACGATCTTTGACATTTTTCTGAAAAGATATGCCACAGACTAGAAGAAAAAGTACAGAGCTGATAAAGAACTTGTATCCAGATGCTATAATGAGATGTCCAAATTCTGTAATAAGAAAATAAACCCAACAAAATGATGGTTTGGTGAACACATCTTCAGGTACCCACCAGTAAGTTACAATCACCTCCCCTTGAGTACAAATAGAAACTGACTTACTTTGACCAGTAGAATTTGGAAAGGTGACAGGCATCACGCCCTTGATTAACTTATGTTACAGAAGACTCCAACTTAAAAGACTGGAGAAAGACTGACCTAGCCTGTGTTTCTGAAACTGCCCGTAGAGTAAGCCGCATGGCAGAGGCTAAGAGAACCTTCAGATGAGTCAGCAAGAGCTAAGGCTTAAATAGGATATGCCCATCAATAGATGAGTCGATAAGGAAAATATGGCATGCATACACAATGGAGGTTGTTTTTGTTTATTTTTTTTTTTACTTTGGGTTTTTTTTAAGGTGAATAAGTTTTATTGTATACCTTCTACCACAATTAAAATAATTTTTAAACAATTTTATTTTATGTTGAAAAACATATCCTCTCTCCCCCATTCCCATCACAATGAGGTTCCTCCCTGGTGGGATTGTTGGTATTCACTGTGGAGTCCTGAAGACCTGGGTCAGTCTCTGTGGGACAGGCCTTGCCTCTGGACACCCACTTCGTGGCTCTTACAATCTTTCCGCACCATCTTCTGAAATGTTCCCTGAGCCCTGGAGGGCATGTTAGCAGCCTGATTTAGCGTGGAGCTCTCTGCTGCCTCTAGATTTCTGTTTTGATGAGTTTTGAGTGATCATCATGTCTGTCAACATCTCTGGAGCTTGGTGTTAGGCTAAAAGTAGAGAAGTACTCTGTAGCCACTTCTTCTGCAATTTATCCTGTGTGTGTGTGTGTGTGTGTGTGTGTGTTTAACTTTTTATTGACAACTTTATACATATAGACAATACACAATGCTCATAATACCCTCCCACCACCCTCCTTTACCCCCTAACCCCCAGTGAATCCCTTCTTCTTTTCAGCTAGTCTCTCTTATATCTCTTTACATATATTTATTTTTATGAAGAACATACTTTGTATGGATACATCATGTGTTGGTACCATCTTTTCCCTCCTCTTCTTCCTATGTCTCTTTCCCTTGCCTCTTCTGCAATGGTCCCCGAACCTTAGAAGGGGTAATAGAGACATCTGACTTAGTGCTAAACACTCCATAGTCACTTCATCTTAGCACTTTGATGAGATTTGATCTCTCCAGTAGTCACTACTACCCTAAAAGAGATGCTTCTCAACCAAAAGTGTGAGTAGCATCAATATCGTTACATAAATATAAGTATTTAGAGGTTAGTTTCATGGACATAATATATCTATTTAGCTAGCAACCGTAGTAGCTTTCCTCCTATGGCTTATAACCTCTCCAGCCATAATAGGCTTCTGATGAGGTTTTCAGTACCAGGTATGAATACCTCCTGTGGATCAGGCTTTAAAGCCAATCAGAGGGCAGTTGGTTTCCCCCATGACAGACATGGCACCATTGCACCATTTGTCACATTTGATCTGGCTGGCAGGCCATAAAACTTTCAGGGCCCACTGTTGGTTAAGACCACACAATGGAGTTTGATTTAGCCATAAATGAAAATGAAATTGTGATATTTACAGGAAAATAGATGGTGCTAGAAATTCTTATTTTAAGTGAAATAAGCCAGACTAGGGAAGACACATACCACATTTTCCCTTATATGCAAGATCTACATTTAAGTGTGTGTGTGTGTGTGTGTGTGTGTGTGTGTGTGTGTGTGTGTAAGAGAGAGAGAGAGAACTACTTAAGGTACCATGAGAAAGGAAGAAATGTTCTTAAGGGAGGAGAAGAGAGGAGAAAAGATGGTCATGGAATGCATGTTTCATGGAAGCAATGGAAGAGCTTTTGGAGCAATGGAAAGGGACCAAGGCTTTAATCCTGGCACTTGGGAGGCTGAGGTAGGAGGATCACTGAGTTTGAGGCCAGTTAGAGACTATGTAGTGAATTCCAGGTCAGCCTGGGCTAGAGCAAGACCCTACCTTGAAACCACCCCCCACAAAAAAGTTAAAGTAACATATAAATTGTCCCACAAGACTTATGATTCAGGTGCTTAGCCTCTAGCTGCTGGTACTATTGGAGGGGTGTAGAAATTTGGGGTGGTAGGGCATAGTTGGAGGAAATAGATCCAAGTAGCCTTGAAAGGATATACCAGTCTGCTCCTATCTCTCTGCTTCCTGTCCATCATGAAGTGACCAGCTCTCATCCACTACATGCTCCTGCCACCATGATGTTCTGCTCAACAAGGCAACAGAACGTGGAGCCAAGCAGCTGTGGACTGAACCTCCTGAAGACCCGAGCCACAGTAAATCTTTCCTTCCTTATGTTTTTTTTCTGCCTGGTATTTGTTCAGAGTTATGTAAAGTAACCGATACAGCCAATAATGGTCTGGAAGGTCATACCTTAGAGAGACGTTTCTACTGCTCTTTGGCTAAAAGGAGATATTTTGGCCCTCAAAGGCCTTGTAAAGGTATGTGTTTATGCCCTTTTGTTAGTTTTGATCTTACTTTGGTTAGAGAACCTTCTTATTTAAAGATGGCAACAAGTACCATGGAGATCTAAGAGTCATCCAAACGAGAAGAAGAGGACAGAGCCTAGTGCTTAGTGCTGGATGTGTCATCTCTATCGCTGACAGCAAGCATTTTACAAGAAGTGGCGAGTGGAATACGAATGCTGCTGTCATTGCTAGTCAGAGAAGCTTCTCTGTGGAGATGGTGGCAGACACTGAAGAGACTCAAAACTCAAAAAATCTGAAAATAAGAAGCTGCCAAGAGCCCAACACTAAAGAGGAAGAGGACTTCTGCTACACCCTCTCAGACTCAGAGAACATTGCGGAAGAGGGGAGCAGAAAGAATATGAGAGACACAGTGTGGGAAGGGGTACTGTGGGGCGTTGTCCTCCCAACGTGAAACTACTAGTACATTCATGAGCCCCCCCCCCAGTGACTACTGATATCCCCATAAGATCAACATGTTGTGGGCCCATCAACAACTTCACATGGAAAAGAGAAGACAAAAAAAAATGAGAAATCAAAACAGAGGAAGATCTACCTAGAAAGAGGAGAGTCCTCGGTTGAGTGGGGGAGGGAGAAGGGGAACAAAAGAGAATAATGGGACAGGATCAGGATCAAATCACAGTATTCTGATATATTAAAGCTCTAACAAAGAAAAAACAAAGAGAGAGAGGGAGGGCAGGAGGAATAAAGAAGCCAGGGGCTCCTCAGTCACACAGTTACCAAAACATGAATACTAGCTAGGTTACCAGGTGAGGAAGCATCCTGAGCTGAGGACTCAGCTAAACCTTACCCAGCCTTCTGACACCCAGAAACTGAGATAACAAATATATTATTCTAAGCCATGACATCGGCAGTTGTTAAGTAGCACCAAAAAGCTAACAACAATGGACAAAAATATTCGACAGACACCAAGTGAGGTATATGGATGGCAACTCAGCACATGGAATGGTGCTAAATACATTTAGTAATTAAGGAAATTTACAATTAAATCCCCAGTGAGATGTTACTCTATACCTTTTACAATTGCTGGGAGCACTGGCCCTGACCTGGAGAAAAGGAACCTTACATGCACTGCTGGTATGTGATCATAGCACAACCATGTTGGAAAACAATTTCACGGTTTCCCAAAAATTTAACACCTACTTACCACATGTCCTATCATTTCTTCCTCAGATATTTACTCAAGAGAGAGAAAAGAACATGTTGCTACAATACCTTGTGTATGGATGCTCCTAGCATCTTTATTTGTAATAGTAAATTAAAAAAAAAAACAGAAATACTGCCAAAAACAATAGGTGAATGGATACATATTCAATGGACTACTACTCAGCAATAAAAAGGAATGGATCACTGACTAACACCTGCTACAACATGGCTGAATAACAAAATAATTATGCAGAATGAAAGAAGCCAGGCAAAAGAGAATACATATGGAGTGATACCACTTCTATTAGAGTCTAGAAAATACAAACTAATCTGTCATGACAGAAGGCAGATCAGTAATTGCTTGTGTTATGGGCAGGGGGCAGAGGGAGAGACTGCCAAGCAGCACAAGTGAACATTTGGGAATGATGGATGTGTTCATTATCTTGATTGTAGGGATGGTTTCACTGATGTATACGTATGTCAAAACTTATAAATAGATTTAGTTTACTGTGTCAATTATACCTCAATACAGCTGTTAAATTTTTTTTAAAAAAAAACACAAAAATAATTGGGGATGGAGAATGGCAACAGGGGTATTTTAGACAAAATGTTCAAGGGAGGACTTCTGAGGAGCTTCCATCAGCGTAGAGACCTGGGTGAAGTAAGGGTGTGGCAATGCATCTGCCTCAAAGAAGAGCATCCCAGGCATAAGGAGAAGCAGGTGCAAAAGGCCTGGACTGGGGTGGTGCTGGAACATCTGTACACAATGTGGCTGGCATGGGGTGAGCCAAGGGTAAAAGTAGAACATATTCTGAGAGAGATGAGGGTGTAGGATAGGGTATGGTGTGTGTGTGTGTGTCTGTGTGTGTGAGCACGCGCACCCTTCGGGTGCCCCATACCTCACCTGCGAAGGGGCTGGCTTGCCTGCAGAGGCCGGAGTGGAATATGAGGTGTCCCATTCCATCACCCTTTTGCCTTGTCTTATTTTGAGCCACAGTTTCATTTTACTAATTCTAGAACTTGTGGAGCCCCAAAGATTCTTGGTTCTCTGCTCCCCTGTGGGACTGGGATCACAGGCCTGTGCGGCCATGCCTAGCTGTTTTGTATGAAATCTGGAGGTTTGAACTCAAGCAGCCTCAGGCCCCCTTAAGGCCCTCATGTTTGCACAGGAAGTGCACTTAACCCCTGAGCAATCTCTCCAGCCATGTTTTCAAAGCAGCGTGTTTTAACCTGCCATGTTTTTTTTAAATCAACACTCAACCGCAACTATCATCCATAAGGAGAAAAGATGGAAGCAAGGAAAATAGTGGAACATGTTACTCACCTTTCTCATTGCTGCGACTAAATACCTTACAAAAGCAAATTAAAGGGGGTTTTATTTTAGCTCAAGGTTGGAGGCTTTAGTCCATCACAGTGGAGAAGGTGTGATGGCAGGAGTATGAGATGCCCAGTCACGGTGCCTCCTTAGGCAGGAAGCAGAGATGAAGGCTGGTGCTCAGCTCACTTTGTCCATTTTATTCACTGTATTGTGCTACCCACATGCAGGGTGGGGCTTCCCTCTGTCCCTCCTTAGTCAAAGTTCTCTGGAAACGCCCTCACCGACATACCCAGAGGTGTGTTTCCTAGGTGATTCTAAATCCAGTCACTTTGAAAATGAAGATTCACGAAGCGTGGCAATGGTTAGGAGGAGATCATGGTGACCTGCTCCAATACAATTGTGGTGGCAGTGAGGAGACGGGTGGAAGTAGGGTTATTTAGGGCTTTTTCTTTTCTTCTCTTTTTTTTTATTAGCATATATGTGTGTGGTATGTGGAGGTGATGAGTACATGTTTATATGTTTATAGGTGCAAACGTGTCTGCAGAAGCATGTGCATATGTGTGTCTGCATGTGGAGATCAGAAATGGTCAACATGTGTCTTCCTCAATTGCTCTACACCTTAATTTTTGGGACATGATCCCTCACTGAATCTGGAGCTCACCGATTCAGCTAGGCTAACTAGCCAGCAAGCTCCAGGGATCCCTTGACTCTGCCCTCCCAGGGCTGAGGTTGCAGGGGCACACTGACACGCCTGGCTGTCACGTGTGCGATGGGGATCTGAGCTTGGGTCTTCATGTGCCTACACAGCAAGCACTTCATCAAGTGCGTCTTCTGCCCAGCCCCAGCAGGGTTATTTTGACGGTAAAGCTGCCTTGTTTTGTTGGAAGGTTTCAAATAAATAATAAGAGAGAAGTCAAAGGCTATCCTAAGTGGGGGGTTAGTGTGAATCCCTGGAAATTTCATTTGTTAATAATAGTTTCCAGATTGTAGGATGTTTTCACTTTAGAATACGTTCAGTTCAAAGTGCCTATTGTACAACAAAACAAGCTAGACGCATCAGCCTGAAACCAGAGGAGAGGGGTTGAAGTCGTTCTGGACATATCAATTGAAAAGAGCCTAGTTGCGTAGTCTGAGCACTGACTTTTGGGAAACTCTACTATTAAGAGGTAGAAAATAAGGAAAACACAGCAAATAGGACTGCTAAAGAACAATGGCCCGGGTCCTGGGGACTTGGCTCAGTGGATGAGGCACTGGTCATGACCAATGTTCAGATCCCCACCACCCATGAAAACTCTGAATGGGCCTGGCAGCCTGCCTGTAATCCCAGTGCTCAGGAGCAAAGACAGGCAATTCTTGGGGCACACTGGCTAGCTAGACTAGCTAAATCAGTAAGTTCTGGGTTCAAGCGAGAGACCCTACATCAATTCATACAGTAGAAAACGATCAAGGAAGGCACCCAACACCAAGCTCTGGCCTCCACACACACCCACATACCTATATACCCACGCACAAGAAAATATGCATGCACACATGTATATCACACATACACATGCCCCCCCCCAAAAAAAAATGAGCTAAAGGAGGAAAGTGTTGGCGGAAGTACAATGATCATCTGTGACAAGCTTAGCTCACAGGCCAACATGAGGATTCTACATGGACGGCTGAACTTAGCAATAGGCCAGCACTGGCCATTTCAGGAAGGTGTGGGAATGAAAGCTTGGTTGAATGGGCTCATAGGAGGATTAGAGGCAAGGGACTGGAAACAAGTATTGATGAATTTTGCTGTCAAAGCAAGCAGGGAAATGGAAGGGATGTAGGGGTCGAAAGGGTTTTTTTTTTAAGATTGAAGACATTAGAGTATGTTTGTATTCTGATGGGAATATTCCAATAGAAAGCATAGAGGTAAAAATTAATGATGCGGGAGAGAGAGGAAAAGAGAGGACAATTACAAGGGGGAAAGTCCTTGAGCTGCGGGAGCAGTCGCAGCTAAAGATGAAGAGGTGAGAGGCATTGGTCTGTGCAGGACTCCAGGCCAACTCTTCCACTCTTGATACAGGACCCAAACAAAAGGAAAGAACCAGGAAGCAGAAACTGCTGCAGGCCTATGATATCCAAGACACTAGTAGATTAGGCCTCCTCGGCTACCCTGGGAGGCCTTCTTTCTAGCCTCTCTTTACAAGGAATGCCACTGAGGCTCAACCACACACCTTCGGTATCACGCGTGACCTACGCCAGCTTCACAAAGCCTACGGCACAGCAACCGGAGGCAAAGGCCATTGCTCCCTCACCTCACACACTCCAGGGCCTGCTCACCTCCCTGACATCAAAACGCGGAGCCTGAGTCTGAGGCCAAGACTGTGCAAAACAAGTAGCTTTACAGTCCCCACTTGAGCCACAGCCCAGCATCACAGAGGAACATGGACCATTGCTTTTCTTACCACCCTCTTCCCCCACAGATATAAAACCGTAGAACACTACAGCTAAAAGAGACCTCAGAGATCTCTTGGCCCACGCGCTATTTCCATAAGAGGAAACTGAGGTGCAAGGTTACACAGGCCCATGCCAATGACAACCGCCAAACAAACTGTCATCTCACTGCCCATGAGCTAGCTGTCAGACACCATTATTCCCCTTCGTCCCCAGAGATGTCAGTGCACGCACCCGTGTGTACAAAACCGATTTGAAGATGCAAATTGGCTACATCCAATTTCATCCGACTGTCCTCGAAATTTAAGAGCTCTGCTGACACACAGAGAGCAAAGAGTAAATTGTTCCCTTGAGAGAAATAGTCATGGAAATGGCCTCGTGTGTCCCTGTCCAAGGTGCTAGACAGGCACAGGCTCTCAGGAAAGAGTCTGTCTTTGGGGCCCAAATATACACTTGTTGGGAACTGAGGCAGGGGGCTAAGCATGCGAGGGAACCTGTTGGAATCCCTGTGAGTCAGAGATGGATGGACACCTTAGCTCAGGACTTCCCATGTGTTTCCTGTACTTGGTACCAGGGTTGAAAGCTCCGGCCTGGTCTGTGTTGACACAGAGGATGAAAGAAACCCAAGTTGGAGATGCTGCTGTTGCTCTCACAAAAGCACAGGGGCGCTTTCTGTTATTCGCCCCAAAGCCTCACTTTATACCTTGCCAAATTGTATCAGTGGTCTCTAAGCACTCTGTTAGAAGCAGAAATATTTTTTTTTTCAGACAAAATCTGATCCATAAGATGACTGCTAAATCTACTGTGCTTGAAGCAAGAGTAGGAGGCTTAGCAGTGAGCCCTCTTGGCTCACCCCATACCTCGAAGGCAGCTCTATAGGACTTTGGGGTTACTGACAGAGTAAAAATTAAAACCGCTTGGCTAACTCACAAATGGTCTGTGGAGCTCTGCCCATCCTTATCTTTTAGGAGTGTACTAGCCCTACTCAGTTACAGTCTGTAGAAGTCATGTATTCCCCCATTCACCCCTTATTGCAACATGATTTGCTTATAGACAGATCTGGCTGAATCTAATTTGTTATCAGATCCTTTGCTTTCCTGATTCCTGCTTTCAGCACCCCAGTGATTGATATAGGCTATTTCCAATCTCTCATCTTCACCCTTCCTTGGCATGTGCTGGCATGTGCCTGGGATTGACTTAATATCTCTGCTGCATCGAAGGAACCTTCTGTCACCTCAATGCAGCAGGAGCTGCCACTGCCCTGCCCATATCTCTCTTGTGGTACTTGCTACTGGTATGGTTCAGCAAACCTATATCCCCCTCTGACTGAGAGCTTTCAGTCTGCGAATCTGCAGGGAATGGAAGAGATACTGAGTCAGTGTGCCCAGGAGAAACTATCAGCCAATGATCCTTGGGTAAGATAATTGAGGAAGGTCAATAGTACAAATGAGTCCAAGTTTCTCCAACAATAACTCATACAGTAGCATATTCTTTTCAGCTTCCTTCCCATCTTTGTTTCACCATTCCTCTCCCTCTACTAGTGTTTTCTTTGATCTCCTCTCAAATAAACTATAGGCTCTCATATCTTTGACCCAGTGAATGATTGTGGAACACCTAATGTAAAATATTTGGTGCCAGAATATGGAGCAGAAACAGCCTTCCAGCATGAGATTCTGATAAGTGGTCACATGCCAACTAGCTGACCTGTTGCTAATAATGATACCCATGGTCTGCTTGTGTAGTTGGACAAATGACCCCAGAATGTTCTACTATCAAAATTGCTGAAACCTTCCCCTGTGGTTAAATTAATTGAGATGTTGTACAGTGGCAGGAAAAAGACTGATGTATCCAATAGGTCTACGATGGTGTTGCTCAAATGTGGTCCATGGGCCATCACCAGCCTAGGTGCTATTTGATGTAGTCGCTGACAAGATAAATACAGAAATGGAAAGCAAGCACATGGAAACTTTTGTAGAATAAATGCACGTCTGTTAGATCTAACAATTTTAAAACTAGGCTTATGTCAGAAATGTCTTTATTTTAATTTTCTTAGTAATTCATTCGCCTATGAAACTTCGTTTTGGCTTGGTTTTCTGCAGGGTTTTCTTGCATGTGTATGTGTTTAGAGTGTTGTGTGGCATGGTGTGTGTGATGAGTGATGCATGCACATGATACATGATTGAGGATAACATAATGTGTCCTTCTCTTATCGCTTGTACACATATTTTTTTTCCTTAACGCTGGGCCCCACCTTCAACCCTAAGTTGCTGTTCATCAACAAGCCCCAGCAATTCTCTGGTCTCCACCCCAAGCAGACAGAGGTTACAGATGTGCATAACACACCTTTTCACATTGGCTCTAGGGAGTTGGACTTTGCAGTCGCTGCTCAAGAGGCTTTCATGCTAAAGTGGCAAGCACTCCTAACCACTGAGCAATCTCTCCAGCCCTTGTCTTTAAAAAAAAAATCCTTGACAGATAGTCTGAAGCACATTGCTCTAGGCTTAAAAATTAATATTAATTGTGATAATGATGTAATTAATTGAGGGAATTATCAACTTCAAAAAAAGTAGAAGGAAGGGGAGTTTGCCCAGTGGGCAAAGTGTTTATCATGTAAGTCTAAGGATCTGAGTTTGGATTTCCAGCACCCATATTAAAGCTGAGCATGGCAGCATGCACCTGTAACCCCAGTGCTGGGGAGGTGGTGACAAGGAGCCATGGAGCTTGCCAGCTAGATCGTCTAGCTGAATTGGTGAGCACCAAGTTTAGGAGAGACCCTAGTTCAAAAAATAAAAGTGCAAAGTAATTGTGGAAGATACTCAGTAATAACTTCTGGCCTCCATATGTACACAGATGCATGCATTCACGTACAAGTACACCACATACACAAAAGGCAGAGGAACTCCAGGGCCATGTTAAAAAAGAACCTCATTTCCTGCAGCTACAAAGCAGACTAAGCTGCTTTGAAAAAGACTCAGTATCTGATTAGAAGGATACCAAAATGACAAGTGAAGCAAGAATTACAGCTTAGCAAGCAGTTAGCAAGAGAATATTATAAGAAATTAACAGAACCATGACAGCCACAATAGAACATTTAGGTGTGTGCCCTTAAGAACCTCGAAGTCCCAAATTCCCTGACTCCTCTGGGACCAGCAGAGAGGCCACCAACCCCAAGCAGAGGAGGCAACTCTCCATTTTCCTGGATCCATGCAAGAACCTCTCCAGAGGCTCATGGCTCACAAAATGATGCTTATTCCTCTCCAAGGGCTGCCTGTACCTACCTCCCTTTGTTATTTCTCAACCAATATCTAGGACAAAGCCTCAATATGACTCAACTAGGGAAGTTTTGCACTTCTCATGAGAGGAAATGGACTATTAAGCAAGAAAAAAAATTCAATCTGATGCAAAGCCAGAAGGAACTTGGAGAATATGGCTGGGAATGGATCTGGAGCACAGTGGACTGGGTTTGGAATACAAGGTTCGGTTGTGGGCAGTTTATTGACATGAGAGTACTTTCCCATAGCTTTGCATTTAATGCCTTGGTAAGGACACTCAGAGCCAGTTCTAAAACACTGTTTTCATGGTTCCTTGAAGCTTCAAAACAGAAATCGCCTATAGTATATGAAGTGGAAAAGCCAGAACTGCCTTGCCAGAGTCCTGAAAAAGGGGACAGAGGCTGAGAGCGGTATCACTATTAGATTGAATTTACTACATTGGACCTAGTGGTGGTGGCTATTGTCTGAGACCAAGCAAGACAATGGCATATGTTAACACTAGTCTCAAATGGAAATAGGACTAAGATGTTGGAATATCCAAGACCAAGTCAAAAGGAAAGTGAATGCAATTCGCTAAGGTGGTAAGACAGGAAAGATAACCAGGAACTACGGGGCACCTCCAGGGAACTGCTGTAATGACTAACAGTCATGACGTTCCCAGAGGTGATATAAGCACTTTGCCAACAAAGGTCTTATTTGGCTTATATAACCAAAAATGATCAAGAGGGGATAATCAGGAAACTGATGTAATTTGCCACAATAGAAAAATTATAATTCTCTCAACCAGTTTCCACATCTGGGATGTCATTCTTGGATCCAGACACCATCAACAACAGAAGTGATCAGTCTCCTTTATGAAGGACCCTTGAAACTGAACAGAAAAAAATATATATGTAGTAACAATACCCCAATCCTTCTCTAAAGGATCTTTGGGTGTTTATCAGAAAACTATATGCTGGTGAAAGAGAATGGACAAACACTGCAAAGCCTGTGAGTTGGAAACAGGGCCTGAACATTTTGAACCTGCTATGAGAATATCACTCTGTTAGAGTGAAGATATAAAAATGTCATGTGATACCAAGGCCCTGAGGAATGCACACCTCAGGAAGCCGGGAGCTTTATTCTGTCACTTGCCTTGTCCCTGAGTATACAATCTCGATGGATATTCCTAAAAATTGGCAGAATCCTTCCCTAATCTATAAAATAGTTGTAGAATGTCCAAGTGGAAGCATCTCTGCCACACACTCAAACACACCCTGAGACCCAACCACCTATACACTCAAACCTACACACCCAATCACACCCACATACCCACCCACCTATACAATCAAACCCATATACTCAAACACTCCTGCATAACCATCCACTGTACATTCAAATACACACACTCAAACACACCCACATACCCATCCACCTATACACTCAAACCTATACACCGAAAGACATCCACATGGCCATCCACCTATACATTCAAACCCAAACACTCAAACACACACCGAAGCACACCCACATACCCATCCACCTATGCACTCAAACACATACACACATGGACGCTCACACATAGGCATACTCAGAACCCCTGCTACAGTTTGAGTATTTTTATTCCTTCTAAATTGCATTGAGTCCTAATATGATAGTATTAGGTATTGTGGCCTTTTATGATGAGATTAGGACATGAGGGTTCATGAACAGATAAAATAGGCTCCCGTGAGTGGCCTTTCTCTCTTACTCTTCTTCCATGTGTGGACATTGGGTTTATCGCCTTTTTTTGCCATTCTGCCTCTGCTATGTACAGGCACAACAAGAACCCCTTAATAAGATGCCAGGACCTTGATCTTGGACTTCCTAGTTTGCAGAAGTATGAGAGAATGAATTTCTATTCTGTACACATTACACCATCTGTGCTACACCACTACACACATCCACAACTATGATCACACCTTAACACACATGTGTGAGCCACACACTGGGCAAAAATAATAATAAAATTATGCCCATCTTAGATGGAATAATAGAGATCATTTTTCAACTTCAAAGCTTTTAAAGACTCAAAATAGTGGTTTCCATAATGTCTTTATTTCATTCATGAGCAAAATCTTATGCAAAATTCATTCCATAAAGCCAGATTATCCTGATACAAAAAAAACAGACAAGGACAAACAACCAAAAATGAAAATTATACATCAATTTCTCTGGTAAAAATAGATTTTAAAAATTCACAATAACATTCATACAAACCAAATTCAGGCATACATTAAGATTACACACCGTATCCAAGTTCATTTCATTCTAGGAATACAAGGTTGGTTCAACATACACAGCTCAGTAAGTATAATACAAAACATAAAGATAGAATCACATGATCACCTCAACTGATGTAGAAAAGACCTTCAACATCCCTACATGATAAAAGCCCTGAAATCAAGCTAGAACTAGAAGGAACATACCTCAACATGATAAAGGCTATTTGTGACAAATCTACAGCTAATAGAAAGCTAAGGGCTTTTCTCCTAAAATCTGAAATGTCCCCTCTTTCCACTCTTATTCAATATAGTCCTCAAACTATTACCTAGAACAATAAAACAAAAGAAATAAATAGAAAAAGAAGTCATTATTTGTAGACAACATAGTCCTATACTATAAAAAACACTGAAGCTTCCACCTGAAAACTCTTAGAACAGATAAAAGTTTTCATCAAAGTAACAGGATTAAAAAAATACAAAAAGAGGTGCCTTTTCTATAGGCTAATAACAAATTTGGTTGAAAAAGAAACTGGGGAGCAAGCCAAGGAGCAGAAACCCCATAACTTCAAAAACGAATGCCTAGGACCAAATCTAAAAAGGTATAAGACTTTGAAGTAAAAAAAAAAAAAAAAAAAAAAAAAAAAAAAACTTAAGAAGACTCTAGAAGAGGGAAGACATCCCATGCTCTGGGTTAGGCAGAATTAATGTTGTCAAAATGGTTGTTTTACAAAAGCAATCTATAGATGCAACAAAATGTCCGTCAAAATCCCAATGATAGGGCTGGAGGGATGGCTTAGAGGTTAAGGTGTTTGTCTGCAAAGCCAAAGGACCCAGGTTTGACTCCCCAGGACCCACAGTAGCCAGATGCACAAGGGGGCGCACACATCTGGAGTTCATTTGCAGTGGCTAGAGGCCCTAGCATGCCCATTCATTCTCTTTCTCTCTCTCTCTCTCTCTTTCTCTGTCAAATAAATAAATAAATAAATTTTAAAAATAATATGTCCCGGGCTGGAGAGATGGCTTAGCGGTTAAGCGCTTGCCTGTGAAGCCTAAGGACCCTGGTTTGAGGTTCGATTCCCCAGGACCCACATTAGCCAGATGCACAAGAGGGCGCACGCGTCTGGAGTTCGTTTGCAGTGGCTAGAAGCCCTGGCGCACCCATTCTCTCTCTCTATCTCTGCCTCTTTCTCTCTCTGTCTGTCGCTCTCAAATAAATAAAATAACAAAAAAAAATTAAAAATATATCCCAATGATATTTTCCATGGAACTAGGAAAACAATTCAAAAATTCATATGGGAGCACAAAAGGTCATGAATAGCCAAGATAATCCTTAGAAAGAGCAATACTGGAATATCAAAGCATCTGATCTCAAATTATACTGCAGAGCCATAGTAACAAAAATAGCCTGCTACTGGCACAAAAACAGGTACATCAACCAAAGGAATAGGATAACTTGCCCAGAAATAAACCCATACAAATACAGCCACCTAATTTTTGACAAAGGTTCCCCAAAACAAGCATGAGAGAAAGACAGAGTTTTAACAAATGGTGCTGGAGAAACTGGATTTCTACATGTAGAATAATGACATGAAGCCCCTATTTCTCACGTTGGACAAAAAAATCAATTCAAAGTGGATCAAAAAACATAATATAAGAACTGAAAATTGGCAACTGCCAAGGAAGATGTGAGTAAAACAATTCAAGATACAGGTACAGGCAACGACTTTCTGAAAGGGGTCACAATGCCATAGGACAGAATCCCAAGAATTGACAAATAAAAGTAAGTTAAATTAAAAACCTCAGTGCAGCAAAGGAAACAATCACCAGAGTGGGGAGACAGCTTGTAGAATGTGGAAAAATATTTGCCAACTATATATCAGATAGGAGATTAATATCTAGGACATATAAAGAACTGAAAAATTAAACACCACGAAAATCAAATTGCCCAATCAATAAATGGGTTGTAGCTAGTTCTCCAAAGAATAAATATTAATAACCACTAAATATTTGAAAATGTGTTCAACACCCTTAGCTATCAGAGAAATGCAAATTAAAACTGTTTTGAGATTCCATCTCATTCCAGTCAGAATAGCAATCATCAATAAAATAAAACAAATGCTGGCTAGGATGTGGGGAAAGAAGAGAATTATCCTACATACCACTAGTGGGAATGTAAACTGGCACAGCCACTATGGATATCAGTATGGAGGTCCTCAAGAAGCTAACAATAAAAACTAAAAATCATCATCATCATCATCTACCTGAAGGACTCTAAGTTAACATACCACTGAGATCTTTGTAAGTCCATGTTCATAGCTTCACTATTCAAAATAGTCTGGAAATGGAACCAGCTTAGATGAATGGGTAAAACAGATGAATGGGTAAAAATATATATATATTGGAACATACACAATGGAATTTTATGCAGCCATATAGAAACATTAAAGCATGAGATTAACAGGAAAGTGAATGACCCTGGAGATCATCATGGCATGCAAAATCGACCCCCCTGAGAAAGACAAGCACCTCACGTTCTCTCTCATATGTGTGCAGCCTACACTCAAAACAATATTTATAAGTCAGATGGCTCATGGCAAATGACAGTAGACTGTCAACCAACTGCCAAGCGGTGGCTCAAGTACGACTGTTTTGGCACCACACACCCACACCCACCTTCCAGCATGCCGTGGGGTCCTGGTAGAGACTGAGCATGGTACATCACGGAGCAGCGTCCATCCTGTGGTGAGTGTTCTCAGACACACAGAGTCACACGTGGCATGGACACTGCTGCCTTCTATCACTTAATGGAAATGCCACGTTTACATTCAGACACAGGCAGACCAGAGGGCACAGAAGGGTGACCCAGAGCTCATGTCACCAGCTTGCGTTGCACCAGTGTGTTCCTCTCAGCTCATACTTGTAGTGACTTCCCTGTCACCTGTTGATGGGAAAAGAAACCGCTGATTCTGGATCAAAAATGTCAAGTCTGTGCTGATTTGTCCCCAAAATGAATGACTGTTTCTCTTCAGTGTGAGGTTGTGGTAGTCCTGAAATGAATAAGCAAGTTAAATCACTTCTGTTTGTGAGTGAAATAATTTTTCATGCACAAACCCCAAACTCCACACTAAGAAGCCTGTTACACATAATAAACAATGTAACGTTACTGGATTTAAAAAAAAAAAAGCCTACAAAATCAGTATATTTCCATACATCAAAATTGAGCTATCCAGAAAAGTAAACCAAGAAAACAAACCCACTGTAGGAGTTACAAAAAAAAAAAAAAACTTGGGGATAAATTTAACCAAGAAGATAAAAGATCTTTATGCTCACCAGGCATGGTGGAAACCTCCTGCAATCCAGGCATTCAGATGACTGACAGGAAGATCATAAATTTGAAGCCATCTTGACTACATAATGAGTTCCAGGCCATCCTGAGCTACAGAGCGAAACTTAAAAAAAAAAAATCTGGATATAATGGAAAGGGTTTGCCGGGCGTGGTGGTGCACGCCTTTAATCCCAGCACTTGGGAGGCAGAGGTAGGAGGATCACCAAGAGTTCGAGGCCACCCTGAGACTACATAGTGAATTCCAGGTCAGCCTGAACCAAAAGTAAGAACCTACCTCGAAAGACAAAAAATAATAATAATAATAATAATAATGGAAAGGGTTCAATAGGTAAAGTGTTTATCATGCAAGCATGAGGACCTGGGTTGGATCTCTAGCACCCATGTAGAAGGCTGAGCATGGCAGCATGTGCGTATAGTCTTAGAGCTCAGAAGAAAGAGACAGGGAATCCCTGGAGCTCACTAGATAGCTAGTCTAGTAGAGTGGGGCACTTTAGATTCAGGAAGAGGCCCTTTCTCAGAGCATAAAACCAAGCTGGGGAGATAGCTCAGCTGGTAAAGCCCTTGCTATGCAAGAGTGAAGACCTGAGTTAAGATCCTCAGAGCCCACATGCAGCTGGCCATGACAGTTGCTGTATGTAATCTCATTATTGCTACGGTGAGATGGGAGGCAGAGGCGGGGAAATCTCCAGAAGCTTGCAGGCCAGCTAGCCTGGTGCATTCCGTAGCAAATAACAAAAAGACCTTGTCTCAAACAAGGTGAAAGGTGAGGACCCACACCCGAGATTGCCCCCTGACCTCCACAAACACCACGGTGTACACGCACACACACACACACACACACACACACACACACACACAGAGCGAGAGACAGAGATCTTTTAAAAAAAAAAATTAGGTGCAGAGAGTGACTGAGGAAAGCACCCAACATCAACATCTGGCCTCCACATGCACATGCTCCCACACATGTACAAACACACATGCAACCAAAAACAATCTATACGCTCAAAACTATAAAACGAGAATGGAAGAAACTGGAGATGACTGAAATAAATGACACAAAAAAATCCCATGCTTAAAGATAGAAATAATTGGTAGCATTAGAATCTCCATACTACCAAAGCAATTTACAAACTCAATGAAATTTCTAAGAAAATTTGTCATGGAAATACACAAAACAACCTTACCATTTGGAGCTAAAATGACAATGGCTCACAAATATCCAATGCTACCGTAAATAGAAAGAACAAGGTTGGTGGCAACACTCTACCTGATTTCAAGACATGACCAAACTAGCAAGAGAGCATGTGCTGGCTTAAAAACAAGCATACAGACCATGGAACACAATAGACAGCCCAGAAATAAACCACCATTCTGCAGCCAAGTGATCTTTGACAAAGATGCCAAGAACACCCAATGGGGAAAACATCAATCTCTTTAATAAAGGGTATTGGGGAATTAGATATCCACAGGAAGTAGAGTGAAATCATCTCACATCATAAACAAAAACGGTTCAAGACTTAAACATAAGGATCAGTACATGTGGAACTGCTAGAAGAAAACATATGGGAAAAATCTTCTTGACAAGTGGTCTTGGCAAAGATATTTTGGCATAATCCAAAAGCATAGGCAATAAAACACAAACAGACCAACGGGATTATACCAAACTAAAACTTTTTTTGCACATCCAACCAAGACAACAGACAACTTATATATTGGAAGAAAACATTTGCAAACCATACATCTGATGATGAGCAAATATGTAAACATATAAAGAACTTAAACAGCTTAACATCAAAGAAAATAAGTAATTTAATTTTTTTGTTTGGTTGGTTTTTTGTTTTCTTTTGGTTTGGTTTGGTTTTCAAGACAAGGTCTCATTGTATAGCCCAGGCTGACCTTGAATTCACAGTCCTCCTACCTCAGCCTCCAGAGTACTGTGATTACATGCATTTTATTTTTACCATATCCAACTAATAACTTGACCTTAAAATGATCAAAGGACTTAAATAGACATTTTGTAAAAGAAGACATACAAATGACTAACAGATATAATAAATAATAGGCATAAAATTTTCAGTATCATTAATAATCAAGAAAAGACAAAACTATAATGATATCTTCTCATACCTGCTACAAAAGATAGCTACTATTTGAAAATAATACTAACAACAAGTATCACCAAGGATTTGGGGCAAAAAGGGAAGCCTTGCACACCACTGGTGGGAATGTAAATTGTGCAACCATTATGACAAACAGCATGGGGGTCTCTTTAGGAAACTATGACATGATCCAATAATCCTACTAATGGCACTATCCAGAGGAAATTAAATCGGTATGTCAAAGTGACATCTGCCCTCTTATGTTCATCACAGCATATTCTCAATAACCAAGAAATGGAGTTGACCTACATCATGTGCTACATATAGAGATGGAATAGTATTCAGCCTTAAAGAATAAAATCTTGAAACTGTGTCATTTGCAACATCATGGATGAGGCTGAAGAACATTATGCTGAGTAAAATAAGCCACTTACTAGAAAGACAAATACTGCATGAGCTCTTCTGTAAAATCTAAAACAGCAAACTGGGAGGCAAAGTAGAATGTGGTTGTTAGGGACTGGTAAGGGGAAGTAGGAAGAAGGGGTGGTGGTCAAAGGGTTCAAGTGTCAGTCAGATGGAAAGGTAAGTGCTAGAAATTTCTATTTTCCCATATAATGACTATAGCTAAAATAATATACTATATTCTTGAAAAATGCTAAGACTTTAAATGCTAAGTATGTGAGGGAATAGACACATTGATTAGCTTAATTTAATCATTTCACAATATATACACATATCAAAACATGGTATTATACACTACAAAATGTATATGCTTCTTGTTAATTTTTTAAAATATATTTTATTTATTTATTTCAGAGAGAAAAAGAGGCAGAGAGAGAGAATGGGCCCTCCAGGGCCTCCAGCCACTGCAAATGAAATCCAGACACATGCGCCCCCTTGTGCATCTGGCTTATGTGGGTCCTGGGGAATCAAACCAGGATCCTTTGGCTTTGCAGGCAAATGCCTTAACCACTAATCCATCCCTCCAGCCCTCTTGTTAATTTTTAACATAAGGAGTTTTTATGGGGAAATCTTGGGCACCATGATACCTTGGAGCTCTACATGCCTGAAATCACACCCCCTAAACAGCAACCAGCTCACCTATGCCTGAAGCACCTGGGCACTCTTGGCTCTCAATGATGGAAGAAGCTATCCCTGCCCAAACATAGCAAGGGATCATAAAAGTAATGGAGGGAAGAAGCAAGGCACCAGGGTGGGAGAGATCAAAGAGAAGACACCCAAAACTGGGCTCAGTCAGTAAAACATTTGCCATGTAAATGTGAGGACCGGAGTTTGGGTCCCCAGCACCCATGTAAATGGAGCTAGTGAGGCACCCATCTTTAATCCCAGCACTCAGGAGGTGGAGACAGGATCCCCTGGATAGCTGTCTAGGTAGACTGACTGAATCAGTGGGCTCTGAGGTCAGTAAACAGAGAATAATGGAGGATACTGCATATTAGCCTCTGAGTTATACACACACACACACACACACACACACACGTATGCATGCGTGCCCAAACACACACACAAACATACATTTGCAAAAAAAAATTGAATTGTTTTTAAGAGAGAGAGAAGGCACTGAGGAAGAAGAAAAACCACATACTCATTCGTAGACAAAACACACACAACCAAAGGGAAAACAGCAGCAGTGACCACAAATAAAATTTAGTTGTTAATGGCAAATGAAACTGACCCTTGCATTTACAAAATTAAAGTAAGCATTGCATTTGCTAACTACTTAAGTAATGCCTTCTAAATATTTCAGCTTGCTCAACCATCAGACAAGAACAAAAGACTCAGAGTCATATATTCACTGTGGGATGCAGAGAGTGGCCCACCTGGTGATTCTTGCTGGGGAAGGTGGGGTTGAGAATTGGGCCTGAGGTGGAGGAGTGGCGGGGGGTGCCTGTGGGAGGATCGCCCTTTCCCTGGGAAACAGTGGCCAAAGCCAGTTTTAGATAGAATGAGGAGAAGTCTAAGAGTCTCCCCTCAGCTTCTACAGGAAGGTCTAGCCCAGCCCTGGATATCCTTGGCTGCCACCCAAGACTTCATGCATTCACGTGGATGGGAGACCATTGCATCCTGGGTTGGGGGTGCAGGGACCAGAGTCCCAATTCTCTGGAAAGTCCTATGAGACTCAGAGCAGACAGTCAGACAAGGCAGCAGGCTACAGTAGAAATTTTTTCCTTCTGGTGTGGAGGGCAGATTACCTTATTTATAGGGATGGGGAAAAGGCAAGGAAGAAACTCTTACTAGGAACCAGAATCACCACCTTAGCAGTTCTTCCCTGGGGAAATAAATTACACACAGCACTGTACACAAACACAGCTCCAAACACAAACCCAGCTGGCAGCGTGAGGGCACTCATCTCCCTTGGGAAATAAGCTCCAACGTCTATGTACCTCTATCTATAGAGACATACACAAGAAAGGTCACACCATGTCGCCTTCAGGATGCCTGCCACTGGAAATTAAACAGTAATTGTTTCAGTGTTTAGTCCCAGCCAAAGGAAACCAGTAGTGAAATAGCTCGCCTACACCTGGGAGACAAAGGCCTTCGTGTTATGCCCATGGGCAAAGCGACAGCAGGGTGTGAGAAACACCAGGATGCAGAGGATGTCCGTGGCTGGAGCATCTCAAGAGGTCTATGTGAAGGAAAGAAGCAAGCTGGGACTTGAGAAAAGGGGCATGTGGGTCGCCCAAAGTTGGCTGACAATACTCCAAAGTTTCCTGTACCTTGTTAATGGTGGGGTTGGGGTGTGGGGGAGCGTGGGGGTATGTCCCCACATGATGTAGCAGGTCCTCAGCTTCCTCTCTACTGCTGTAACCAGCCAGCTTATACCTGAAGCTCTCCTGAGTTTGAAAGCTTTGGGGTTGTATTCCTGATGAGAAGTCAAAGGCCAGAACTGGAGAGAAAGGTGACTACTACATGCTACGTAAGGACAGGGTTACATGCGTTTTGTTTACTGTTACCGTTATGAATGGCGATCCCTGACACATGAGGAAAGAAGGAAGGAGTTGGGGGTGGAAGGGAAGGACGGAAGTGGGAAACACCGTGCATCCCGCCTCCTGTCACTGGTCTACATTCCCCGGACATCTCCTGTTGTACTGGCCCCAGTGTAGGAGTGCTACGTTAGCAGCCGCAGATACAAGGTCACCCTCAGAAGTTGAGCAGAGCCTGAAGGAAGTCTTGGTGGCACCAGGGCACATTCAGGCTCTTTTGTCTCCCATTCACAGAACCATATCCTGCAAGACCCTCACGTCTAACCTGTTCCTATCACCGCTTGTTGACTGCTCCCTTCTCAGCCCCTTCCTCGTCGATCTGCTACTCCATATGTTCCTTATGATGCCATCTCCATAGCCCATGCAAGTTTATGCCCTACAGTAGAATGCTGGCTAACTTCCTGTATACCTCGTCTCTTCAGCGAGAGGTCAAGCTTAACCTGGGAGGGTGATTCATGAAACAAAGTCGTAATAAATGGATTCATGTGTGAATCAGCAGAAGCAGAGATTTCTAGAGGACAAGAGTGGAGACACAGAAAGAGCCTGTGGGAATACAAAATCTGACTCTAGAATGGGAGCCTGTTCCTCAGACTAACCCCGGCACAGCCCAGATTTGTAGTAGTTTCAAAAGTACCTTAATCAGTTCTGCTTAACTCAGGATTTGCACGTCTAAATGTCCTCCACCCTGGATTCCCTAAGCCACCTCTCTGCCTGGATGTCCCTCCTGACTCCTCATGCAGCCTTGTTTGAATTTGGCTTTGGTGGTTCATCTTGCTTAGACCCAGGAATTGCCAGGGCAGGCCTCCAGTGGTTGCTACCACAGCTCTCTAAAAGCTGATGCTTGGTAGCAAGCACACCAAAGCTCCTTCCAAAGCCTAGTACCCAGAATTTGGCCAGGCATGGATCCCTGAACCCCCAGCCCCTGTGCTGGGTGGGAAAGAGATAACCACCAGGACACAGGACCCTCAGGACTGGAACTGGGCGATGCGCAAAGCTCTTGCTCTTCCCAGGTCGGGAAGCCACTGTGTGTCCCAGTCAATGCCAAGGTTGACCAAGCTCAACCACTCCTGTCAGAACAGACTCAATATAGATTCGGGGGGGGGGGGCGGGGAGCACTGCTCTTGTGCTTTTACTGGTGTGCTTGTTCCAGTAAAGCTAAATCTGTCCTTCCCAATCAGCTTTGGAGCTGTAAGTCCCCAGAGAAGGGGAGGAAAGGTCAAGACAAGATAGCTGTCACTTCCTATTGAAGTCTAGCATGAAAATAGAAAGAGGGGCTCCCCGTGACAAACTCTATGGTATCACTGTGACCTCTCTTTCCTTCCAGGCTCATGGCAGAGAGAAGGGGACATGAAACATCAGGGCTTGTTACACTGTAAGTTGTGCACAAGACAAGTACAAAGTGAATCTCAGGACCAGACTGGATGAAACCCTGCAAGCCCACTAAAATTCCATAGATTTTTCACATTTGCTCTGCAGCAGGCTCTCTTATTAGAGAGAGAGAAAGCGTGAGAGAAAGAGAGAGAGAGAGAATACGTGTGCCATGGCCTCTTGCCACTACAAACGAACTCTAGACGCATGTGCCACCATGTGCATCTGGCTTACATGGGACCTGGAGAATCGAACCTGTGTCCTTAGGTTTTGCAGGCAAGTGTCTTAACTGCTAAGCCATCTCTTCAGCCCCTGAGCAGTCTTTAATACATCTGCAAAGTCTCACTCCAGGCCAAGGTAATTAGGAAGGGGCAAGAGACTGGGAAGGACCCTCTTCCAGATAGCTCAAAGCATCACCTATGTCCCTAGGACCTTTGACACAAGGAGCTGTAGAGGAACCCAGTCCCAGCATTAAGGGAACAAGATCAGAATCAGATTTGGGACAGAGGTTCCAATCCGGAACATCTCAAATCACTCCCACCTCATGGCCAGGAGTAGGCGTGGACATGGAGACTCTGACCTGGAAGACATCCAGAATCCCCAACTATTGGGAAAGGAGAGGCATCGAGGCAGGCAGCCCCAGTGTTAGAACACAAATGTAGTTGCTTCAAGAGGCCAGATGCTGCCTGGACCAAGGCAACCTGGAATGATGACTTCAATCTCTTCTCTAATGCCTTCCCGACTCCCCTTCTCCCTTCCTCCAGCCATGAGCAGGAGCAGGACAGAAGAACAGTCCCTCCCTCCTCTTAGAGACTGGGATGGACCAGAGGCCTTCTCTATCTCACTCTCTCCTTCATTGCCTTCGTTGTTTCTCCCACATAGTCTAAGCACAGATACAACCTTCCCCTCCAGATGTTCCTCAAAAGGGACACCTCACTTTGTTCCTTGGAACTGCAGCCTACGCTTCTAAACCTCACCATCTCTCCATGGCCAACTGTGGTGGTTTGATTCGGGTGTCCCCCATAAACTTAGGTGTTCTGAATGCTAGGTTCCCAGGTAATGAAGATTTGGGAATTAATGCCTTCTGGAGGCAGTGTGTTGTTGGGGGTGGGCTTATGGGTGTTATAACCAGTTTCCCCATGCCAGTGTTTGGCACACTCTCCTGTTGCTGCTGTCCACCTTATGTTGGCCAGGGGGTGTGATGTCCACCCTCTGCTCATGCCATCGTTTTCCCTGCCATCATGGAGCTTCCCCTAAAGCCTGTAAGCCAAAATAAACCTCTTTTCCCACAAGCTGCTCTTAGTTGGATGATTTCTACCAGCAATGTGAGCCTGACTGCAACAGTCAAGTGGTACTGAGAGTGGAGTTGCTGCCGGACACATGACTGTGTGGCTTTGGCCTTTTGGAGCTGATTTTCAAGAGGAATGTGGAAGGATTTGAAATCTTGGCCTAAGAGACTCCTTGCAATGCTGTAAGTACAGCTTGATGGACTATTCTGGTCTGAGCTGCAAGGCCTGAATGCAGTAAGAACTATGGACTGTGAGGTTTGGCTTATGAGGGTGAGAAAGAGCTTGGACTGGGCTAGCAGTTTGTGTGAGAAGCTTGCTCTTATGCCCATGTCCTGAGAGGTTGTGCAGGGTTGCTTTGCATAGAAATGAACTGGTGTGAGCAGAGGGATATGGCACAGAAAGAAAAATCTTTGGGTGAGAGATTACAACCTTTGAGACTGGGCTAGCTGACCTGCACTGGGGCAACAGAAAAAATGTAGACTCTTTTCGAGGGACCTGAGTGCTCAAGAAGTGTCCTGTTCTTCAAAATCTGCTTTATTCCCCCCTGGATTAACAAATTGGCACCCTACCTGATATTGTGGAGTATAAGAAATGCAGAAAAGAGAGGGTCATTGAGTTTGCAACACAGTCTTGTGTTTTGGAAATGGCCATGGGCAGTGTGAAGCAGGTCTGCTAGTTGCCTGCATGGAGACCCCATGGGGCCATGAGGATGAACTGTGGATTGCAGTGGAGACCCAGTGGAGATGCTGGGACCATGAGATGGATGCTAAGGAAAGCTGTCGGCCCCAATGAAGTTTTCCAGGACTGTGAGTAGCCTAGCTGGAGGGGCGGAATTGGGAGTCCAGAGACTTGTTGCTGGTTAGAGTTATCAGACTGGGAGAATTGTCACTAACTAGAGTTGTTGGACTTGGAGCTACAGAGTTTGGTGTTTATTTAAATCATGTATTGCTTGAGTAATTCTTTGCTATGCCTAATGCCATCTTTTTCAGTGTGAATATTTATTCTGTGCCATTATGGATTTTTTTGGGTACTGTGACTCAGAAGATCTTGGACTAGGGGGATGTTTGAACATCATTGGGATTGATAAAAACTATGGGGACTTTTAAAGTTGGACTGAATGCATTGCATTTTACATCATGGATGGTTATCAGTTTATGGGGGCCGGGGGCGGAATGTGGTGGTTTGATTCAGGTGTCCCCCATAAACTTAACTGTTCTGAATGCTAGGTTCCTGGCTGATGGAGATTTGGGAATTAACGCCTTCTGGAGGCAGTGTATTGTTGGGGTTGGGCTTATGGGTGTTATAGCCAGTGTTTGGCACACTCTCCTGTTGCTGCTGTCCACCTTACGTTGGCCAGGGGGTGATGTACACCCTCTGCTCATGCCATCGTTTTCCCTGCCATCGTGGAGCTTCCCCTCGAACCTATAAGCCAAAATAAACCTCTTTTTCCCACAAGCTGCTCTTAGTTGGGTGATTTCTACCAGCGATGTGAACCGGACTGCAACACCAACTAACCCCTGCTAAGTGCCCCCAAAATGAAATACATTGAAGCACCTGCCTTCAAGAATCTTCCTTTTAGCCAGGCGTGATGGCGCATGCCTTTAATCCCAGCACTTGGGAGGCAGAGGTAGGAGGATTGCCGTGAGTTCGAGGCCACCCTGAGACTCCATAGTGAATTCCAGGCCAGCCTGGGCTAGAGTGAAACCCTATCTCAAAAAACCAAAAAAAAAAAAAAAAAGAATCTTCCTTTTAATATCTTACATCAGATGAGGACAGTGGGCACAGAACCAGGCATGGCCTCAAGATGCAACGTTGATACTAGCTTCATAGAGCAAAGTTTTGGCACAGACCACCTGTTCCAAGGCTCTTAACCCATTCCCAGCTTGAAGCCATTCCATCCGACTCGTCCTGAACCTTCTTCCCTTGGAACAATGCACACCTACATATTCCATAGGCCCATGTTCTAGAATTCCTCCAGTACAGTCCATCAGTGCCCCAGGGAGGGGTACCCATTGAAGTTCTAGCCTATGGTATCATTGGTGAGAACACAAGTGGCTTGTGGGTTCCCCACATTTCATACCCCCTGATATTTTCTCAAGAAAAACACCAAGTCAGCAGTCATTGCGGCACTCATGAGCTTAGGAACACCCAAAGGGCCTATTGTCCTATTCACTCACTATTCTACCTACACTTAGGGTTCTGGTTCTGCATGCTAAGTCTGTGGCAGATGCTGGGAGAGGAACGATACAAGGTAACCCCTCAAGGGTCTCTTGGCTCCTGAGAGATGACGCATGCACAGCCCACCCGGGATGTGGCACAGAGAGTAGGGGCCAAAAGTTACAGAGGGACAGGTATTCTGTGGGAAAGGAGAGGTCTGCTGGAAAGCCTCGGGTGGATGAGGGAAGACTTCCCAGAGGAGGCCTTGATGCTGGCATCAGATTCCAAATGGACAAGAGAAGTGCAGTGAAAGGTCACTGTAGCAAAGCTGTGAGCCCATCTACAGGACCTCACAAAGGAATGGAGTGGACGACCACATTTTCTGGTTTCTGTGTTTTATATGACGACATGTTGGGGGATCACAGCAGAACTGTCCCTCCAAGGGTGGCTGATGTCTAGCTAGTAAACCAGGCAAGCTAGAGCTCACACCCCCAGCTGCCCCCTCTGTTGAGCTCTGATGCCTCCCTCCTAGCTATGGCCACTTGCACTAATCACCACAGGATCAGGGATCTAGAAGCAGCAGTAAGCCCTGACCCTGCTGACCTTATTCATTCTGGCCAATCCCAGCCTGCTTCCCCATCTCCCCAGGCTTTCAGAGGTAACCACAGTGAAAGCTCTGGGCCACCCCCTCCCTGCCTCCCTCTCCCTCCTGACCCACCATGGACTTCCTGGATGGCCCTGAACACCATGCTGTCTTTTCTTGTCTGTGTGAGGGTCATGTCCTATCTGATGGAATCAACTCTCCGTTACCCTTAAAACCTACAGCTGCCTCCATGAGAAATAGGAAAAACAGTTCTCTCTTTCTCTCTCTCTCCATCTCCCTCATCAAATGATGTAGAGATGTAGATTGATTTTCCCCACCAGATAAGTGCATAAATAAGAAGCAGTAGAAAGACAGACCTAGCCTTGCTTGAGGTTTAGTACACAGCAGCCAGAGGTCTGCACAAACCTCTGTGGCATAGCTTCTGCAAGCAGAGAGAGCCTGGTGAAGAGAAAGCCCTTGGGTCTATTTAAAGACAGCTAAGAGATACCAGAGGGGTCTGCCTCAGGATCTCCCTGGAAGAAGCTGCCATCAGTCCTTAGGGCAAGGACTGGTCCCTCCGTGCCTGCCTCAATGCCTGCATCCAGGGGCTGCCATATTTGCTAACCAAATGCAACAAGATGATCCCAAGACACACAGCCATCGTGGGCTCCAGGAGCAGAGAGGAACAAACAGGTCGGCTCTCTGGGGCCCTTGAAGAAGAGAAGACACATCACTGGCAGAAAGCCCAGCTGTGTGTTCCCTGGAAATCCCCTCCGGCTCTCTTGAGAAGCTATGAGAGGATTGACAGAGGAATAGGTACACTGGGTTCATGCCAGTCAACTGCAGAAAGTTCTCTGTGCCCCGTGCCCAGCCTAGCCCACAGGGGCTGTAGTGAGAGGAAGAAAAGACTCTTCTCCACCCAGCCTCGCACCACAGCCAAGGGGGACTTGAAGCACAAACCCATGAGGCCGGCAGATGGGACACGCCGCAGGCCACAGGCCAGAACACTGGGCCACTCATGTTGCTCTAGAGACAAAGGCGCAAAGCTGTCCTTCCCACCCCAGCCCCAAGGCAGGAAGAATTGGCCCCCTGTGCCGCCCAGCCAGAGGTCACCAGGGCATCTCTGCTAAGGCTCTTTTTATGTGTGCGGCATGAGCCAAAGGCTTCCTGCTGCCCGGGGACCAGGGGCTCAACAGAGCCCATTGTATGGGGTTGCAGCAGGGACATTGAAAGCCTCATTCATTTGAACCACTCCAATCTGTGGCCAGAGACTGTGGCCTGCCACGGGAAGCATTCCTGGGCTCCCTCCAGGGGGGGGGGGTGGAGAGGCAGGTTTTCTTCCACCAGCAGCATAATGATCATCTAAGGTATCACTAGTGACTCGCAGGCTGTGGTGACAGGTCACCTGCTACATTTTCATTTCAGACTCCTGTTTTTTTAATGTTATTTATTTATTTATTTGTTTGTTTGTTTGACAGAGAAAGAGGGAGAGAGAGAGAGAATGGGTGTGCCAGGGCCTCCAGCCACTGC
This sequence comes from Dipus sagitta, assembly GCA_036346955.1. NCBI lineage: Eukaryota > Metazoa > Chordata > Mammalia > Rodentia > Dipodidae > Dipus > Dipus sagitta. The sequence goes on from CM070783.1 coordinate 19,892,379, forward strand.
AGATGAACTCCAGACGCGTGCGCCCCTTTGTGCATCTGGCTAACATGGGTCCTGGGGAATCAAACCTGGGTCCTTTGGCTTTGAAGGCAAACGCCTCAACCTGCTAAGCCATTCCTCCAGCCCCCAGACTCTTGTTTTTTTTTTTCTTTTAAATTGTATGAATTTGCATATGTGTGAGGAGAGGGGGTCCTGTGGCCACTTGCCACTGCAAACTAATGCCAGATACTTTTTGTAATTGGCTTATATGGGAGGCTTGGGAATCAAACCCAGCCCAGAAGGACTTACAAGAGAGTGCCTTAAGCCAGTGAGCCATCTTTCCCAGCCCTCATTCAGACTCTTGATGCTCTGGGTGGTTGGCATCAAGGGCACCATGACTGCTGTGGGCTGCAGGTCTGTATTCCTCCCATCCTCCTTATGGCCTTGCTTCCTTGTGAACCAGGACATTCCCATCTGTGCCTGCTTTAGCCCCTATGTAGGCTCCAGCCTCTGCCGCAAAGCCTTGAAGACGAGCATGGACTTGGTCTTCAGTAGACCTCTTCCTAATGGGATGCCCATGCATCTTGTATTAGCTGTTTCCACCCTGCCGTGACCAAAATACCTGACAGAGGCAATCATGGGAGGAAAGATTGGTTTTAGCTCCTGGTTTCAGGTGGTGCAATCCATTGTAGCAGGGAAAGCAGAAGTGGTTCTGTCCACAGAGGCAAGAGTGTGTGGCAAAACACCTCATATGGAAGCTGAATCAAGAAACAGTGAGTGGGGCTGGAGAGATGGCTTAGCAGTTAAGGCACTTGCCTGCAAAGCCTAAGGGCCCATGTTTGATCTCTCTCTCCAGATCCCACATAAGGCAGAAGCACAAAGGTGAGGCAAGCGCAATGTTTCACATGCCCCCTAGGTGGCACAAATATCTGGAGTTCAATTGCAGTGGCTGAGGCCCTGGTGCACCAATTCTCTCTCTCTCTCTCTCTCTCTCTCTCTCTCTCTCTCTCTCTCTCTCTCTCTCTCTCTCTCTCTCTCTCTCTCTCTCCCTCGCTCTCACTCTCTCTAAAAAAGAAAAAGAAAAAAGAAATAGTGAATGTAAACAGGAAGCAGAAGTGGATATAACCCCTTCGAGGTTCGTCCCCAGTGACCTACCTCTGCCAGGCAGTCCTCACATCCCAGAGGTTCCACAACCACCCAAAACAGCACGACCAGCTGAGACCAACTGTTCAGACATGAACTTGTAGGGGACATTTCACAGGCAAATGTCAACAAGTCCTATTTACATAGACCCATCATGCTCTATAAACCTTGTCCCAATTTTCATATTAATAGCACCCCCTTTCACCCTACGAAGATCCTCTTTGGGAAGATAAATGATACAGCCAGCCTCCCTCTGTTGCCTCTCTGCCTGAGGAAACCTCAGCCCTAGGTGATGGCCCACTTTCCTTGGCCTTGAGTGATTCTCTCACCCTTTCTTTTTGTTCTTTTTATTGCATGTGTATGCATTCATGTATATGCATTCATATATACAAGCGGGTGCACATATGGGAGGGCATGCGTGTGTGTGTGTGTGTGTGTGTGTGTTGTGTATAGACAAGGGGGTAGCATTAGATATCCTTCTCTGCTCTCTTTTTTTAAATTATTCTTGTTTATTTTTATTTATTTGAGAGCAAAAGGCAGAGAGAGAAAGAGGCAGATAGAGAGAGAGACAGAGAATGAACTCCAGATGCGTGCGCCCCCTTGTGCATCTGGCTAACGTGGGTCCTGGGGAATTGAGCCTCGAACCGGGGTCCTTAGGCTTCTCAGGCAAGCGCTTAACCTGCTAAGCCATCTCTCCAGCCCATCTCTGCTCTCTTTTTATTTCACTTATGCAGGGTCTCTCACTTTAGCCATACCCTGTGTCCACTACTTCTGGTGATTTACAAGTCCATGATCATGTTTACATTTTTCTTAATAATACACTCTCTACCTCCAGGCTCTGCCCACCTACTCATTAGAAAACACAATGCCACTTCCTGCCCTGCTGAGCTCCTCACAGGATAATCCTACATTCCTATAATCTTGGAATATCAGGTTACAACTGCCTGGTCTTTCTCCTAACCCACAAGGCTCTGCCTCAGTGCCTCTCCCAGCCCAAAGTAGGAGCTTGGTTTCCAGACTGTTGTAGCTACCATCACACTGCTGCACAAACACCTGACTAAAAACAGCTAATGGGGGCTGGAGGGATAGCTTAGAGGTTAAGGCATTTGCCTGCAAAGCCAAAAGACTCTGGTTCGATTCCCCAGGACCCACGTTAGCCAGATGCACAAGGGGGCACATGCATCTGGAGTTCGTTTGCAGTGGCTGGAGGCCCTGATACACCCATTCTCTCTCATGCTCTCTCTCTCTTTCTCTCTTTCTCTGTCAAATAAATAAATAAATAATAAAATATTAAAAACAGCTTGTGGGAAGAAAGGGTTTATTTGGCTTACAGACTCGAGGGGAACCTTCATGGTGGCAGGGGGGAAATGTGGCATGAGTGGAAGCTGTACATCCCCTATGTTTATGGTACCTACATTTAAGGTGGGTCTTCCCACCTCAGTCCTAAGAAAGGGCGGACTTATTTCAGCTTACAGTTCAGGGGAATACAGTCCATCATGGCGAGGAATGTGTGGCACAAGAGCATGAAGCATCGGGTCACGTGGGTCCCCAGTTAGAGTATCAGGTGGACAACAGCAGCAGGAGAGTGTGCCAAACGCTGGCAAGAGGAAGCTGGCTGCAACACCCAATAAGCGCGCCTCTAACAACTCACCTCCCACAAGGTTTCCTGGTTCCCAAATTGCCATCAGCTGGGGATCAAACACTCAGAGCACACACGTGTGTATGGGAGACATGGAACTCAACCACCACACAGACCGAGGCCACACAGCCACTAGACAGACCCATAGACCTCCACAGGGATAGGGAAGAAAGCCAGTCCTCATCTTGGGCAATTTTATAAGCATTTGTTTCATACCCAGCATGAGACCAGCCCCATGCCAAGCTTGAAGACTCCAGAAGAGAACAGGATGATAGATAGGGTTTCCCCTAATATACTAACCCTGACTAGCATGGGACAAACAACTGGAGGACGGCACTGAACAATCCCCACCCAAGTGCCACGTTGCATACCGCCACGTCAGAAGCCCTATCAACTGGGGTCTCATCAGGAAACAGATGGTGCGCTTACACTGGATAATTGAGGAGAGTTTAATGAGAGTACTATTTTAGAATATGTGAGAAGGGCTTAGGGAAAGCATAAGAGATAATGTGTGTTGCTCCCAGGCCTGACGAGGTCAGGGGAAGGAAACACTGGAGAATCCAGAGACGGCACTGTGTGGAGAGGTCCAGTTAACAGAGCTATCATAACCTCGGGAGACCCCCCCCCCCCCGCAAGGAAGGGAGTCCAGGCAATAGATATCCCCAACTCACTAGCCTCCTATCCTACCATCTCTAGCTACTTAAACAAGTTGATCATCTCCATAGATCAAGGGAGTCCATGGAATCTCCCAGAAACACAGAGCAAAATGGATATGGATGTGGATGGACCAAAAGAAGAGTCCCAGACCAATATGAGAACATCACAGATTTCCTATGTGAAGGAGTGAAGGAGATCAGCGTTACATCCTTCTTTATGGAGGAAGAAGGGCTTAGCCTGGGTCCTAGAAAAGGGAGTGGGCTTTGAAGGGACAAGGGAAGATGGCCTGAGCAACACCAACTTGGAAGTGAGTGTGTACCCCTCAGCGGTTAGGCAGACATGATAAATGACTGCAGAACCCTTAAAGTTGCCCTTTCCTCTCCAGCTCTAGATTAGTAACTTTCCTCATAGCTCTGACAACTTCCTGACAAAAGCAACGTAAGAAAGAGCAGATTTATTACAGCTTACAGTTCAGGGGAATACAGCCCATCATGATGAGGAAGGCAAGGCCGCAAGAGGGCGAAACATCTGGTCACGTGGGTCTCAGTTAGAAAGCAGAGAGCAGTAAATGCTGGCGCTCAGCTTGCCTTTGCCTTTTTTTTTTTTTAATTTCTTTTTGTTATTTTTATTTATTTATTTGAGAGCAACAGACAGAGAGAGAAAGAGGCAGATAGAGAGAGGGAGAGAGGATGGGCGCGCCAGGGCCTCCAGCCACTGCAAACGAACTCCAGACGCGTGTGCCCCCTTGTGCATCTGGCTAACGTGGGTCCTGGGGAGTCGAGCCTCGAACCAGGGTCCTTAGGCTTCACAGGCAAGCGTTTAACCACTAAGCCATCTCTCCAGCCCGCCTTTGCCTTTTTGTTCATGCCAGCAGCCCCAGTTCGTGGAATCATGCTACCTACATGAAAGGTGGGGCTTCCCACCTCCACTAACCTAAAACAGAAAATCCCTCACAGACATGCCCAGAGATTTGTTTCCACGGTGATTCTAAATCCTGTCAACTTGACAACGGAGATTAACCATCACAAAATCCAAGTTAATGAAATGCTAGACTTCCTTCCTATGAAAGTTGGACTTGAAAAAAAAAAAAGATAAAAACAAAGTGGGACTTAAATTTTGAAAGGCTGAACTTCAATTTCACTCCCTCAAGAAAGAAGGTCTTAGAAGAAAACAGAGGAGAAGAGCTGACATGTAATTTTCCCAGGGGAAGTCTGAGGGACAGCAAAACAGGTCAGGGGAATTGTGGACTAAGGCAAATGCTTCATGGTCCAGGGAAGAAGGGTGAAAGTGTCTGGTTTCTAGTTATAGCTAGGAGATAAAGGTCTAACAGGTCTAGAGCAAAAGCCAGAATTTTTATGACCTGATACAAAATATTTGCATATGTTAGTTCATTTAATTATCTCAATAGATATATGAAAGTAGTTGGGGAAAGATGTAGCAAACACAATAGGGCCAAAGTATGGCTTGCTTTCTCTCTTTCTCTCTCTCTCCATATATATATATATGGACATATATATATGCATATGTATGACAGTATGCACGCACTTCATGGAACCACAGTCCCATACAGAAAATGAACCGTACTGAAAATGAAACTGTAGATTACCTAGAAAATGATATGTTCCAGGCAAGAGAGCCATTAAGTAAAGTAGGACTGGGCCCAAGTTCTGATTGTAAAGCTCTATGTATTTTCCCCATTTATAAAATAATGATAGAATAATGTAAGCCAGCATCAGATGAGACTCTGGATATGCATGTGGCATTCAAAGCCCTTATTGTCACAAGGGACCAGAGGCAGAATTGGGGCTGTAGACAACAGATAGTTAGGGGCTGAAGAGATGCAGCACAAACATGAGGGCCTGAGGTCAGATCCCCAGGACCCACATGAAAGCCAGGCATAGTAGCACACACCTGTAATCCCAGTGTTCAGGAGGCAGACACAGGGATCCCAGGGGCCTGCTGGCCAGCTAGTCTAGCCAAATCAGTGAGCCCCAGGTTCAGTGAGAGACCCTGACTGTCTCAAGAAATTAGTTGGAGAGTGATTGAGGAAGACCCCCAAAGTTAATCTCTGGCCTATGCACACATATAAGCATACACACTTGCATGCACATAGTACACACACACACACACACACACACACACACACACAATAAATAAGTCTTGAAAAATAGAATTCAGAGAACTAGAGCCTGGAATAAAAACAATGAGGCTCACAGCAGAAACAGGACACACAGTGAGGTCTTTGCACACCCAACTTAGGTTTCCATAGAGACCAAGCTCTGTTTTCTGGGAACTTTGATCCACCCTATTCCAGCGGTAATATAGGGGGTTAGTCACCACCACCCAGTCTCGCACTCACAATCCAAATTTCTACCCCCTGAATAAAAACAAAATTTCAACAGTGCATAGACATACGGGGTTTATATTTAGAGCCTGTGTGGGCAACAGTGAAAAGGAGACGGTTTCAGGCCACTGCCCTAACCATTAGACACAGAGAAGGTGCAAAGACGCCCATGCTTTACTCAAGTTCATTGCGTATTCACCTCAGCTAGAAAGAAGAGTGTGCGTTAGGATGGGCTTTCCCGTGCGTGACATCTTTGCTCCGGAAATGCGGGTCATCATTTCTTATTTAGGCTGTGTCTGCAACACAAAAGCACCAGATGGTGAAAGGGTCAGGGGTGTTCCTGGCGGATTCGTGACTGATGCGACCAATATGTTTTGCTTGAGCTGATGTGACTGGGTGTTGAAGTGGTGGAGGGCACAGGTGGGTGCTGGCAACAACGAAAGCAAATGGGCCAAACAGCTCCTGTGAGGCACGAAGAAGTCCGGTCAGAATCAGCCTTGGAGTGGGTCCTCCTTGGCACCGAGTCACACTTGTAATACACATCAGAAACATGTAGGATCCCTACCCAGTAGCGATGCCTGGACCCCACCTTGGAAATTATGATAGAGTAGACTGAAATGGGTCAGGAAATTAAAAACTCTCTTTAAAAGTACAGCAAGGGGATGGAGAGATGGCTTAGTGGATAAGTCACTTGCCTACGAAGGCTGAGGACCCAGGTTCCATCCCCAGTACCCACGTATGCCAGAGGCACAAGGTAGCGCATGTGTTCTGGAGTTTGCAGTGGCTAGATGCCCTGGTGTGTGCCCATTCTCTCTCTATCTGCCACCCCCATCACAAATAAATAAAATATATATTTTTTTAAATATAGCCAGGTTTGAAAAACATGAAAAGTAATCAGTTCTAGTCCATCTGAAACCCCCATATCCTCTCCTTTTCTTATTCCCCGTTTCTTGTTTTTTCTGGAGTCGCATTTTCCAAAGCAGTATGCAGTGAAGCCATGCCTGAGGACAACATGCTGATCAGCAGGGTGGCCAACCTCCTTGGGTGTAAATCAGAAGTCCAGCACCCTCGCAAACCTTTCAGCCCTGGCCGAGACAACACCCACATCCACCCAAAGCTCAGAGTCTGCCTTCTTCTTTCATCATTTCTGCTCACTCTAAGCCTCAGGAATCAACCTGCGCACCCTGAGCTGGCCACAATACCGGGCCAGGACCCCAGCGGCAGTCCAGCACTCCTGCTGCCCTGGCCTGGAGTGCCCCACACACGCGAGAAGGGACAGGGTCGGGCTGAGTGCTGCCCGGTTAGTGCCCCCAAGCTGCTTTGCCCCATATCTGAAATTGCACCATCAATGCTAATGTGTTTCTTCCTGTGATCCTGGGACTCTTAAATCTAGGAGCCATTTGCTAAGCAACGTTCATATTTATTTGTGAAATTATATGGACCTTTACAGCACACTTACAAAGATGAATAAATCCCTGCTTGCATGGCCCAATTTGTTGTTCTAACCTGACACTTTCGTGTCATAATCACCTTTCTTTCAGCTGGTTACGGCCAAAGCTGTTAGGGATTTAATAGAAGCATTTTATAATGTGCTTTACAAGATGCTGTTGAGGCTTTAGCTTTGTTTATAAGGGGGAAAAGAAGAGGGAGGGGTGGAGGGAAAAGGATGGAAAAGGGGAGAGGGGGAGAGGGGGAGAGAGGGAGAAAGGAGCAGGTAGCCAAGCATTCAGACGCTTCTGGAAGCATCACCCTTGGGTGCGCCAAACAGGAACTCTCTCTCCACCCTCCACCACCAACTCCCACCCCTGCTCGCCCACCACTTGAAAAACTTTGATCTCTCACTTCTACAATATTATTGATCTTCAGAGGTGGGAGAGGGAAAGAAAAGACAAACATCAAGGAGATTTCAAGATAAGACTGGGGAGGAAGGGACCTCCTGTATAGCCAGTGGAGTATCAGAAAGCTTTGCTAGAAGTGAACTTTCCACCCTCTGGTTCTTTCTACCAAAGGAAAGGGAAAGAATGAGAAAGCAAATGGGAAGGAACTGGGCTATTGTCTTTCAAGCCCTAAATAACAAGCTGGAGATGGCTCATCCGCACCTAGGGAGCGTTAGGCTGAGCGTCGTTGGGGACTGTGCATGGAGAGAGACCCAGAATGCACCAGTATTTATTGAGAGTTTGTACTTGAAGAGCAAAGATGTGAAAGTAAGTCTTGTACCTCCGGGACCTCAGCCCGCGAGAAAGAGACACGTTTGCAAACCCGCTGGCTCCAGGTACTAGATATGTTCAACGAGCGACTGACGAGAAGCGGGAAACGACAGTCTTCTGGGTCGCGGGGAAGCACTCTGCACTGGGCCTCTGGAGAAAATGAACACTTTCTAAGGAGGGACACGCTTTCCATCGGGGCAGCACAAAGGGCAACGTGGATGTGGGGGACAGCCATTCATGCCATAAGCTGAAGCTTATCACTGTCAGATTGCCGAGTCTTCCCTGGGGGCTAGAAAACAGTGGTGAATGAGGGAGACAAAACCCGAACCTGCAGCTCCCATAAACTTAGATGAAGCCACCAGTCACCGAGACCAGGAGCCTGAACAGGTGTCACCACGCAAAGACCCCAGAAGACACAGCAGGTCCAAAGGGTCCATCTGGAAGTGACAATGCATCCCTTCTGTGCCTGCAAAATGGCTCTGAACGAAACTGAGAAGACTGCAAGGAGCCAGGCGGCCGTGGTCAGAGGGGGGCCTTGTATTCCTACAGTTTTGAAATGTCCTTGGCCGAGCAGCCATGAACACAACAGTGCCCAGACCTCCATCCATCCAAGAAAAGGCCTTGTAGGCTCTTTGAAGACACGGCTGAGCCTAGGGCTTAGGCAAGAACCACACCTGATGAGTCAAAAAGGAAGAAAGTGGTCAACCAAGACAGGAGGTCAAGAGATAGAGGAACCCACCTGAAGGCGTCCCAAAAGCCAGAGTTGCGACAACAAATAAATAGCAGAGTACTGTAACCCAAAGTATGAAGAAAATGCCTCCATGTAACGGGAATGAATGAGGAATAAATAAATAACTAAACGAGGGAAACAAACCCTCCGTACAGCTCTCTCGGTGACTTACATAGATACCCGCAGCTCTAGGAAGCAGAGTTTAACTCTCAGTCCTTCCGTATGGGCTCCTCTTAGGAACATGTACCCCATGCGCAGGGAGGAGAGCCAGGCGGCTTTACAGCGGAGAAACCTAGCAGGTAATTGTCCAGCAGGCTGACTGACGCCAACATCAGCAGTGAAAATCCACACTGATAGGATGTCCCGAGAATGGCAGTTAACCGTCCCTAAGAAGTACGACTCCAGCCTGAACGTGTGCAAACATCAGAGAAACACAAATGGAGGGATAGCCAGTGAGATACCCAGCCAATATTCGCAGAAACAGCCAAGGTCATGGAAAATAAAGGAAGCCTGAAACGCTACGTTGGCCAAGTAGAGCCTAAGAGACATTACAACTAAATGTAATGTGAGATTCTGGAACAGAAAGAGACATGAGGGGGAAACCGGTGATATCTAAATAAAGCGTAGAGTTTTGTTAGGAGAAATCTCCAATATCAGTTTCTAAGTAATGCTAAACACACCAGAGTAACACATATTAACAACAGGGAAAACTGGGTGAGGGAGGCCTAAGAACTCTCTGTGCTATTTTGAAACTTTTCTGTAAATATGTTTTAAATTAGTTCTTAAAAGATCCCTGGACTGCTGTGTGCAGATTGAGTGATGGGAGAACAAGAGAAGAAACGAAGTGCATGACTCTCAGAAGCTGGGGACAGAGGGAATAGGGACTGGGCGTGAAGGTGGGAGTGTGAGAAGATTGGAGGCGAGTACTGGTGTTAGGCTTGCCCAACAGGGAGGATCAGATTAAGGGGTATGAGTAGAAGAGATCCAGCTGGAGGCTGGCCAAGTTAGAGGTATTTCTCACATGTCCAAGTTGAGTGTCAAATAGCATTTGATTGAATAAATCTGGGCTTCGGGGGAGGAAGGAGCTGAGGCTGTCAGGACTTAGCAGCATCTATGCAGCCTTAGCACAATGGAACACCGCTCATTCATCTAGTAAATGTTCTCCAAGCGTCCATCATTCGTCAGGTACCAGCCCAGCCTCTAGAATTACAGCAATAAGCGATGCAGGAGGCAGAATGTCAACAGATGGACAGAGGCGATTGCAGAGATGGGCAGGGTAAGTGCTGTGCTAGGGCGAGAGTACAGGAGGGTCACGGAGCTGCTGGTTCAGAGAGTGACCCAGTGGAGGTGATTCTTCCCGGAGATAGAAGTGGGCAGAGGTCTGAGGGAGAACAAATCACATGGTTAACTGAAGAAATAGCATGTGGGGCAGAAGACAGCTAATGTAAAGGCTTTTAACATTTGTTCAATGGGAAGGATGCAAAGGAGAGCTCTAGAACATTCCAAGAGGACCTTGCGGAGAGTGAGAAACTGCAAATTTGGAATGAGGATGCACAGAGGAAGGAATTTCTGGAGACTGCCTAGTGCCACAGGGGCCTTTGAGGCAAGCTGGGACTTCCCTGTCCTCGTGTGAAGGGAAGCCAGCCTGTGGGCACAAAGCTGGTGTCATACTGATATGGAGGTAGTAGGCAGTCACAGTTTCTGAGGGGAAGGAATATTTGCTTGAAAGATAAAATACTGACTCTTTAGAAGGAAGATTTGGGGCAGGTAGAGGCCACGGTGCAAGAAAGAGCTGAGGTCTTGAGCTGGGGCCACAGGAATTGTTCCAGGTTTCCTGTTGCTGCTTCAACACATGATCTCAAATTTGGTGCCTTAAAACAACACAGATTTATTATGCACCATTCTAGAAATCAGCTGTCAAAAATGGAGCCATGAGCTAAAGTCAAGATGCCTGAAGAGCTCTGCTTCCCTCTGTGTGCTGTGTGTGTGTATGTGTGCGTGCGTGCGTGTGTGTGTGTGTGTACTCTGTGTGTGTGTGTGTGTGTGTGTACTCTGTGTGTGTGTGTGTGTGTACTGTGTGTGTACTCTGTGTGTGCACACATTCCACAGTGTACACGTGGAGCTTGAGGACAACCTTGGAGCATGGGTCCTTATTTGAGACAGGGTCTCTCTTCTTGTTCATGGCTGTGAACACCAGACCAACTGGCCTGTGAGCTCTGGGATTTGGGGATCCTTCCATTGTCAGGCTTGCAGTGCACAACAAGCTCTTTTAACCACTGAGCCCCCCCATGTGCTTCAAGTGAGGATCTGCTTCCTTGCCCTTCCCAACATCTTGAGATCTCCATGTCCCTTTGCTCCCTAACCGTGTTTTTGTGATTGTATATGCGTGTGTGTACATGTGTGTCTGGGTACATGTGTTTCATGTGTGTGTGTGTGCCCATGGATGTATAGGCCAGGAGATGACCTCAGGGGTTACCTCAGGAACTCCCTGCACATCCTGGGAGACCAGGTCTCACATACACTCGGGGTTCACCAAACAGATTAGACTGGCTGGCAAGTGAGCCCCAGGGGTCCTCCTGCCTCTTCATCTTCAGTGTTAGGACTCCAGTGTTGCTCCTCCGCAGCTGGCATTTGCACGTGGGTTCTGGGGATCAGACTCAGATCCTGGGCTTGTAAAGCAAACATTTTACCAACTGAGATGTCTCCCCAGCCCTTCCCAGTCATCTTGAAAGCCAATAGCATAGTATCCTCAAATCTCCCATGACAACTCTCTTGCCTCCCGCATTTAAGGAAGCCTTGTGGTTGCACTGAGCTCTCAGGAATAATCCAGTCATCTCCTTCCTTGCAGATCAGCCTGTTGATGACACTTATCCCATCTGCAACTTAATTCTCCTTTACCATGCAACTAATAGATTCAGATTGTAGGACATAGAACGTGAGCATTTTTTTCAGGGGGAGGGACTAGTCTACTCACCCCAAAGTTCATGCAGAAGGCAGGTGTGTAAATACAAGGTGTAGCAATGGGACACAGCATCCCTGCCTGGTGGGAGGAGCTGGCATGGTTCAGGAGTCAGAAGATGGGGACATGACTGCATCTCTGCAGCTACGAAAAAGATCCAGCAAGCACCTCCCTCTCCAGGTCTTGAGTTCCTCTCTGTTAACAGAGGGTAGAAGCTTCTTTTCTACTTGTGAGTGTCTCTGAGGATTAAAAACTACAAGTCTGCAAAAAGAAGCGTCTCTAAGGTTGCTACCTCTGCAGGACCTGCACAATATTGAGCCCATCAACCTGTTCACATAGACGAGAGAAGGGAGAAGGAAAAGATCAAACTAGAAGAGGCACTACATGGAAAGAGGAGCAAGATCACCAGAGCTGGGGTGATGTAGGTGGACTAGTGAGAGGGGGTTATGATCAAATTACAGCATGGTCTCAATTAAAATTCTCAATAAAACTACACATATGGCAAAATATAAATAATAAATATTGGTATTGTGGGGCTACAGATGCAACAGGACAGTAGTAATGAGGAGAAAAGAATTTTAAAAAAACACTAAGTGATTGGTTGGGCATAAATAACAAAAGTGGGCTGGAGAAATGGCTTAGCAATTAAAGCATTTGCCTGTGAATCTTAAGGAACCAGATTCAGTTCCCCAGGACCCACATAAAGCCAGATGCCCAAGGTGGCGCATGCATCTGGACTTCATTTGCAGTGGCTGGAGGCCCTGGTGCACCCATTCATATTCTCTCTCTCTCTCTCTTCCTCTTTCTCAACAAAATAAAATAAATAAAATAAAATAAAGATGACCAAATGTACCAAAGGAAGGGCCATTAGGGAGTGACATGGAGAAAATGAATACCATTCCTACATGTTGAGTCTGGGTCTGGGGTCCCAAAGAACCATGTGCAACTGAGTCATGGTGGGTGAGATCCTCTGTGCTCCGCTCTTTGCCTCTCTTTGTCAGATAAAGAGGAGCTGACGGCGATGACCCCAGCACAGTGCCTGGCAGAGCACACAGCACACTGGGGAGGCCTCCATCGCCTGCACTCTTAGCCAGGAAGAAGCTAAATATGAACCACTGTGGAGCATGACAAAATGGCGAGCAACTACACAGGACCTGGAGGAGCCCCAGGTTGTCCCTGCAGTAGGACGAGGACCCCAAAAGTACCATCAGCAGCCCTGGGGATAGAGCAAGACCCTTTCACACTCTGGTCTCTGCAGCATAGGCCACTTCTGTCTCTGGGAGCAGTGGGGACATCTGAAGGAGCAGAGAGGAGACCGTCAGAAACTTTCCAGGGGACACCCGCAGGAAGCACCTTTCTTTGGGTTCAAGCAGCCAGAACATGAATGAACAGTAACTTGCTTCTCAGTCTTCCCTGGTACTGTGACTTAAATGTTCCCTCCGAAACTTACACTGACATTTAACGGCCTGTGTAACACTCTGAGACGTAGGACCTTGAAGAGGTGATTGGGTAATTGGAATAATGTCATTGTCAAGGGAATGGATTAGTTATCTTAGAGTGGGTTCATGATTTTTAAAAAGGATGTTTGCCCCAGTTTCTCTTCTCGTCTTTGTCTGACACATGCTCATTCCCTCCATGCTACAAAGTTGCTCAAAGACCCTAGCTACATGTCCCTGCCACACTCCTGGGCTCCCCCATCTCTGGAACTGTGAGTTGAATAAGCTTCTTTTGCTTATCACTTACCTAAGTCTGTGGGACTCTGTTACAGCTCTAGGAAATGGACTAAAGAAACCCAGGAACCTGTTTAGGGACGAATTCCACAGTGGCCTAAGGGACAGTCTTCCAATCAGATAAAGAGAAGCTCCAGTTTTTTTTTTTTTTTTCCTGCAGGTCAATGACTTTTTAATAATGTTCTACAGACTTAGACATCCAATTAAAATTCCTCAAGGGCAGACACTGGACCTCATTCATCTCTGCATACCAAGAACCTAATACTGGGTGGCATCATTAGGAGTTCAAAAGAAAAAGAGAGAGGGGGAGTGAGGGAGAACAGAAGGAGAGAAGAAAAGGAGGGAGAGGCAGAGAGACAGGAAGGATGAAGGGAAGAAATGAAGAAAGGAGGGAGAGGGAGAAGAAAAAGAAAGGGTGTAGGAGGGAAAGAATCAATGAGGGTGAAAACAGGAGGGCTTCTCTGAGCCAGGAGGAAGTACTCCCAACCCTGGTTACTACAAACACGCTGTTCACAGCCATTCCCTCTACCGATGGGGCTCCTGGGGGAGCGTGCCTAAACACCCGAAAGGCACAGAACTGAATGGCCCGTCCAATCCACCCTGAGCATTCCCATCATGCAGGAACCAAGACATAAGCTTCCTGTCTCAATCCTGGCCAAACCACACACTACATCCTCAGGAAGTGTCAAGGATGGAGCCTTGTACGTGTGGAGAAAAATACCAACACAAGATCCACAAAAGCCGTAAGTCACCCCTGCAGCGTATCTGGGCTCTGGAACCTGCTTATAGCAACGTGACTGCTGTATCCACAACCTACCATGGGTTATGCTTTTGTTTATTTATGTTGGGCTTATCGTTACTACCATTGCTGTGATCTTAATTTTCCTTGTGCTCTCTTGGAAAATGATGCTACAGGGAAATAGTTTGCCTCTCATCAGATGGCTGTCTGTAGAGACCCAGAACAAGCTATTGAACCACTGCAGAAATAGGCCATTGTGGAGTCATCATCTCCTTTTGGCTTGGAAGATGCCCGTCACCTCCAAAGTTCCCAGTTGTCCCTGACCCATCCTCATCTTTCTGTCTGAAGCTGTCTGGCCTGGAGCCAGATGAAGTCCCATGCTTTTCTAAAGAGTCCCCACACAAGGCTGGAGAGATGGCTTAGCCATTAAGGCATTTGCCTGTGAAATCTAAGGACCCAGGTTCAATTCCCCAGGTCCCATGTAAGCCAGATGTACATGGTGGCACATACATCTGGCGTTCATTTACAGTGGCTAAAGGCCCTGGTGTGTGCATTCTCTCTCTCTCTCTCTTTCTCTCTCCCTCTCTCTGTCTGTAATAAATAAATAAATAAAATGTCACTTCAGGTGACATCTACTCCTGCTCTCCCCTACTCAGAATCTTGGCCACCACAGCCAGTCGCCCATACTTGATGAACATTGACAAGGCTCCAGTGTTAAAATGTGCTACTTCCATTGACAGATGGCATTTCAACTCACAGTCCCGGACAGAAGAGATACGCAACACCACACTGCACCGAGCAGCATGAGGCAACACCTGAGTGGACCAGAACCAACACAAGGAGGAAGTCCCACCATAGCTGGCCCGGCCCTGTGGTCCCCAGAAAGAGCGGACAGCCCAGGGCAAGCAGGCATGGCACAGCTGGTTTTTTAACTTTAGCGGACTTTGGACTTTGGGTGATTGTGGTACTTTGGTACCCACTCCTAGCATGATTTAGGGAACTGGGGAATATAGGCTTGAGAGACAGGGTAAATAAAAGAACTGCTTGAGGAATGGGCTCAAAATTGCTCGTCTAGTATGTTAATGGCATGTTCACAGTCAGCTCTTCACTGTCTCCAGAACTGGGAGGAGCAGTCTGTCCCGGCAAAGTCACTCCTGACATCACAAACGTACAAACTAAAGCACATGATTAGTGCAGCAGGGGAGGGAAGGCCCCAGTGCTTCCATCCACACCAGCATGAGCACAGGCAAGCTGGCTCTCAGCTGGTGGCTGTCAGACCAGCAGAGCCAGGGCCCCAGTCTCACTGCTCAGAATGGTGGCCAGTGACGCCAGGCTTCCTTCCCAGCCTGTCTCCCGCCATCATGCTAATTGGATTGTACCTGGGCCAGGCCAGGAAGGGCATATGGAACGGGAGACATGGCCTGTGTGCTGAGTGACTTGCTTTGGATCCTTCCAAAAGACTCCTTCCAAAAGACCTTCCAAAAGCCAGCATCTCCAATAAAGGATACCAATTCCCCACAACTCTCAGACACATATGAGTTTAGGGACACAACAATTTAGGGTATGTCTGCCATAGCATGTCATCTCCTCCCCCCCAGGAAGTCTCACGACATTACGGGATACACAGTTGTGAACAAACTTCCAGGCCTGCTCGCTCCATCTGGCTCCTATTGCTCAGCAGCATGGGTGGGAAGGCACACAGACACAAGACTGCAGTCATCTCTTCCCACACTGTGGCTATGGGGGCCCCAGAGCTCTGCTGCAGAAAGTGTTTGTCCCCCTGGCCCCCTGCCAGCTAATGCCTGAAACTCTCCCTTGATTCTTTTGTCCTCTAGCATCAAGCTTTGTCCCAGTGCCTGTCTCTGCATCCTTCATGAAATGAGGCTTGCTTCCTGATTCCAAGAGGGTTTGGGATTCAATGTAATACCAATTAGAGTTCAGAGCTCATTGCTAGAATTCTCCTACAAGTTATTAAACCTTTCTGAGCCTCAGCTTCCTCATCTATGACATGGGAATGATAATCCCTTCCTTTTAATATTAATGGAGATGATTAACAAGATAATATTTGTGGAGCTCTCGGCAGAGTATATAGCTCAAAAGATGTATTGGGTGCTGGAGAGATGGCTCAACAGTTAAAGTGCTTGTCTGCAAAGCCTAAGGACCCAAGTTCAATTCCCCAGAACCCACATAAAGCCAGATACACAAGGTGGCACATGTATCTGGAGTTCGTTTGCAGTGGCTGGAGGCACTGATGCACCCATTCTCTCTCCCTCCCTCCCTCTCTCTCTCTCTCTCTCTCTCTCTCTCTCTCTCTCTCTCGTGTGTGTGTGTGTGTGTGTGTGTGTGTGTGCGTATGTGTTTGCCTCTTTATCTTGCTCTCTCGTAAATAAATAAGTGTTATGGAAAGGGTGGGAGATAGCTCAGTTTGTAAAGTGCTTGCCTCACAAAGATGAGTATCTGAGGATAATCCCCAGAACCCACACAAAAATACCAGGTATGGTGGTATATTGCCTTTACTCACAGTGGTGGGGATACAGATAGAAGATCCTTGTGGCTCACTGTCTAGCCAGGTTAACCTAATCTATGAGCTCCAAACTGATGAGAGACCCTGTCTCAAAAAGGGGGGTGGGGACATTGTTTCTGAAGAACAACACCTGAGATGGTTCTCTGGCCTCCACACACACAAATCTACATGCACATGTATTGCCACACACAAAAACATGCACAAACTCGTTTTTAAAAGGTGGTTCATAAGCCTACTAGTGCTGAAGAAGTCCTCACAGCCGGAGAGGAGCACAGCCGGGTCCCCGAAGACAGCAAGGGGGTAGCCGAGGGAAGAAAGGCCTGAGTGAGAAGGCTGAGGACCCAGTAAGGTAGCTTCCAAACCCAGGCTTGCCCATAGAGACTGTCCCCAATGCCAGTCCACTCTCACACACTGGATGGCTCGATAATACAGCAAGCCAAGAGCCAGCCAGAAATGCCCAGACACCCAGAAATCTAGACCAGGACTTATCATGTTTGCATATAATACAACCCAATAAGACAACAGTTCATAATTGTCACTGGCTGGTGAGTTGCACATCAGAAAGGCAGGAGAGATGATATAATTGCACTGTGTGTCCAATTACAGACTGCCGTGATGAGAATAATAGGATTAATTAACCTGGAAAA
Organism: Dipus sagitta; assembly: GCA_036346955.1. NCBI lineage: Eukaryota > Metazoa > Chordata > Mammalia > Rodentia > Dipodidae > Dipus > Dipus sagitta. The sequence continues at coordinate 19,909,674 of CM070783.1, forward strand.
CACTGAACAAAAGGATCTATGGCAACTAAACAGCAGCCAGAGAACCTGGAGCCCAGGGAGACTGAGACAGCTGGCCTGTGTCACTGACAAGGAGCCTCTTGGCACAGAGGGCTGCCACTGCTGTCGTGAGGGATGGACATGTCCGCTAACAGTCAGTCTCTGGAGGAGCTCTTCTGGCCTCCTGGCTGGAGATGCCAAGAGGCCGGGGTGGGTCCCCGGGGTGGTACTCTCTCATAAAGGAGCCAATGGAAGTGGTAGCAGAACTGGAGACTTGCCCGGAAATGAACGAAGATGACGAGCTTGCCTCCCTCTGGCCTTTGTGTCGCTGGCTGTGTTCCTGGTGCCCCAACAAAAGCCAGAGATGGGGGGGGGGGCATTTCCACATGTTGGTGATGAAAGAACCGGCTGTCTGCTGAATGCCATTAAGCCTCTGCATGGTTTGCCTAATGAAGCCACTCCCTGTCCAGGTAAATGCCTCTCAGCATCAAAGTGATGACAGTGACTGTCCCTTTGCAGTACATGGTCCCTTGGATAGGTTTTCGTGCTGCCACACCTCTTGCTTTTGCCTGTAGGATGTCCTCATGTCTATAACTTTCAACCTGGACACCCAACACCTCCAACCTCCTCTACGCTCTAGCCTCCCCAGAAGACAGGCAAAGGAGACCCAAGACCACAGGAACCCAGTTCCAAGCAGTCACTAAGGCTTCCCTTCTCCTTCGGTCTCCAACTGCATCTCCTCCTCATGGTCCTCCTCTGGGAAACCTCCCCAAGCCAAGGACAGAATCCACAGAACTGCTTTGCCCGTCCCACCTTTCCCACACGGTGTCATATGACCTGACAACAGTACTCAACAGCTTCACGTATAACCAGCACATTTCCCAATTAAAGGGTCATTGCCTAAGGGTAGCCGCAGTGTCTGCTACCCAAATGGCTTGGGGCATCTCACAGAGTTTCAATAAACTATCATCAAATGAATGAATTATAAATAAATGGTCATTAATGGTTTGCCCACTATGTGCTGAGAACTGTCACTTACACTTAATCCTCACAACAATCCTGCAAGGTAGATGTTAGTATATGCCTCTTTACAGACAAGAAACCAGGAAGGAGAGAAAGTAATTAATCTGTTTAAGGGACTATAGCTGGAAAATGGCAGGGCTGGAATTTACTTTGAGCTCTTCTGGACCCCACAGCACTTTTCTTTTCTAATATTGTGATGCAGCAAATAGAGTTTTTACCTGCTATTTGAGTTTCTGTAAACTAGGGATGTCATATCTAACAACATACACATTAGAATACATCACATTACACCAAGCCTGCTAGGGAGTATGTGGGTTCTCTTTTTCTAGCAAGTTCAGAGCAGCCTCAGCATGTATTTTAGCCAAGCAATACTGTCTGCCAAAGCAGAGAAATCCTAGCAGCCCAGGGGCTTTCTGTTCTGTCTCCCAGAGCCCACTTGGAGGTGGAATGGGTGACTCTGTGCTTCACAGCCATTTAGTGTCTCGGGACAACAAAGGGCCTTGCTAAGGACAGATAAATCTATATGTTAAAACCTTACTCCCAAAGGTGAAAGAAAGTATTTGGAGGTGAGCCCTTGAGAGAGATCTTAGAGAGGAGCTGTAGAGCCTGGTGGAGGCAGGGGAATAAAAAAGAGATTAAAAGCATTTTGGTGGTAACTAAGAAGTCAATACTAGAACCTAGACGGTTAGAAAGCTATGGTCCAAGTCCTGTGTGCATTAAAGGTATAAGAAGTGGGAAGAAGAGTGAGCAGACATAGATCACTATGAAACAATATGGCCAGGTGAGCTCCTCCAAGGACAAGGGCCACCCCCCCCCCAGCACCAGTAAATGACCAGGATGCTCCCAGGACATTAAGCTCCCTCACCCCACAGTGCAGTGCCTACTTACCAAGAGCCTGTTGCCAATTGTCCTCATTATTGTTGATTATGCAACTAGATTAAATGTTATGCAAATTAATAAGCTGTAAAAAGGAATAATAAATGAAAAGGAAGTAGGTGATTGTAAGCACATCATGCTGAATGCTTTGGAGAGACTCGGTGAAGGCATGTCAACAAAGCTGCTGTAAAGATTGAGTGAGATGACCCGGCTCTGGGGCGCAGGCGAGGGGGAGAGGGGAGCACTGTCACACAAAAGCTGGAGTTGGGCTTGGCTGCTGCTTTGCATGGGTCTGGAAGGTCTCGTGCCACTCTAAAGAGACCTGGACTCGAGTTCGTGAAGGAGCATGGGCCTGGTTGATGGCAGGAAGGAGAAGGCACTCTCACAAGCAGATTCCCTTACTCTCATGAGCAGGTTTTGACTGCTCCCAGCCAAATTCTGGAACATGGTTCCTGTGAAATAGTTGAAACTAAAGTGAAATGCTTAAGAGGCACACATCTTACACCTTTCAAATCCTTTTTTTATCAAGGGCTCCGTTAAATGAACATGTTGTACACTGGTCATATTACTATCAGATTATGCTCTTACGTCATGTCCCATGCCCCTATTCCACTGAGCCCTCCTCTGTAGGGTTATTGCTATTCCCTGCGGGGTCATGAACGTACCAGTGTATGAGGGGGTCGGTAATTACCTCAGAATGTATCTTCATACCCTGTAGCTCTCACATTCTTTCCGCCCCCCTCTTCCATGTTTCCGGAGCCTTAGAGGGCTTGTTACAATCCCCTTCAGTGTTGAGCTCTCAGCAGCCTCTGATTTTCTGCTTTTATGAGTTTTGAGTCTGTCTTTAAAAAAGAGAGAGAGAGAGAGAAGTGTTCCTTCTGTGTTGCCCAGCCTGGCCTTGATCTCCTGGACTCAAGTGATCCTCCCGCCTCAGCCTCCCAAGTAGCTTGCCTGCAGACACACACCACTGCGCCTGGCTTGCATTACCAGCCTTAGCAATCTGGGATTAACCAGCAGCCAGAACCTGTTACCTCAGAGAGGGGACCATGCTTCATACTTGGAAGGAAGGTTTACAGATACTTGAAAACACAGTGGTCAGTCCTGCCTCTCCTGCCTATAATTTTTTTCTGTACCGTAGGGCAGATGGAGAGTCTGGCAAGCATGCCCAAGAGCCAGATGACAGGGAATAACTGGGCATACACCCCAAAGAGCAAATATGCTAATCAAGGACCTTATTCTCTCCCTAAGACTGCTCAATGGGCTGCCTTATTCAATGTTATCTATGGCTCCCATGCCAGGGCCTTGTATGAGGAAGTACATATGTCCTCTCGTTCTCCTGGTTCCACAAATACTTACTGAACATGCTAAGAGATTACCTCTGAGGTGAAGATAGACTCTGCCCACTATCAAGTAAAGCAACAGAGGGATTACAAATCCACTGCAACCCACTTTGGGATAGAAGCCAAGTGAGCAGATGATAACTCAGATGTTGACTAACGCGGAGTTCACCGGTGGACATGTATACACCACTTGTACACGCACACACACACTCACACACACACACTCACACCACTCCTCCGGCTCCACAGCAACTGTTAAGAGAGCACAGTGTGTCCTGTGGCACAAAACTCTAGGGTTCTGAAAGATAATGAACTTGAAAACCCACTTCCTGGGCTACAACATCCTCCCTTCCTTCCCTCTGGTACTGTGGTTGGCTTGGGTGCACACACAGCTGTATCCAGCAAACCCACCAAGAAGAGAACCTCCTCCCACCTCTAGCGTGATGCCTCTGGCCACCCGAATGGGAGGGAACAGGGACACTGCAGGAGAGCCAGCAGGAACCCTCAACAAAGGCAGCTCCCCACCTCCACAGAGCACCATTCTGCCTGCGTTACTCCACTGCGGGAAACATTTCAGTGATTCCATCATCTCAGAGCTAATTAAGTCTCTGCCCCTTAACCTGGTATAGACAGCACTCGATGATTTGTTCACTCCTTCACCTCACCTCCTAGTGTTTGTCCTCTAATTCCAATCCACTGAACACACACACACACACACACACCTTTGTCTAAGTACCCATGATTTATTTATATGTTTTCCTTCTTTGGAACGGGATGGCAGGATTTTTGGGGGGGCACAGGGGGTTGGTCCTGGATAACTATTACTCTCTCTCTTCACAGTCCTGCTCCAGCCTCATCTCTTCTTTGAGGATCTCCATTCCTTTAAAGTGTTCCCAGAAAGTGAATGTCATCATGTTGCTCACAGTATAGTATCAACCTCTGTTCACATGCCTACTGAAGAAATCTCAGTCTCTCTGGCCGCCACCAATACACAGCCCAGTGCCAAAGCCCAGGATCAGTGCTCAGGAAATACTAGTCACCTGCGGCAGGCAGCACAAAGCAAAACGTGCAGTAATGAAATCTGCTGCAGAAGGAAAGGCAGGTTGTAACAAGTGTGGTCAGCTGGTGAGCACTGGGTTGGAGAGAGAGAGAGCATGTATCAACCAGCCTTTCACTGTTATAGTGAAATACCTGAGGGGGGAGAGCAACTAAATGGAGAAAACTTATTTTGGCTCATAGTTTTGGAGGTTGCAGTCCTGAGACATCTGGTCACGTCATTGTGGGCCTGTGTCGAGGAGAAAACGTCATGATAAGGAGAGCATAGTAGAGGAAAATGCTCAACTAATTGTGGCCAGGAAAGGGAAAGAGAGAAAGAGACAGAGTGAGAATGTCCAAGACAAGATAGACTCTTCAAAGGCATAATCCCCACTGACCTACTTCTACCAATGGGAACCTACTTCCTAACAGCTCATTCAGCTACGAACACGTCAAATGGATTAACCCACCGGTGAAGTTAGCACCCTCATGATCAATACCCCTCAATAATACCACTGTCTGGGGACCAAGCCTTTAATTACAGGAGCCTCTGGGGAGAGGTGACATTTTATATCCAAACCACGATAGAATGTGGGTGTAATTGTATGCATCCCCACAGAAGATGTCCTGACTTGGAGGCCCAATATGCTGGCCACTTGATAAGTATATCCTTAGAAATAGAAAAGGGGCCGGGCATGATGGCACATGCTTTTAATCCCAGCACTCAGGAGGCAGAGGTAGGTAGGTGGCTGTGAGTTTGAGGCCACCCTGACACTACATAGTTAATTCCAGGTCAGCCTGGACCAGAGTGAGACCCTACCTCTAAAAACAAAAAAAAAGAAAAAAGAAAGAAAGAACGAAAGAAAGAAAGAGAGAAAGAAGGGAAGAAAGAAAGAAAAAAGAAATAGAAAATAGGTTGGCAGACTGGAGAGATGGCTTACTGGTTAAGGTGCTTGCTTGCAAAGCCAAAGGAGTCAGTTCAATACCCCAGGACCCACATAAGCCAGATGCACAAAGTGGTGCATGTGTCTGAAGATCTGTTTTCAGCTGCTGGAGGCTCTGGTGCAACCATTCTCTCTCTCTCTTTGTCTATCTCTTTCTCTGTCTCTCAAATAAATAAAATCAAAACTCTTTAAAAATGTTTTTATATTTTGGTAATTTTAATGGATGTCCCCTGTGGTGGTTTGATTCAGGTGTCCCTCATAAACTTAGGTGTTCTGAATGCTAGGTCCCCAGCTGATGGCAACTTGGGAATTAATGCCTTCTGGAGGCGGTGTATTGTTTGGGGTGGGCTTATGGGTGTTATAGCCAGCTTCCTCTTGCCAGTGTTTGACACATTTTCCTGTTCTTGTTGTCCATTTGATGCTGGCCAGGAGGTGATGTCCTCCCTCTGCTCATGCCATTGTTTTCCCCTGCCATCAAGGAGCTTTCCCTTGAGCCTATAAGCCAAAGTAAACTCTTTTTCGCACAAGCTGCTCTTGGTTTGGGTGTTTTCTGCCAGCAATGTGAAACTGACTGCAACATCCCCCAATAGACACAGGAGCTTATTAAAGTGTGTAACTTAGATCTGCAGCCCCCTGGCTAAAGGAGGTGTCATGGTGGGTGGATTCTGTGGTCCAGCCCTAAGGCAGATCTGAATTCCAACCTAAGATATTCAGAGTGCCTGAGTTCTGCCTGGAGTTCCTAAAGTGTGCTTGCTGATGTTGGTGGTGGCTTTTCTCTGTCTGCTTGGATCTGTGAAAGGGGGACCAACGTCTTCTGCCATTATGGAACTTCCTCTCTATGTGTAAGCTTCAAATAAATTCCCTTCTTCCATAACTGTGCCTGGTTTGGAAGTTCATCCCAGCAACCTGAGGCTGCCTACTATAGCTATATTACCCAAAATAAAGACCTAACAGCAAACAGTAATATTATTATTATACTAACTCCATGTAAACAGCTAAAGGGTCTGAGTAGACATCTCTCAAAACAACTTGTACAAATGACAATAGTTTTGTGACAAAATGCTCACTATCACTAATCACCAAGGAAATGCCACCAAGAACACAGTAATATAGCCCCTTATACCTATTAGGACTATTATCAAAAAGATACCGTCTGGTTTTCTCTCTTCCTTTCTCTCACAAAATGAGTGTTAGTGGAGATATGGAGAAAAGTGAACCCTTGCACTCTGGATGGGAATATAAATTAGTACAGACATCATAGAAAAATATGGAGACGCCTCAGCAGACTAAAAATAGAACTGTTGTATGACCTAGCAATCCCATTTCTGGGTATATAGCCAAAGGAAACAAAATGAGTGTGTTAAAGAGACATTTGTACTACCATGTTCATTGCAGCCTCACTCACAATATCCAAACTGCGAAAACAATGTATCCATTTACCAGTCAATGAATGAATTGTCTACTAATCAATGAATGAGCAAAGGAGTTGAGTGTGTGTCTGTATCTATGTAAACACATAAAGAGAAAATAGAATATTATGTGGCATTAAAAAACAAAAAAAAATGGGCTGGAGAGATGGCTTAGCAGTTAAGGCACTTTCCTGAGAACCCTAAGGACCCAGTTTCAATTCCCCAGTGCCCATGTAAACCAGATGCACAAGGTGATGCATGCATATGGAGTTCGTTTCAGTGGCTTGAGGTCCTAGTGTGCCTATTCTCTTTCTTTCTCTATCTGCCTCTTTCTCTCTCTCTCAAATAAATAAAATAAATAAATAAATATGCAAAAAAATTAAAAAGAAGACAAAAAAATATTCTGGCTCACAATTTTAGAGGGATCTTCCCAGCACTGAGGAAGCTGAGGCAGGAAGATCTTAAGTTTAGGGCCAATCTCATCTACATAACAAGACCCTGTTTCAAATTAAAGATTTAAAACTCCCACAACTTGTGACATCATGGATGCTTCTGGAGGACATTATGCTAAGTAAAATACTTGCTAGATATAGACAAATATTGCCTGATCTCACTTATGCATAAAATCTTTTAAAAGTCAAATCCATAGCAACTGAGCGGATAGCAGTAGGTTTCAGGGGAGGGAGAGTGAGATGTTGGCCAAAGGGTACAAAGTGTCACTTGGATGCAACATGAATAAGCATTAGGGATCTAGTGTATAGTGATGTGACTGAGATTTGCAATAGTGGAGTGTATATACTTGACATTCACTAAGAAAGTAATTTTAAATATTCACACCACAACAAAACAGGTAACCATGTGAGATGATGGCTAGATTGACAGAAATGATCATTCCACGCTGTCAAAATATCATTATGTAGCTAATATATACAAGTTCTCTGTCATGCCTCAATAAAGTTGAAAGCTCAAAACACACACACACAAAAAAAAAAAGGGAATGGAACTGGATTGCATTAATATGCTTAATAATAATCCCCTTTTCAAGGAGTGAGAAGTGTTCACAGAGAGGAGAATGTGCCCAACTGTCCTGGCCACTCAGTTTTCTGACACCTCTCTCTACTTGCAGATTCATATGTCAGCATTCTAGCTGATCAGAAAGATGTCAGTGGGTTAGTTGAGAGACTGTAAATCAATTCACCAAGACCTCATGTCACTGGAGAAATGAAAGTGACACAAAGCCTCTGGCCAGGGAGCAGAGCAATAGCCTAGGACCATGGTCCCCGTGCAGCTGTGCGACGCTGAGTCATGTCCATTCCTGTGACACATTCTGGCTTGATGAATAGTCCTCAAATTCCCGATTAAAGATGAACCAATGCATTGGTCAACAAGAGGTCATTCCCCATGAAGCATCAGAGTCAAAAGGGGGTTAGATACCATTGAGCAGAAATACCCTGCACTCCACCATGAATAACTAAAAGGGCTAGCTACAGTGAATTCCACTGATCTGGCAATGAGAAGAATGGAGAAGTCTGTGTTCACTTTAAAAGCTTAGGAGCAGGTTTGGGGAGCTACATGGTATTACAGAGAAAATGAACACTAGCCAAATGGTGGGGGTAATGAGCTAGTCAGATGGTGGCAGTTCAAACACAAGTGCTGCTCCCTGCTAGGTCTGTGGCTTTGAGCAGATTAAAGAATATCCTTCAAGAACTATTTTTCCCCACAAAATGAGATTAATAGTATCTATTTCATATTACAAATACTCCACGACTCCTATGTAACAGACTTTTGTTCCTGCGACAAAATACCTGAGCAAAACAACTTCAAGAAGGAAAAATTTAATACTTTCTGTGTAGGAATCAACAAATAAAAGGATGTCATGAAGAGCTAAACTGTATTGCCCACTCTAAATACTGTTAGAGTTTTCAAAGAAAAAAACAAAAACACCTGTTTGGGGCTTCATGGAGAGCAGATGTGTGAGTTTGGGCAGTGGTCCATGCAGGAACACTACAGTTATCTCCCACTCACCCACAAACTATCTGAAGCTGAATGGAAACTGCAATCAAACCAGTCATTCCACAGCCCAGCCCCAATCACCTTATTGTGGCTTGAATTGTCTTCCTTCAAAACTTACATGTTGGGCTGGAGAGGTGGCTGAGAGGTTAAGACGCATGCCTGCAGAGCTAAAGGACACAGGTTTGATTCCCCAGTACCCATGTTAGCCAGATGCACATGGTGACACATGCATCTGGAGTTCATTTGCAGTGGCTAGAGGCCCTGGTGGGCCCATTCTCTCTCTCTCTCTCTCTCTCTCTCTCTCTCTCTCTCTCTCTCTCTGTCTCTCTCAAATAAATAAAAAATTTTAAGTTATATGTTGACATTTGAACAGTATCTCAGAATGTAGCTATATTTAGGGGTGGGGAAGGTCATTTTAGATATAATTGCTTAAGGTGAGATCGCAGGAGAGTCCAGTGGGCTCCCAATCCAGTATGTTTTGCGACCTATAAAAAGGGGGGAAGGGGGGCTGGAGAGATGATGGCTCAGTGGGGAAAAGCTTGTTGTGCAAGCATGATGAGCAGAGTTGAGGTCCTCAGCTCCCACCCACAGAGCCTGGCCCAGCAGAGCATCCATAATCCAGCCTTCCTTCTGTGAGACGGGAGGTGGATATGGGAGAATTACGGAAGCTGGCCGGCCAACTAGCCTGGCATATACAGCAACAAACGACAAAAGGGATCCCAACTCAAACAAGGCGTAAGGCAAGGACTAGCACCCAAATGAGGTCCTCTGACCTCCACACACATGCTAGAGCATATGCACACCCACACTCACACATACATCAAACACACACACAAAAAAGGAGGATGATGAACTGATGGCCAAGGAGGCCCAAGATGCCCCAAACCATTGCCAAAGTGCTTGTTTAACTCACGAGAATGAGATGGCAAGACCCTACTGCTGAAGACACCAGAGACTGTAGTCACAGGACGCTGCAAAATCAAGCTGGAGCTGAGATGGGACTATCCCGGCTGGAAAGCTGTGATAGCGCTAGAAGATGCTTTGCAGACTGCTTAGGAGAAAAGTCATCTACAGTCTGAAGCAACGTAACCTGCAAGCTACAGAATCAACCAACCAGGCAAGATGTAGCCAGGGGCTCTCTTATTGGATATGAGTCCATCTCAGTGAGAGATAATTCGTGCCCGTTACTGAGAACCAAGTCAAAAGAAGAAAGTACCCACTGTTCTTTGACCAAATGGGGATGTTAAGCCTATCCAAGATCCTTCTAAGTGTATATAGCTATGCCCTTTAATTAATCCTATTCTCATTTTTGGTTAGTTAACCTTTCCTTTTCAGATGGCAGCAAACACTGGGGAGACCCAAGGCTCATCAAAATGACAAGAGAAAGCCCAGGGCTTAGCACTGGACAGGTCATTTCTTACCACAACAACCAGGGCTGGGGGAACAGTGTGGAGCATGTGGCAGACTGAATATGAGTGCTTCTTTCACGTCTAGTCAGAGGGCTGTCTCTAAGGACATGGTTGTAGAGGCTGAGGAAACTCAAAATTCATCAAAGTAGAAAATAATAGGCTCTCAAGAGCTCAACACTAAAGGAGAGTTCTAACACACCATTCAAGGCTCAGGGAGCAAGCGAGGAAGCAAGAATGTGTGAGCCACAGGGGGTGTGGGTGTACTTTGAGGTGTTTTCCTCCCAGCATGAACCAAGCTGTGCATCCATGGGCCCCACAGTGGTTACCAACACCCCCACAAGACCAGCAAGATTCCGAGCCTATCAACATTGTGACATGGAGGACAAAAGGAATGGGACAACAAAACAGAGAAGAAACTACCTTTAGAAATGAAGATCCTTGGGGGATGGAGGGAGGGGTGAGGGTAGGAAAGGATAAATGGACTGGAACATGATCAGATTACTATATTTCCATATACTAAAGTTCAAGCATGGTCTCATGTGCTTATAAGCCCAGTACTTGGGAGTTAGAGATAGGAGGATCAGACGTTCAAGTCCAGCCTTGACTACGTAGTGAGTTTGAGGGACGAGCCTGGGTTACATACATGAGATCCTGTCTCAAAAAAGGTTTGGGATGGGGAGGGAGGGTCTGAACGCAGACACACGTGCCATCTGCAGCTTAGAGTGATGCTGCCAAGAGGCCAGAACTCCCAGCAGGTGGAGAGAGGCCAGGAACAAGTCACCACCAGCGCCCTCAGAGGGAGCGTGGTCCTGAACACACCCTGGCCTGAACCCTAGCCTACGCAGCGCAGAGACAGTTAGGGTTCTGTCAACGGTCAATTTGCGGTACTGCGTTACAGTAGCCATGGGGGCTTACATGCACACCAGCCTGGCCCTGGGGGAAATTAAACCACCCACTGAGAGGCCCACAGGAATATACGCTCACTATCTTGCTGAAGGACTGTAAATGAAGCAAGTGTCACCCTGTCCCAGGGCCCGTGGTCATCCTTCCCATCTGTAAGAGGGAGCAGACAGAACATCTGCATTTCAGGCTCACGGTTTTCAAAGACAGGTGTGGGGATGACCATGGCCATAGATGCTCAGTTGGAAAACACATTCAAGGTCATCTGGACTTGTCTGGCTCTAAGTCCCATTTCATGTTCCAGCCCATGTCTATATACCTTCTGCTTAGACGTAATTGGGAGAGGTGGCTGACGGGATGGCTCAGTGAGTAAAGTGAGGAACTGAGTTGGAGTCTCAGTACTCATATAAAATTGCCTTCTGTGTTGGCGCACACCTATAATCTTAACACTGGAGGAGTAGAAACAGGCTGACCATGGAGCTTGCTGGGCAGTCAGCCTAGCCTAATTGTAAAGCTACATGTCTGTGTGAAGCTGGTCTCAAAAAGAAGTGGATGGTCTTCCTGAGGAAGGACACCCAAGGCCATCCCCTGGCACCCACATGCATGCTTCAACACATGCGCCCACCCCCTCTCTCACACACACACACACAATAATAGTGGGAAGTTTGTTGCACCTGGTTCCATCAAAACAAAATTTCAAAACCTCTAATCCATGCAAAGTTTGTTCTATAGAGAAATCAAATCTAATTCTTCCTTCCTGTAACTCCCATTCCTGACCGTATTATCCCTGCCCTCTGGGGCCCTGCAGGAGATAAAAGGGAAAATCCAATCAACCCATCTTCTTGGCACATCTCCAGTCATCCAGCTTTTTGATGGGTGTCTACCATAAGCTGGATGCTGAGCCAGAGTCTGGGAGTACCAAGAGGATTGAGACATGGCATTATTTAGACCGCAAGATCCTAGCAGGCAGGCTGCTCCTGACTATTGGTACAATGTGGGAGACAGACTTCCCCAAACAGCACCAAATGAAAATTTAAAAGATAAAAATATAAACACCCTGTTATCAGTGTCAGACTCCAGGAAAGCTCGCTTAAGGAGATTACTGTCCCCAAAGGAGGTTGAAACCTAAAAGCTGAACTGCCCCAAACCACCCCCCCCCTTGACCTCATTTGCAGAGACTCCTTTCATTTACCCAATACCCAGGCTCCCTTCCTGGGGTGTAAATTCCCTGAAAAGCCCAATCTTTCCAGGACATGAAACTGTTGGCTGCCCTTTTGAGGGCCGAGAGCAAAGAGCTCCGAAATTTATGCAGTACATTAAGCGAGATGCCTCGGTATCCAACTAGGTTAAATTGCTTTCTATATTTAAATTGCCTGCTAGCTGGTTAGATGTGGGAGCCACAGCTGTGAAATGGATAGTTCCAGCCAATAAATAGAAAGGCATAAATCCTAATGGATTAATCTGTTATAATTAGACAATTCTGTATGACTTTGACATGAGGCCCAACTCTTGGGAAGCGAGGAACGGGGTGAGTAGCCCCTCAGGTGTGGCATGGCAAGAAGACAGCCAGAGATGAAAGACAAGGCGTAAGCACCAAGGAAGCTGCCAGGCCGTGGCCCGAGTGCGAGGGTGGAGAACAGGCAGACAGCAGAATGAGGAGGGAAGTCCTCTCCGTCAAAGAGGGTCACTTCACACCAGAAGTTCACCTTTTCTTCCCTTCGCAGATGTTAGTTCTTTCCTCTGCTTCTCAAAAGAGCAAGAGAGGGCTGGGGGAGGGGGGGCTTAGTTCAGTGATGGATCACTTGCCTAGCATGTGTAAGATCTTGGGTCCCATCCTCGTCACCAGTAAAATGGACATTGAAAGAATCAAAGGACAAGAGAAACTCTTTGGGGTGTTAATGACTCTCCGAGAAGATGGTCCTGAGCACTGTCTTCCGTTTTGCCTCCCCTGCTCCAGCCCCTTCCTCTTACCTAGAACAGGAAAGCTAAAGTGAAGAGCTACCCAGCAGGCAGATCTCCACCAGCACCATCCGAAGGCCAACAGGCCTCAGGGCACTACCTGGGCGAAGGGTGAGAGTGGAGACCAGGTGAAGGGTGGCGCTGGTAGTGGAGCGTGGGTACAGCTTTCTGGCTCAGACAGAGTCCCAGAAAGAAAAACAAAATCCCTCTTCAGCCCAGATCAGGATGAGAAAAAATGTCCAGCACATAAGAGGAGGAGGAGACGTTTTGGTTATTGAGTCTAACGAGATTGACAAGTAGAGATACTCTTCGTCTGGAATTGCAGGACGTCTTTGAGCCCTGGATGTTCCTAATGCCATCCTCTGCCTCAAGTCAACCCGCAGGAACACAGTCTCCCTCTTAGCTCGTCCAACTCACTGTTCCTCTGTTCCAAAACCTACACAGAGCAAATGGTGAGAGTAATTTAATCTAAAAACATCTATAGTTATCCGCCTGCAGAAAAAGTATAAGATGAGGGCTGGGGAGATGGCTTAGTGTTTAAGGCACTTGCCTATGAAGCCTAAGGACCCAGGTTTGATCCCCCAGTACACACATAAGCCAGATGCACAAAGTGGAGTATGCGTTTGGAGTGCGTTTGCAGTGGCTGGAGGCTCTGGTGGTCCCATTCTCTATCTATCTGTCTCTTTCTCTCTCTTCCTCTCTCTCAAATAAATAAATAGAATTTTTTGTTTTTTTTTGGTTTTTGTTTTTTTGAGGTAGGGTCTCACTCTGGCCCAAGCTGACCTGGAATTCACTATGTAGTCTCAGGGTGGCCTCAAACTCATGGTGATCCTCCTACCTCTACCTCCCGAGTGCTGGGATTAAAGGTGTGCACCACCACGCCCGGCAAATAGAATATTTTTTAAAGATCTGGAAACACAGGCAGTGCTTGCTGGAGACTTTTAGATCAGATATGAGCAGAACCACTGCCTCACACCAAGAATGTGCTTCATGGGGTCCTCTGGGACGTGGAAACAGGCAAAAAGTAGGTGACAACACACTGCCTTTCAGCCTCTCTGACTCCTCCAATGCCACTGTCTCCTGTCCCCATGTTCCAAGTGAACTACATGGGCCGTCCTAATCCCATATAAATAAAGCAAGTCCCTATTGGAAGGTAATTTGTATAAAGACAGTATGCCTGTAGGTGGGATAGCTGAATATTGTAAAGTAATTTTCCACATATTAATTTATAAATTTAGTACAACTCCAATCAAAATTCCAAGGGAATTTTCATCTTATGGCTTAAGTAAGAGACTTTAATGGTCATCTGTAAAAATAAAGATGCAATACATTCCAAAAATCATTACAGAAAATAAGAGTAATAAGGGGAGCATGCTGTGACAAGTATTAAAACTGACTCTAACTACTGCAGCCAAATGACATGGAACTGACGGAAAATTAACACACAGTTCACAGCAAACTCAAGTGCATAAATAAATGCACACATACATATGAATTTATTTTTAAAATAGGTATCACCATGTGACAGTGAAAAGATTCTTTGGTACATCTGGGTTATCTGGTTAGTAATTGAAAAAATAATAATTTTCATCTAAATAAATTCCAGATGGATGAATTTCTTTAACTCATACATCATATGAAGTCATATGATTAGCAGAAAATAATATAGGTGAATGGTTCATTTACCTTGTGGTGGAAAAGGTTGCCTAGGCATAAGAGCAAGAAACAATAAAGAGAAAGATGCTAAAAATTCCTCCATGCAAAATTAAAGTCATGCATGTCAGAAACTCCACTAAAAACAAAAGGAAAATGATCACTGGAATAAAACAAAATAAGGACACAATGAAACGATTCTTATATTGCATAGAGAGTTCACAGTTAACAATAAAAACTGTACCTATTAAAAGACAATAGATATAGCTTATTTCCATAAAAACACAAATGCCATTACATCTTTAATAATAATGTCAGTGCCATCAAATGATCATTGTAATAATTGCTAAAAGGAGAAGAAATTGATTAAAAACAAAATTAAAATAACCACAAAACTATCCACACCTACTCCAATATTCTAGGAAGTAATTTAGCAGTATGCAGTCAGATCCTAACTTATAGGTATCTATTTTTAACAATCTAAGATATAGGCAAAGACTTAGTCATAATATCATTTATGAGATCAAAGCTGGAAATAATCCCAATGCTGACAAATTGCAGACTGTTTGGATAAGCCACAGTACATTCACAAAGTAGAATTTTCCAACTATTTACTATCAAAGACAAAGGAAAAGTTTCTGAATATAATCTTAGCCAGGTATGGCGGCAGATGTCTATAATCCTAGTACTTGGGAGGCTGAGGCAGGAGAATTACAGGTATGAGGCTAGTCTGGGATACATGAGACCCTGTCTCAAAAAAATAGCAATAATTATAAAATTCTGAACCAGAATGTAGTAAGTGGAGAATTCTCACAAATGGATTCATGTACAGAAAAAAAAAAAAAAAAAGAGTGGAATGAATTCTTCAAGGTGCTATCTCTTGGTAGTAGGAGTAGAGTTGTTTTAATTTTTGTCTTTATACCAGTCTGTATTTTTCAAGTATGTTACATTGGACAGATTGGGTTCTCTACAAACCACCTTGGAAACAGGGCAACCACCACCTTCTCCATTGCTAATGAGCAAGCACGGGTTTTTAACAGCAAGACTGTTTACACCAATGACCACTCTGCCCTGCTGGGCCTCCTGCCATGCCACAGTTAAATCATAGCAGACATGCCAAATATCACTAACTGCATGCATCCGTAGAAACGACCTTGATTCAACACTCATGACTGCCCTCTCTGTGGCTACACATGTGTGAGCATGCATGCATACCCACATGCACCGGCAGCCTCTTTGGATGTGACCAGAACCCAGAGCTGCCTCTCTCTCAGCTATTCCCAACTCCAACTCTAAGCTCAGAAGAAAGGTAGGAGGGAGGCAGGACAAGGGAAGAGAGCAGGCCAAGAGCAAGACCTTCCCTTCTGTGGGTTACATGTTAACCCCAAAGCCTATTGGGGCAGCTTTGGAGCCCACCTAAAATTTTCTCCTTCCCTCATATAAACACTTCACCAGTAAAGCCTACTGACATCACCTGTAAATTATATGATGGGGCTAGGGAGCAAACTCAGTGTTGGGCTGGAGAGCTGGCTTAGTGGTTAAGGCATTTGCCTGCAAAGCCAAAGGACCCAGGTTTGATTCCCCAGGACCCACGTAAGCCAGATGCACAAGGTGGCACATGCATCTGGAGTTCGTTTACAGTGGCTGAAGGCCCTGGTGTGCCCATTCTCTCCCCACCCCCCACCTCTCTCTATCTCTCACTCAAATAAATAAAATAAATTTTTCTTTAAAAAGCACTTGCTGCTGAAGCATGAAGGCCTCTTGGTCCAGAAACCACCAAGTTCAACTCGGCGGGACCCACATGTAACTCTGAGCATGCAGGGAAACTCATGGAACAGGGGACAGAAACATTGTGAGAGCCACATGTTGGGACATCATGCACCGAGACATTGCCTCCTCCCCATAACTGATAGCTACCCCTACAATGTACGACCCACAATCCCCAACGAAGAGGGTCCCTGCAGAGGGAGGAGGACAGGAAGGAGGCTAACGATGGTACCAACATGGCTGTATACACACTATGTACATAACTTTAAATAAAACCTCTGAGCATGGCCACACGTCAGTAATCGTGGTCTGAACTAGGCCGAGACCAGAGACTCGCAGGCATTACCGGAGGGCAGCAGCTCTGGGTTAAAGAGGAGACCCTGTCTCAAGGAAGAACGTGTGGATAAGGAACAAGAGAAGGACACCCATTCTCCTGTGGCTTCTGCTGCCACACTCATGGAGCACACACACCTGTACACACATGTGCACACACCTCTCACACATAAAATCAAAGTAATGAAATAAAATAGCTGACTGGAATATCTCCCCTACTAGAATCTGGGCTTCTCTGGCCAGGCTTATTGGCTGAGCATTGAAACTGGTCTCTCAGTTTCTGTCCTCCTGGCCACAACAGAACAAGGGTGCCTATAGAGAAACTCAAGTCCTGCCTCACTTCTCTTCACCGGCCCCGTATTTCTCGGAGAAGGAGGGTAGTGTCCACTGTGGCCTTCAGGGTCCTGCGACAAGTAAGCTCTTCCCATTGCATCTGGAATGCCCCCTTCTTCGTTTCTTCATCCAGCCCCGCCCAGCCTTGTGCTCCAGGGCCTTCAAGCCACAGGATGTCACATCCACTCATGTCTGACAGCCTGCACCCTTTGCTCTGCCCGCCAAGACTTCGCCCCAGAGACCCGCAGAGGGAGGAAGCAGCATGGCCTTCCTTGCTGGGCTATGTCCTCCTCCGTGAGCCCTTCACCTGTGGAACTTGAACGTGCTCTGCTTCCTCCCTGCCAGTGTCCAGGCCTCCCCGTTCCTAACCCCACTGTAATTCTTTCTGACTTACTTCTGAACACACACACACACACACACACACACACACACACACACACTAGAATGAACTACACAAAAAAAAGCCTTCTCTGCCCTGCTGCTTTGCTCGTGCTTTGGGGACCTGGAGCCTCCTCGTGGAACGCTGCCTGCCCTGACGTGGTACGCGAGGGACCATGAGCTGCCCCTCACACAGCTCCTACATTAGTGTCTGAGCACACGCCTCCCACGCTACTCCCCTGGTGAGGACCTTCTGTCCCCACGACCCTTCCCGTGAAGCAGCACACGGTGCGTCGCCGCTCCCCTGTGTCACCATTGAGCTGGATGCTTCCTCGTTCTGACAAGTGCTCGCGCTGCTGCGTGGTGGGCGACCCCGGGGCTCAAGGCCCTCCGTGAGCCGAGAACACAGCTTCTGCACGTCTCCCGTTCACTCCCCACGGGCCCTAGCTCAGTGCCGGGTGTGCAGCTGGAACCCAGTCAGCACCTGCGAGAAGGATGAAGAAAAGCCACTTGAACTGAATTTAGAAGGTATCTGCCACATTAACTTTAAATGTGCTAATGAAGGTATATCATCCTTAGCCCAAAAGAGATCCCAGGGACTCAAGAAAAAAAAAAAAAATCTCCCTTCAGCTAGCAAGCAGGTCACAGGCAGACAGTAATGGTCGTAAACTGTGGGCAATTCATTCTACTTTTAAAAGTTCAGTCTGTGTTCACATGATGCTGGCCACAGATAATCGATGGCCTGAGGCAGAGGTCAGAGGTCAACAACCTTCTCTCAGGGAAGGCAGAGATGGCGGCCACCTTTGCATGATGGATGGAGGCAACCTTCAGCTCCTAATTGCTCCGAAAGAACTCACGTATGACTCCAGCCCCAAATCACACACATGGGGAGAAAGAGGAAGGACAAAAGCGGAGACGAGAGAGTCAGTCAGCAAAATTGGACTCACTTGAGAAATGGAGGCTGCCTCGTCCCTGTCTCCGCCTGCCCTATAAGAGCCTAAGTGATGTATTTTCTTCCCTCGTTGACTTTTTTTAAGTCTCTCTCCTAAGTCATTAATAACTAATTTCACAATCGCTGCATCATGTGACAAGTCATAAAATATTGCCTGCGCTTTTCCCAGCAAATTTTAGCATTGAGCCAATAATTGAATCCAAATTATCTATTAAGTTAATTCTTTAGTAGACAATATTCTACGCTTGAGGTCATTTTTCACAAGTCCTCTGGAATGAGGTAAATGTGGAAGCAATGATGGCGTTTCCCCTCCTGAACAAGTAAAAATAAAATTGCCAGGTTCTGCCTGGAGGGTGGCAAGCTGTTCTGAATTCTTTCTCACTCCTCTGCTTCCTGATCAGAACTAGCCCTGTGTCCTCAGACATCACCAGACAGACGTCCACATTGGTCCTGTGTGGTCCGTGGCTCAGCTGCAGCTGTCTTGGGCCATCCCGAGTCACATTTCACTCTCTCCAGCCCAGTTTTGGCTTTATGATGACTAGTTTTTTGGATGTGTGATGATAGACGCAGTGTGCCCTTGGAGAGTCCATTCCCTTCTCTGCGAGTCAGCCTCCCACCCACGTGGTCCCCTGAAGCCATGTTTGTGCCAGTGACCCTGTCACCACCCCTTGACTATGACGTCACTGCCACCACTGGTTGGGCTTGGGTGGCTGCCTGACGGGAACGAAGGCCATCATAGCTCTTCTTTACAAGAATTTGAACTTAGGTCAGTCAGCTTGTCTAGATTAGTCTCTGGAATTAGGGATGTGACATTTTCGTGCACTTTGCCAAGGATGATTGCCTCAGAACTCCCACATTTCTAGAGACCAAAAGGGTTGGAAAGAAAGAAGGGTGAGATCAAGAGAAGAGAGGAGAGTGGGGAGACAGCAAGCACAGAAGTGTTATATGACACCAGGGCCAACAGTAGGAACGTACACGGTTTCCCATCAGAACCCTCTGCCTTTGGATTCCATGACACCTTGTTGCCTTACTTTGAAAAGAAAAGAGGCCAATGGGCTGGAGAGATGGCTTAGTGGTTAAGCGCTTGCCTGTGAAGCCTAAGGACCCCAGTTTGAGGGTTTGATTCCCCAGGACCCACGTTAGCCAGATGCACAAGGGGGCACATGCGTCTGGAGTTCATTTGCAGTGGCTGGAGGCCCTGGCATGCCCATTCTCTCTTCTCTCTTTCTCTCTCTCTCTCTCTCTGTCTCTTTCTCTCTCTGTCTGTCACTCTTAAATAAATAAATAAATAAATAAATAAATAAATAAATAAATAAATAATTTTTAACAAAAGAAAGAAAAGAGACCAAAACGTTGCTGTTTGATTAGTGTTTAGTGATGGGAACAGATTCGAGGGGGAGGGAGGACCCTACATTTCCACCACCAAAAGACTCTGAGATGAAAAGTAATTCTGGGTGCTGGTAATATGGCTCTACAGTTCAGGGTGCTTGCTTGCAAAGCCTTCCAGCCTAGATTCAGTTCCCAAGCTGTCCATGTAAGCCAGACACAAGAAGTGCTACAAACACCCGGCACTTATTTGCAGAGGCCAGAAGCCCTGGCACACCCATACATACATACACAAACACACATGCAAATGCACAAAAAAATTTACAGTAATTCTGGGCTAAAGGTCTTTTGAGGAGACAGGACAAGGGAGCTTTGCTAACATAAGAAACGTTTCTAAAAATGCTCTGAGTCACTTGCTTTGAAAGCATATAGACCTAAGTTCAATCCTCATAAGCCATATTTCAAAAGCAGGCTTGATCTGGGTATGGTGGTGCACACCTTTAATCCCAGCACTGGGGAGACAGAGGTAGAAGGATCACTGTGAGTTTGAAGCCAGCCTGAGATTACATAGTGAATTCCAGGTCATCCTGGGCTAGAGCAAGACCCTACCTCAAGAAACCAAATAAAAATAAAAAGAAAGAAAGGATAAAAATAGGCTTGGTGGACTGGGGAGATGGCTAAGCAGTTAAGCACTTGCCTATAAAGCCTAAGGACCCCGTTCGAGGCTCGATTCCCCAGGACCCACGTTAGCCAGATGCACAAGAGGGCGCACGCATCTGGAGTTCGTTTGCAGTGGCTGGAGGCCCTGGCATGCCCATTCTCTCTTTCTCCCTCTATCTCCCTCTTTCTCTCTCTGTCTGTTGCTGTCAAATAAATAAATAAAAATAAACAAAAAAAAATTTTTAAGGCTTGGTGCATGATTGTAATCCCAGCACTAGAGAAGCAGAATTAGGCAGATCCCTGGAACTCACCAGTCACCCAGTGTGACCTAAGTAGTTAGTTTCAGACCATCTCAAAAAAAAAAAAAAAAAAGGTGGACAGTCCCTGAGGAAAAACACTCAAAGTTGTCCTGTGCCTCCACGCACGTGTGCACCTGAGCGAGCACACGCACGCACACACACACACACAAATATATCCCAGAACATCCCAACATCTGTTGGGATGGCTGCTCCTACCTCCCAGCCCTGTTCTTTATCCCTCACATCTAAATGGCAGCCAGGGAGCTCCACGGCCTCACTGCCGAAGAATCTACCACCATCCTCCCCACACTACCAGACTCTGGAAGCCAAAGCAAAGTGACTTACTCAGAAAGAGCCTTTGCGAGCCTGTGGTTAGACAGACAGGCTCCCCTCACCAGCAAGGCCCGGGGAAAACACAGCTATCTAAAGGCCATATTTGAGCATATTTGTCCCTGTCATATACCCATGATCAAGGACCCACTTACAGAAGACAGTTTTTGTTTTCATCAATCAATGGAACCCTGCTCCAACGAGACTCCCTGGATTCTACCCCTATCTCAGCTTCTCTCCTGCGTGACCTAAAGCAGCAAAGAGGCAGGTCCAGAGCCAGATGCACCTGCCCCTGCGTGTCGGTTTGCTCTCAAAGTAACACGCTCACGTAATCAGTTTCTCCAACTGACAGAGGTCAGTTTGGGGCAGATAATCTTTCTTGGAGTCAGGGATTTCCCCTGCTACTTGTGGTTTCCAGAAAAGTGGATTATGATGATATCTCCAACGAATGAGGGCTGAATTTCATCTTTTTATTATCATGATAACCATTATAAATAGATCTTGGACTACATCATATCCTTTTTCTGCAATGTGGGATGCTCGTGTGATGTTTTTATTACTGTCATTTGAGTGTGTGGATGGATGTACATGATGTGTGGGGGCTCTTCACACTGCTCGTGCAGCAGGCCACAGGACAACCTCCGACTGTTTTTCCTCTCCTCCCACCTTCTTTTAGAAACAGGCCTCTCTCTCCCTTTCTCTCTCTCTCTCTCTCTCTCCCTTTCTCTCTCTCTCTCTCTCTCTCTCTGTCTTTCTCTTCTGATGATGCATATATACCAGTCGATCTATCCCGCAAGCTTCCAGATTCTTCTAGCTCTGCCTCCCATTGCTATAGACGTGTTGGGATAACAGACACATGAGTCACTTTGTGTCTGGATTTATGTGAGTGCTGGGGAGTCAAACTCAGGCTTGCAGCCTTGCAAGTAAACATCTTTAACTTTACAGCTATCTCCCCGTTCCTTGTGATTTTTTCTTTGCAGTGCGTGTGTGTGTGCGTGTGTGTGTGATATTCATATGTATATGTATGTTTGTATGCACACAGATACAAGTGTGCACACTCATGTGGAGGCTACGGATGGATGTCTGGTGTCTTTCTCAATGATGCTTGACATGTTTATTGAGACAAAGGTCTCCCACTGCACCCAGAGCTCCCTGATTCAGCTAGTCTTGGTAGCTAACGAGCTAGCACCATGGCTCTGCTCGTCTTCGCCTCCCAAGTGCAAGGATGACAGGTGCACCACTCTGCCCAGCATTTACCTGGGTGCAGGAGATCCAAACCAAGGTCCTCATGCCTGTCACCAAGCACTTTAGGGCTGGACCGTCTCCCCAGCCCCAATTTTTTTTCCTTTGGTCCATGAAGGTGGTGAATTGCCCGGCTTTCTGCTATGAAGCCATCCCTACATTCTTCACATAAACCCACTAACAAGATCATGGCAATTATGTTTAATATCCTGCTGGAATCCATTAACTGGTGTTTTATTTAGGATTGTTTTCGTCTACTTTTGCAAGTGAAATGGAGCTATAATGTTTTTTTCTTCCTGTCCCTTGTCTTTAGAACAACAATTAAACTTGTTTCATTAAGTGAATCAGATTTATTTTCCTTTTTCTTTCTCTCTCTTTTTTTTTTTTCCTAAAATGTCTTCTCTGGAATGGGGGTCATTCTCTCTCATATATTTTTTAGAACTAACCTCTAAACTGGGAAAGACCTAAGTCTGAAGCAGAGATTGGCTGGGGTTTTAGCCTTTTTACTCATTTCTAGTCTGAGGAATCTGTTTACTCTGGACCAATTTTGGCTTTTCTCATTTTCCCAGAAAAGTCTCCAGTTCATATGATTTTTCAAATGTATTTGTGTTTCATGGTATTACTTTGCTTTTTTAAAAACGTTTTATTTATTTCAAGGAGAAAGAAAGAATGGGCACGCCAGGGCCACTTGCCACTACAAATGAACTCCAGACAATGTGCCACTAGATGCATCTGGCTTTATGTGGGTCTTGGGGAATTGAACCCAGGCCAGTAGGCTTTACAAGTAAGTGCCTTTAACTGCTGAGCCAACTCGCCAGCCTTAATTTACTCTTTTTGAATCTGTTGCATCTGTCATTTTCCTCTCCCATCTGGTTTTGTTTTGTTGCATCACCTTTGTTCTGTCTTGTTAGCAGTTTATCTATCTGATTAATCTTTTCCAAGGGCCTACATTCAATATTGCTTTTGTGGGTTTTTGGCCAGAATTTATAATTCATTTAGGCCTGCCTTTACATCTATTATTATTTCCTTCTCTTTCTTTAATTTTATTCCATTGCTAATTTTCCAGCCTCTTGACACCAGTGCTTAACACACTTGTTTTTGATATGCTGTGTCTTATAACAAGTGTAATTAAGACTATTAGTTTTCTCCTAAGTGTTGCTCTGTGCTTCATAAACTTTGCCGTATAGCTTGTTCACTTCATTCTCAACACTTTGCTACTGATTTTATTATTCCTTCTTAATTTATTTGCCCATGCTGTGGTATGTGTGTGGTATGGTGTATGACACATAGGTGCCCGTGTGGCACCCCACGCATTGCCTGTGGCAGGGTGCTCTCACCTAAGGTGGTGGCCAGGGTAGAACGCCAGGTGTCCTGCTCCATCACTCTCTCACCCACTTGTATTTGAGCTGAACTCTCATGCTGATCCTGAAGCCTGCTGTTCTTCCATGAGCTCTGGAAATTCTCCCACCTCTGCTCCCCTGTAGGACTGGGGTTGCAGATGTGTGTGGCCACACCCAACTGTTTATGTGGGTCCTGGGAATCAAACGTAAGTGGTCTCTGGCCTCTTTAGGCCCTCATGTTTGCATAGGAAGTGGTCTTAACCACTGAGCAACCATCTCTCCAGCCTTATTACTCCTTCTTTAACCCTGAGACTTTGTAGTACAGGATGAGCATTCCAGCTCAAAAATGTCTAAAGTCTGAAACACCCTAAACTATATAGTTTTTGAGCCCAATATGACATCTCAAATAGGAAATCCTATGCCTGGCCTCATGCTGCAATCAAAATGCAGGCAGGTTCTGAAAGCACTCTATAGAAATATCTTCAGGCCAGGTATGAATACATGAAAAATGAATAAATTTTATGCTTAAATATGGGTGCCATGCCTAAGATGCCACATTATATCAAGTAAATAGTCCAAAATATGCACTTTGCACAAATGTAAATATCCCAAAATCCAAAACATATTTAGTCCTGAGCTCTTCAGATAAGGAATACTAAACCTATATTGTTATTTTTTTTTACTGGCCAGACGCGGTTTTGGTGTTTGGTTTTCAGACAGATAATAACTATACATCTTCATAGGGTGCCATGTGATGTTTCAGTACCATTTGACATTGTGTATCGATCAATTCAAGATACTCAGGTTACCTTTTATCTCAAACATTTATCATTTCTTCGTGATGGAAGCATTCAAAGTCCTTTCTTCTGGCTATGGTAGTTTCATTGCATTTTGGTCAAAAACTATTATATGATGTTGATTCTTCAGAATTTACTGAGGCTGCCTTTGTGCCACAATTTATGGTAGTTCCTGTGAATATTCTATGTATAATCAAAAGAATGTGCATTTTCTGTTTGGTATAAAGTTACATATTTGTGTGCAACAATGTGCTTATATTCAAGCTTATTAAACAAGTTGTTCAAAGCTTCTATATAGATAATAAATTTTGTCTGCTTGCTCTATAAACTTATGAGAGGAATATGTTAAAAATATTCAAATAAAATGGTTGATTTATCTTTCTCCCTATGTTTCTGCAGCTACTTTTTATAAGTGAATGCAAGTATATTAAGTATATGTGCATACATATTTGACGCTATATTACTAGTTGTGTGTGTATTTTTCATCATTTTTATGGTTTTTGTGATCTTTTATTTCTTTTACTAGAATATAATATTCTTCTTTTTTCCTTGTAAATTTTCTTTTGGTTCATATTTGCTCACTGTCTCCTCTGCTCCTCTGTTGTCAGTCATGTCTCTTATAGAAAGCATGATCTTAAACCTAGTGTTTCTAATCCAATTTATGAGTCTCTGCATTTTGAATAATGAGTTAATGCATCTAGAGTTCATTCACAGTGGCTGAAGGCTCTGGCATACCCATCCCTTTTCTCTCTCTCTCTCTCTCTCTCTCTCTCTCTCTCAAAATAAGAAAAATTAAAAATAAATTGATATGACATAAGAATTAAATTTGCTTCTTCCATGTTTTCGATTCCCCATACATTTTTCCCTTCTTTTCTGCTGCTTTCTGGATAGATAAAATTTTCCTGTAGTGATTGAAAGCTGCACCCTCACTTTTTGTGGTACTAATATCATCTAGTTCTTCAGGCCAAAAATGTGAGCATCTTCCTCAACTCTCTCTCTCTCTCTCTCTCGCTCTCTGTCTCTCTCTGTCTGTCTGTCTGTCTCTTCCTCATCAGGACATATGCAGAATCTGACCCCTTCTTCCTCCTCGCCTGCACCTGCGCTGGCACCATAACTCAACTGAATTCATGCAACCGCCTCCCCGCTGGTCTCCAGGCTTCCATCGTAGGCTGCTAAGAATATGTTCTCAACCCAGGTACAAAGGGATGTCTCTCGAACATGAGTAAACTGACCCTCTGCTCAAACCCGCCACAATCTGCTCACGTGACTCAGAGCAAAGCTGAGCTCCCACAGTGGTCCCCAGACATGTCACCTCACATGCCCCTCCTCCCCATCTGCCCTTGGCCCCCTCCACTCCCGTCATTCTTGCCTTTTGCTGTTCTTCACACACACACACACACACACACACACACACACTGCGCAACTCTGCGGCCTTTATGCTGCTTCCTCTTCTAGAACTCTCTTCAGACAGGTTTGAGCCTAACTTTCTTGCCTCCTCCAGCTCAGACTTTGCATCTCAGGGAGATTTTGCTCTGCCTAGCTTACTTGAAGGGGAGCCCTGTCCCTCTGGCTCCCATGGTCATCTGTTGCGTGCCTCACTTTCCATTGTCTTTACCAACTTCCATCCTATCATCCTATTACTTCCATCATTCATCTATTTATTTCTTTTACTGACTTTATCAGCTACATTTTTGTTTTGTTTTGTTGCTTTTGTTTTGCGAGGTAAGGTCTCACTCTAGCCCAGGCTGACCTGGAATTCACTATGTAGTCTCAGGCTGACCTCAAACTCACGTCGGTCCTCCTACCTCTGCCTCCCGAGTGCTGGGATTTAAGGTATGTGCCACCACGTACATCTTACTACTTTTCTTATTGCTTTGAACAAATACCTGAAAAGCAGAAAATTAAAGGAAGGAGAGTATAGCAATTACATTCTTATTGCTGGAACAAAACACCCAACAAGAAGCAGCTTATGGAGGGGCTCATAATTTCAAGGGGAAGTTTCCTCTTGGTGGGGAAGCATGGACAGAGTAGACAACCAACATCACATCTTCTCATCAGTAGGGAGGAGCAGAAATATTCAAAAGCACCACCCAGGGCTGCACTGTATTGCCCCAAGGCCAACCCTCAGTGACACACTTTCTCCAGCAAGGCTTCACCCCCTGAAGGCTCTATAGACTTCTCAGACAGCGCCACTAACTGGGAATCAAGTATTCAAACACATGGGCCTATGGGGGATATTTTACATTTAAACCACCACAGAGGGCTTATTTTGGCATTTGTTTTTATTTTTTATGAGAGAGAGGGAGAGAGAATTGCCATGCCAGGGCCACTGCAATTGAACTATAGTCGTGTATGCCATCTTGTGTGCATGTGCGACCTTGCATGCTTGTGTCTTCTTGTACGTTTGGCTTATGTGGGACCTGCAGAGTCGAACATGGGTCCTTAGGCTTCGCAGGTAAGCTCCTTAACCTCTATACCATCTCTCTAGCCCCTTGGCTTGTTATTTGAAGGAAGATAGTCCATCAGGTATGGCAGAAGAAGCCTGGGACAGCTGGTCACATGTGTCACCAGCCAGGAAACAGACTGGACAAAAAGTGAGGCCAGGTCCTCTCCCATTAATCACTTCCTCTAGCAAGGCTCCACCTCATAAAGTTCTAAAGTCTTCCAAAACAGCACCACTAGCTGGGGACCAAATATTCAAACGCATGAGCCTATCAGAGACATTTCATATCCAAACCATAACACTGGCTATATGCTGTCTCTCCTCATTCGGTGAAAACTTCCATCTGCTATGGTAGCCATGAAAACACTCTGCTCCTCTCTGTGCTGAGAGAAACATTATGGGCAGTCTGACATAGCTATGTTGAGTTCACACTCTGTGAGCTGTTTGCAGGCAGCAGCTGAGCATAGAAAAATCATTAAGGCAAGTCATTTGCTAAACAGTAACTAGAATGCCTCAATCCCATGATCCAACTTGAACAGTCTATCTAATACTTATATAGCAGTTTAGTATGTTGCCACAAAACCTTTACAAACATATTGTTCCTTATGACCCTAACCCCAACCCTGTGATCATATTTTTATTAAAAATTTAATTAAAATTCACATACAGAAGTTGCCCAAAGTGGCACCATGTAGTCAGAATTCAAACCCAGATGCTGGTGTCATGGGCATAGCCTCCTCCCATTAAGCACATGGTCCACAGTGGAGTGACCCCTGGCATGAGCAAATGGGGAAGACTAAAAGTCCGATGACTTCTGGAGAAGTCTCTTGGAGACTAGAATTAATGTCCTGACAAGATAGCACAAACCTGATGATCAGCCTTGGGGGCAGAACCTCTCTGGAACAGAGTATTAATAGTGCTCCCTGGACACAGAGTGACATGAAGGTCCTACACAGGAAACCATGTCCTGAGACACGAGGATATACAGAACAATTGGCTAAGCAAGAGAGAAATTGAAAAAAGATACAAAGGGGTTGCTAAACCAGCCTGCAGGTAAGATTGGACATTGGACAGGGTGTTCTAGAATCCAAAACTCTCCAAAGATGCCTTCTCTGGATTACACTGAGGCCATCCTGTCTTCCAGAGCCAGGAGCCAGGAAGTGATTTTATCCTTGCCATATAATGTGTACTTTTTGCACTCAGAGCAGCAGACCAGATGCTCCTTTGTTAAGGAGGAGCAAGATGGACAGGAAGGAGAGGCCATGGAAGAGGGTCCCTCACCAGGATGCAGCAGAAGAGCTCCCATGAGAGGCCATCAGGTACTGAAGCACCAAGGAGCTCCGAAGAGAAGCTGGGGTGGTTCATGAGCAGAGGTGGAATGTACCAAAACACATAACCATTGCATACCACCAATTGTATGAGGTCCCTTCCTCCTCTGAAGCCTGGGATAGAATCTTCTGGCCTCTCTTCCTGCTCATTAGTACAGGGCTCCAACCGCCTCATGTCTCCATGTGCTTCTGCTATTTCTCAATGTGGGGGTACATCCAGAGCCTCCCACCCAGCCTGCTACACAGCACAGTGACAGGGCAAGGGTGGGTGACAGGCTCAGAAGACCTTGTCTCTGAACCTTGTGGTGGTGTAATGGATCCAGCCTCTGTCTGCAAGCAGCCTCCTCAATTTATCCTACTGTGACTCACTGATGTTATCATTTTCTACACATGCTATAATGAAGGATGGAAAGAAAAGGAGGAAGAGAAAGGAAAGGCTCTGGAGCATTCTTTGAACACCCTCATTCCTCACAAACCACTGTAGACTGCTCACCATCTTCATTTCACTCACTCATCCGTCCATGAATTCAGTGTATTGGGTACCTGCCATGTGCCAGGCACATTGTAGTATGTCAGATGCAAACTCTTTATAGGGGCCTCTCTCCACTAAAGTCTGTCTTATTGTAGACCTGAGATTCCCCACCCATAAACCAAGGGAGATGAATTACACACTGCCCAAGGTCCTTGGTAGTTTCAATTTTCAGTATTGCAGGAAAAGACTCACAAAATATGTTCCTCTGTCATCCACTGTCTGCTCCCTCCCCTGCCCTACTCTAGCAGCTTAGCCTTCCTTTGAACATTGCTTAGGGGAAGGGCACTACGCAAAGGGAAATAAACAGGCCCAGAGCCTCCCGGCCTTGTGTGTCAAAAGCTTGTGTCCTGGTAGGACTCAGTCACTGAAGGTTCTAAATATTATTCTCCCCCACCCTGGGATAAGTCAGGGGAAGGAAGAGAGACGCATCTGAGATGGCCATATGGTAGTAATAGAGATCCCCCACTTCATGGATGGGTGACCAAGGACAGATGGGGACAATGACATCTCCATGAATAGCAGCATGAGCAATTGATGTCAAAACCAAATGGACCTGCCCCTCCGATTCTATACCCTATAGTTCTCATCATAATGTCCCTCCTAGGGCACCTGGGAGGTTTTATGTCAGGGTAAGCTATGGAAGGCCATCAGGCTCAGAGGAAGGGCAAGGACTTCCTTGGGATAGGAGCCTATGAGTGGGGTGGGGTGGGGCCCCATAGGATCTGGCTTAAAAAGAGTTTAAAAATCAAAGTACATTATGTTCATATAATAAAAATTGTAAAACAGAGAGAGTCAGGGAGTGGAAAGTGCTAGAAAATGTCTTTCAAGGATGCGATTCACCAGCCACCCAAGGCTTCACTGATCCTAGTTGAACCCTAGGACTTGACAACCCCAATACCCACTTACTGTCTCCCAAAACACGGCCACGCTGTAGCAGTTTGACTGTAAAGTGTCCCCATAACTTCATGTGCTTGTGATTAAGCTTCATACTCAATTCCCAGCTGGCAGAGCCTTTAGGAGGTAGAGCCTTGCTGGAGGAGCTGTGTTACTCGGGTTGGACCTGTAGGTCTGTGAGCCCGGCTCCAAGCCCAGTGCTAAGACTACTTCCACCCAGAGAGGTGACAACTTCCTGCTTGGGCCAAGCTTTCCCGCTGTGACGGAACTTCCCCTGGAAACTGGAAGCTGAAGAATAAACTCTTTCCTCCCATCAGCTGCTTCTGATCAGATGTTTTGCCCCAGCGATGTGAAGGCAACTGCTAGACACACCTGGCCAGCAGCCTGGCCTCTCACTAGCACAGCGGGCCCAGCCACTCTGATCCTTCTAGTGGTGACTGGCCAGGCCCCCTTCGTTCAGACCCTCTCCTCTGCTCTCCCTGTTTTCACCATCCCCACTGCCCTTCAGCACTCCAAGGACAGCCCACGTCCCATCTCATGCAGGAATCTAGCCAAGGCCCCAAGGGCTGCCCCATCTGTCTCTTGACCTCACTGCATGGCTCTGCCTAACAGCTGCAGAGCCGTTCCCTCCCGCTTCCAGCCTGTGGGAGTTATGCGCTGCTTAGGGGAAGAGCGCTAATAGGAAGCAGTAGATGAACAAGAGCCATGCAGGCGTCTCGCCTCCTTCCCTTAATTTACAACAAACCACCTCTGTTTATTGAGCCGGTAACATATTTGAACACTGACTCATGAGAGGCCCTTCTCGCAGACACCGTATATCTGGCATATAATTCCCCTTCCACTGAGGTGTGTGCAGAATTCAGCGCAGGCAATTTACAAGGCCGTGTGGGGAAAGGTGGGAAGGGGACACTTGAGCTTCCAGCCAGACTGCACAGCAGCCCAGGAGCCTGTCCTATCCAGATTCAGCCATCTGAAGTAAGAAGTCTAATCCCTGCCCCAAGAGCAGCTTCTGGAAAGGGCCCTGTGTCTATGTCTAGGAGGAAGAGCTACAGAGTCAAGTCCCTGGTGTTTTCTAAAGGGCTGTCTGGTCACACTTCCCCCTAAGCCTGTGTCTGCTGTCTCATTGTCCCCTCTAGTGACCCCATGAAGGAGGCCACCCATTTTACAGATGGGGAGTCAAGGCTCAGAAGGCAGAAAGTGAGTGATCACCTATGCTTCTGTTGATCACTTCTTTCAAGCCCCAGGAGGACACCCACACATTCTTTCTCCTGATAGAGCAGGGAAGAAAACAGGCAGTGACTTTCCCCTCTTCCCTGCCGGGGGGCTGGCAGGAGAGGTGGCAGGCAGTCAGGGGTGGTGAAGAGGATTTCCTGAGAAGAGTGAAGACGAGGAGACAAAAGGCATTCGATTACAGCTGGATGGGCCTCTGATGGAGAAGATGGAAAAACCGATCAAGCTTCTCTTCCAGTTTAGCAACTTCCAAGCCCTTAGAGGCTGCTGGTAATTAAACCTCATTTCTAGGGTGAAAAGGTCAGTCCCCATCACCCCACACACATGCGTGCAGGCACATACACACATGCGTACACACACACATGCATGTGCACGCACACATGCATACATACTGCTTCCAGAGGAAGACCAAAAGACACCCAAAGCTGACCTTGGCTATGACTAAGGGTGGCTTTACTCAGTCCCTAACCGGAGAGCTTCCCTAACAGCTTGAGTCACTCTGGAAGACCTCCCAGACCTCTCGGAGGTACTTGCCCACAGGTGCTCCCAAACCATTCTCAGCCATTCTAGACAGAATAAAGGCAAAAAAAAAAAAAAAGGTGGGACTTGAATTTAAACTAGCTTCAAGTTATTTAGAGCCTCAGTTTCTATATCTGAAAAAAAATGGTAACTATAGCAACCATACAGATTTGTTTTTATGATCAAGTAAAACGTATATTAGACATGAGCATGGTGCCTGGCACACAGTAGGCACTTAATAGTTGTTCAACTTCTTCTCCTTGTCTCCCTCTTATTCTTGATGAAATACAACAGCCATCTTCTCTAAAGAGTTTTGCCCTATGCTCATTCCCCCAGATGTTCCGAGGCAAGGACACACAAGCCTCATCTTAGAATTACTCAAGGGAGGACCTGGAGAAAAGAGGGGACACATCACAAGGGGTGAGGGAGTAGCCAAGCACTAGGCGAGTTTCAGGCAGAGTCCGGTGTGGTTGACGTCAGCCAGATCCTAAGAGGGAGCTGGACAATCAGTTCCGCATCAGAGACATCCGCTGGGAAGCTGGCTTTCAGTCTTCCCTGCTTGCAGCAGAAATCCAGGAGACGTTGGGAGGCAGCCCCGGTCCCCCTCCCCAGCCTTGGCTCTCCTCCCCAGGTACAGCTGTTTCTATCAGAAGCAAAGGTCCCCACAGCTAGAAAGGGACCAACAGCAGCTGGAAGGGCATCCTGGAGATGTGAACGAACGGAGGGAACCCGGCTCATAATCAGTGCCAGCCTGCCGAACGGAGCAAGCCTGAGTGGCAGAGCATGTGAGGATAAGCTGGGAGATCCCTGGTGCCCAGGGGAGAACTGACCAGGCCCGGGCACAGCAAGCACACAGCTGTGCACTCAGCCCCTCCCCCTCCCGGCAGATTGTACACGAAGCAGTCAGCGCAGAGCACAATACGCTCAATAACGTAGAGGGGAAAACAGGCGATGTGGTTCACACTCGTAATCCCAGCACTTGGGAGAAGGAGGCAGTAAGACAGAAGTCCAAGGTCATCCTTGGCTTACATGGTAAATTCCAGACCAGCATGGACTACGTGAGATCCTGGAGATGAGAGAGAGAGAGAGAGAGAGAATGAATCAGTGTCCAGAGGTGTAATGACCCACCCCAAGTCACAAAGCTAATTAATGGCAGCTTAAATCTAGGTTTATGGACTCCCAGTACTGGACTCCTTCCAAAAATACTGTTGAAACACACACACTTCACCACTGGCTGATTGTGTGAGAACATAGCAACTTTTTAGAAGCCAAGTGTAAGTTGGAGCCAGGGCAGAAATGAAATAGTCAAGGGTCACAAAGAAAGGCCTTTCCCTCCAGACTATGCCAGCCTCCTTTGCATAGAGGGAAATCATCCAGAAAGCCACTGAGATCTTCACCACTAGTGCATGTTGTTCATTCATTCGTTCTCCTCCAAACAGCTCTGCACTGTAGGGAGCCTTCG
The DNA here is from genome assembly GCA_036346955.1 of Dipus sagitta. NCBI lineage: Eukaryota > Metazoa > Chordata > Mammalia > Rodentia > Dipodidae > Dipus > Dipus sagitta. The sequence continues at coordinate 19,942,397 of CM070783.1, forward strand.
CTGACCTCCAGAGACTGCACTGAGACCCTACAGCATTAGCTACACAGAGATCATCACTTCATTTCTCAGCTTGTCCTCCACTTGAACACAGTTCCTCAAAGACAGAGCCAGTGTTCCTAGATCACTATGTCCCCAGGGTCCCTTGGCACATTATAGTCACTCAAGAAAGTGCAGAGTCACTGGGAGTGAGAATTTGTGATGGGAACTGCAGAAAGCAAGGTCATATGCCAACAAGCGTGAGGGGAAGTCAACGGGGACTAAAAAGAGAAGGAACAGAGAGACGGAAGAAAGAACATTCTAAACGCAGCCTTGGCCACCCGCAAGATCCTCCACTGTGAAGAACAGTTCCCTGACAATATCTTCCAGGTGTGCTGGCCCAATTGCTCTCCTCCGCACTCTGCACGCCACCCCCAAACACACAGAGCCTTCCTAACAGCTTGGGTCCCTCTGGAAGACCTCCCACAGCTCATGTTGTAGAAGGAAGGGGAGGGAAATGGAGGGTAAACAGACATTGCTTACCCCCAAAGGTCTCAGGAAAGCCAAACCCCCTTGTGGGTCAGCCTGAATCTCCTGCATATTTGACTCAGAAACCTAGGAGCACAGCCAAGAGAGGTTGGAGAGGGCAGGAAATGGGCCTGGACTACAGAAAACAGTGCAGGAGGAAAGTCTCTTTCCAGATGGTGTTGAAATTTGGACACGTGGCTGGTTCTCCCAGTGTCCAGGCAGCAGAGGCTGGGCATTCGTGGGTCACATTCTTGCCGGGGCCTGGCCTTGTCTGGGAGAGCTTCCCGAGCCACCTGTCACTTCCCTGCCATCTGCGCGAGGTGGACAATGAAATGCTCTCTAGTGTGGACTTGTATCTCTAGGGAGATAGCTCAGTTGGTAAAGTGCTTACCTTGAAAGCATGAGGTCCTGAGTTCAACTCCCAGTATCCATGCAAAAATGCCAGGAGTGGTGAAGAGAATCTATAATCCCAGCACTAGGGAGGTAGAAACAGGTGGACAACCACCCCCCTCCCGGGGTTCGCTGGCCAGCCAGGCCAATGAGAAACCCTATCTCAAAGGGGTGTACTGGTGTTCCTGAACATGACACCAGAGGTTGTCCACTGGCCTCACACAGAGATACACGTACATGCACTCATACATACACATGCATCTGTCCATACATGAATGTATATGAACACGTTTAAAACACAGAAGTCCTGCAAAAGCCACTCTGCCTGCTCCACGGGGACTGTGAGCTCTCCCCACTCTGAGTTGCTCCTCCTCAGCCCGCGGTTTGCTAGGGAGAGGGTTCTGTGCAGGACTGATCATCCAGCCAGAAGTGCCTCCAAAGATGTCCCACAGAGGAAAGCTGCCCCAAACGGACATCATGGCTCCTTTCCACCCACCACAAGACCCCAGAGGCAGCAGGCGCAGCTGCTGGGTTCAGGAGTAGGATCTGGGCCAGGCAAGGAAGTAGGGAGATGTGAGGATGTTCTTATCAACACCTCCTGCCAAATACCTACCACAGCCTGGGGCTTGGCAAATCCCTTCTCCTCCCCAATCTGGGTTGTTAGCACTTTATCCCAAACTCCAAGCTTTTGCAAGACAGGCTCCCTTCCATCAGTCCTTGGGGACTTGGGGAAAAGCAGCAAAAAGGAAACAAGACATTTTCTTCCCAACACACACACACACACACACACACACACATGTATATGCACATGCACACATATGCACACAAATAAGCAAGCAAAATTAATCAGGAAAATCAAAGCAAAGGACCCACAGGACCCTGTGTGACAGCTGGCTCTGAGCTCAGAGCAAAGCTCTCCCATCCCCTGGACAACTCGGTAAGTCTGGTTGGAAAGCTCCTAGACTCAGGCCCCTCTGGGGTCCTCCCGACAAAATGCTAAGCCACTTAGCAATTTAAGGGACTGATGCCTGGAGCCAATTTTCCCCACAAACTTTCCTCTTAGCTTCTCAATAGCCTCTCAGGAACATGGCAAAACTATTCCCCAATGACCTAGACCAGCATCCTTTTCCCAGCTCCTATGCTTCCAGCGTGCCCTTAACTGGGGGGCTCCTACAGTGCCAGGGCAGAGAAGGATCCCTGTGCCTAGATCCAAGGTCAGCAAGGAGGTGAGACAGCAGGTACAGTAACCTATCGCTCACAGTGTGTAGGACAGGGAGGAGAGGGGGAAAGGGGCCATTACCTAGAAGCAAGAAGCCTCCTTAGGGTCTCAGGACTATCTTTACGTCCCCCTCCCCCCGCCACACACACCAGCATTTCTGAGAGGGGAATCAGGATAAAGAACTGTCCTGGAACCCTCCTTCCTTCAAGGAAGGTTGGGTGGGGGGCAGGATATCTCTAGGTGGGTATAGAAGGATGTCCATGGGGCTGCTGAGCTTCCGGAAGAGGAGGAATGGGAGTTTGAAACACTGTATCTAAGGTCATACTACAACTACATATTGGAAAATTCTAAAAATTGTTGGAGATAAATTCTCACAAAGCACACTGGCTTGCTACAGGCAGGCGCCCCACAGCACCATGCTCTCTGCCAAGGGGAGAGCAGCCCGTGAGGGTAGGGAGAAGGATGTTGTTGGGTATTGTAATGTCCCCAGATTTCGTTTCAGGCTTGGTCCCCAGCTGATGACATTCTTGTGAGGTGGTAGAACCTTTAGGAGGCAGGGCCTAGTGAAAGAAAGTTAGGGCCATTGAGATGTGTCCTTGAAGGTGATATTGGGAACCCAATCCTTTACCCCCGACTCTCTTCTTCTATGTGTGTTTCAGGGTCACTATGAGCTGAGCATCTTTTTGTCTGCCATGCACTCCCAGCCATGTGTTCTGCCCCAACACAGGCCCCAAAACAATGGAGCCAACCAGCCATGAACTGAAATCTCCGAAACTGTGAGCCATAATAGCTTCATAAGTTGATTTTGCTCAGGTATTTTTATCACAGCAAAAAGAATACTAGGGCTGGAGAGATGTCTTAGCGTTTAAGGCACTTGCCTGCAAAACTAAAGGACCTCGGTTCAATTCCCCAGGACCCAAGTAAGCCAGATGCACAAGGTGGTGCATGTATCTGGAGTTCATTTGCAGTGGCTGGAGAACCTGGCATGCCCATTCTCTCTCTCTCTCTCTCTCTCTCTCTCTCTCTCTCTCTCTCTCTCTCACACACACACACACACACACACACACACACAATCTTTCTCTCTCTCTCTCTCTCTCTCTCTCTCTCTCTCTCCCTCAAATAAATAAATCAAATAAAAATAAAAAAGAATAGTAATATAGTCATATGCATCACACTTGGACCTGGGGTACAATCTGGAAGATCATCACATGGGGAGGGTCTCTTTTCACTGGTTCCTTGTGACCTCAAAGGTCTTAAGAAAGGAGCTGAAGTGATTTCTCACACTTTTCCACTCCTCTGACAGTGGATGCTGCTGAGAAAATGAACGCGTCTAGGCCCGCCCAGATGGGTTAACTTTGCAAGCCGCTGGAGTGGTTTCTCTGATAAGGCTTCATCAAGACACGCAGACTCTCAGGAAAGTCAGCTCCTAGACCTGTATTCCCCAGAGGTCCCTACTTAACACAAAAACACCCATAGAAGCCTTGTTCCCTTACTTATATCCCTTCCCCTTCCTCCCCATCTGAGAGAACCCTTTTATCCACTTCTCATCTTTCTAATGTTTCTTTATGCAAATACAAGGTCTCCCACCCCTGGACTCAGCGCACGTGAATGCACACGCTCTTGTTTCCTGCTTTCCCATCTACAAATGTGTGATGCCATTTCCATGCTCGGCCCTTTCTCTCTTTTCCTGAACAAGATACCCTGAAGATCCCCATGTGGAGATTCTCCTCTTCCTTTTATTCATTTATTTATTTTAATTTTTATTTATTTATTTATTTTTATTTTTGCTTTGGCCTTGGTTTTTCAAGGTAGGGTCTCACTCTAGCTCAGGCTGACCTGGAATTCACTATGGAGTCTCAGGCTGGCCTCGAAACTCACAGCGATCCTCCTACCTCTGCCTCCCGAGTCCTGGGATTAAAGGTGCACACCACCACGCCCGGCTCCTTTTTTTTCTTTTTAATGTGACATAATCTGAATTTATTTATTTATTGGCATTCTGTGTGTGCGTGCGTGCCCACACACTGTGTTTGAGTGCACACAAGTGCATGTCACAGCACCACATCTCCAGAGGACAATTTTGGGTTCATCCTGGCCTTCCAACTCCTTTGAGGCAGCGTCTTTCATTGTTCACTGCTCTGTGCACCAGGTTAGCTGGCTCATGAGTGCCTGGGAAATCCTGTCTCCACCGCCCATCCCACTGTACGCGTGCTGGGATTATCGAAGCCAGCCATAGCTTCTGGCTTTTACATCCAAACTCAGGTACCCCGTGTTTGAGTGGGAAGAACCTTGTCTACAGAGGCATCTTCCCAACCTCTGCTATTCCTTTCTCCCCCCTGTAGAGTTTTCCAGTAGGATGCTCTCCCAGAACGCACTTGTCCATCCATCCCCTGCTGACAGGCACTGGGTCGTTTCCAGCTTTCTGATGCGATGGCTTATGCTGTGCCCACGCGGCTGACTCTGGAGCGTGGATCCACAGCGGTGACCCAGGGATCATGGGATCGAAGGGCAGACACATCTGCGACATTGCTGGCGTTGCCTCCGTAGACTTCTTCCATTTATACTCTGCCAGCAAGGGAGGAGATGTGTGCTCCCCTACAACTTTGCCAACACTGCATTTTTGTCAAGACTTTGGGGGTTTGCCCAATTGGAGAGGTACGAAATGGTATCTCTCGGTGGGGGTTTGATTGGCATTTCTCCCATCGTGAATGGGTTACTTGGCCATTCATATGGTAAAGGACTGTGTGCATTCTCCTTTGTGAATTCAGCACATGCCCTTGGCTCATTTTCTATTGGGTTATGAATCTTCTTAATTTCTAAGTCTTTTCAGACTAAAAAGATTAGCTGTCTGTGATAGGAATGGCAGACACTTCTCTCTCACTTGGCCATGTACCTTTTGACTGCATATGGTTTTAAACCTGCAGATGTGTGTGTATATATGCATACACACATATATATGTATATACATATATATTCGAATGTGTATATATATATATATATATATATATATTCAAATGTACTCATCTTTTTATGGCTTCTAGGTTTTGAAGCATAATTCAATAGGCCATGACCACTCAAGGCGACCCCCATTCAAGAGCTCAAGATGACTGTTCCCTCCTCCCTCACCTTCTCTCGCCCACTCACACCAGCTATACTTAGGCTGAATCTACAATTTCATGGGAAGCTTCATTACCCCTTGGCTGAGAGGAGGACGTGCCACTTCCCCCAACCCAGGACACATCTTAGTCATGTCACACAAGGTCCCTCCCTTGTAGGGATGTCTTTATCCTGTTTTCCCCATAACCCCTAACCCCCCCCCCTTTTAGATCCCTATGTGTCTCTCTCCCTGTCTCTCTCTGTGTGTGTCTCTCTCTCTGTGTCTGTCTCTCCAGATACCATCATTTTCTCTTGACATTAAATAAGTCTTGGGCCTATAAACATGTTGCCTCCAGTCCCCTCCAGCTCAACCCTTAACCTGACACCTCATGTTTCCTCACATGACTTTTATGTTCTTTGTTATTAACACGTAGATCTTGGCTACATTTGGACATTTTCCCAATGCATGGGGTGAAGCACAGAGTCAAATTTATCTTTTTTCCTGAAATGGTTTCTCTCTTGTCCCAATATCCTTTATTAAAAATCCACATTTGCCACATTGATTTAAGATGCCATCTGTATCACTTACAACTTTCCTCCATATCGTCTGGGCAGATCTTGGTCTGCTGGTGTGCCCTATTGGTCTGGCTATGCTGTTGCCACACTGCCTGGGTGACTGACTATGACTGTGTAGTGTTTTCAGAGTGTCTCGTAGAACTAGACCCCACCTGTGGCTCTTGTCTCTTATTTATTTTCAGATATTTCTTACATATATTATATGCCTATTTTTCAACATGAATGTTGAAACGCTTTTCCTAGTACTGGGAAGCAGGAGTACCTGTGAGCCAAATAAACATCTGTTGCTTGTAATTGACTCAGCATGTAGTATTCTGTTACAGCAACAGAATATAGACTAAGACTTAACCCATTCAGCTGCTATGACAGGATACCACACACTAGACAACTTATGAACCACAAATGTATTGCTGATTGTTACAGAGGCTGGAAAGCCCAAATCGAGATGCTGGCAGATCGGGACCATGGTGGAATCATGAAATTTATAACAGTGCTTTCTATGGCAAGAAAGACAAACAGTTCCCTCAAAGCTGAGGTCTGAGAACATTATCTTGGTTCTGGGGAGATGGGCCAGTTAGTTGGTAAAGTGCTTGCTGCACAAGCATGAGAACGTGAGTTCAGATCTCCACCACCCACATAAATGTGGGGCGTGGTGGTATGTGTCTATAATCCCAGTACTTGGAAAGCAGAGACAAGAAGATCCAAGGGGGATGTTCACTGGCTAGACTAGTCAAATGTTGTGAGCCTCAGAGCTCACTCTCTCTACTGAATAGATGGAGCCATCAGTCTCCTGCCCATGACTGAGATGTAGGCTATCAATGCTCCCAGTTCTCAGGCTTTTGGACTTGGACTAGGATTTATGTCACTAGTTTTCCTGGTAGTCCAGCTCACAGATGGCCAACTACAGGACCTCTCCATAAGCACATGAGCTAGTTCCTTATCATAAACTTCACTTATGTAAACTATATAACTATATAAACGTACGTAGATGTGTATATATATATGGTTGTATCTATAGCATACATAAACATCCTACTGGTTGTTTCTCTGAGAAGCCACCATTACACCACCTTCTTGGAGGACCTCGTGCTATATTCTGTGTCCATCTCTTTGCACTCTTTCCACGTTGCATGCACCAAAGAAGGTCTCCCCCACTTTTCTCTAGAACAAAGGCTTCATTTGTACTTCAGAGATGGACGCAAAGGAGACACCCAATTGATAGTTAATCTGTGGTTGTCACCATGAGAAGATTTAGAATCCCCATGGAAACAAATCTCTTAGCATGTCTGTTAGGAACTTTTCTAGATTAAATTAACTGAAGTGGGAAGACCTAACTAGGAGTGGGGCCACTCCATGGCTGGGGGTTCGGGACTATACAAAAATTAAGAAGCTAGGTGAGTGTGCCGCATCTGTCTCGCACAACTTCCTCCTTGCTGGTGTGAAGACGTACAGGAGCTTCCTGCCCCTCCCATCCTTTCCCTGCCAGGGTGGACTTCCCTTAGAGACTGTCAGCCAAAAACAAACTGCCTTCCTTAAGCTGCTTCTGGTTGGATATTTAGTTCCAACAAGGAGAAAGTAGCTGATACACTTAATATGTGTTTATAAAAATAATCAAGGGCTGGAGAGCTGGCTTAGCAGTTAAGGCGCTTGCCTGAGAAACCTAAGGACCTATGTTTGACTCTCCAGGTCCCACATAAGCCAGACTCACAAGGTGATGCAAGCACGCAAGGTCGCACATACACACAAGGTGGCACGTCTGTCTGGAGTTTGATTGCAGTGGTTGGAGGTCCTGGCATGCCAATTCTCTCTATATATATCTCACTCTTGCTCTCACTCTCTCATAAGAAAAGAATAACCAAGCAATCAAATCCATCAGCAAGAAGCCCTGGGTACTTACTAATTTCTGCCCTCAACCACCATCATGTAATTACTACAATTAGTAATTTGAAAGTAATCTTTAAAATATTTTATTTATTTATTTATAAGAGAAAGACAAAGAGGCAGACAGAGAGAGAATGGGTGCACCAGGGCCACTAGCCACTGCAAACGAACTCCAGATGCATGTGCCCCCTTTTGTATCTAGCTTACATGTGTCCTGGGAACTCAAACTTGGGTCCTTAGGTTTTGCAGGCAAGTACCTTAACCACTAAGCCATCTCTCTAGCCCCAATGAAATAATCTTAGACATGTTATTTGTTCTGGAACTCTGTTCTCCAGGCATGACATAGCCATTGCTATGTTAAAATCAGAAAGCTGTGACCACCCATATGAGATGCTTTAAAGACTGAATCCACTAACATTCCATTGTGGAAAAGGAGAGAGGAGTAAAGCCCTTCCTCTCCCTGGTTAATAGTTACTAGGAGAGGAAACTCCCCTTGGGTGATATAGTTGCCTATAAATTTCCATGCTTCTGTAAGTAACCCCAAGCTAGACTTGGGTGGAGTCATTTCTTTGGTCCGTCCCCAGTGTCCCATCTGGGATGATTAGGTATTTGTTCACCCCAGGAAAAGTCACTCAACAGTATTAAACCTTTCTCGGCCTCAGTTTCCATGCTCATAGAATGCAGAGAAGAAAAACACTCCCTCAGAGCATTGTTAATAGGATTAAATAAGATAACACATGTTAAATGCCTGTCCCAGTATCTGGTGCCTGAAAAGCACTCAATTAACAGTAGCTACTATCATCACCACTAATGAGATTTTAGTTAATGGGGTTTCAAGCTTCAGTATTACATTTAACAAAAAAGATCGGCATCTGGGCTCAGGTGTCAGGAACATTTCCTACAAGGAGGGCCCTTTTCTGAGGTTCTCTGTCCCTTTCCAATAAATCATCTTCCTCCAGCTGTGGCCAGAGCCAGATGTGTAGAGCTACTCCTCTGCTGATGACTCAGAAGGTTTCCTGGTACACTGTCCTTACAAGAAGCCTGCCTGTCACAGAGTGTCTGAGGACACCACAAAGGGTTCTGCAGTGTGGGTGAGCACCCAGAAGCCCCTGGAGCCCCGTGGGGCAAAAACACAATCACGGCACCAAGAACTTTCCAGAGCATTCATCAGAAATGCTTGCTGAACAGCAAACCCTAACTTCACATAACGTCCCACTGGAAACCGCTGACGAAAGCCTGCTTATGTAACTGAGGCAGCAAATAATTAGCACAAATGCTCCCCAGCAGAAGTGGAAGAAACAGCCCCTCAGGCCCCGAGTATTGTCTGGAAGGAGACGCAGAACTGCTTGCGTTAGCCACAGTATCAGGCAAGGATTTTGCTCCCTGGATCAGATGAAATTTAAATGCTTTTTCAAATGACAGCCTGCCAACCTGTGGGGGGGGGGAAAACAGACCAGGGCTTGGGGAGGGGGTCTTCCCTAAGATGCTTCACTCCCCAGGAAGGTGCAGGGGAAAGGGCTAGATGAAAGGTTTATGGGTAAGTCTCCCAAACACCAGGGAGAAAATCCCAAGCTGTCCTTGATCTTGTTATATAGCCCAGGCTGGCTTCAAACTTGTGATTCTCCTGCCTGAGATTTCTGAGTACTGGGATTGTTGGTATGTGCCACCATACCCAGACTCCTTAGGTACTTTTCTCATTTGTTTTTTTGTTTGTTATTTATTTTCTTTTGAGACAGGGTCTCATGTAGTACAGGTTGGCTTTGAATGAACTATGTAACAAAGAGCCCTTCACTGAACCTGCCCTTTTCAGTCAGAATGGCTGATCACAGAGCCCCAGTGATTCTCTGGTCTCCTCCAACACACACACACACACACACACACACACACACACACACGACAAGGGTTACAGGTGCATGAGGCCCCACCCACTATCTACATGGGTGCTGATGATCACACTCTCCTGCTGCTATGCGAAGCTCTCTTATGTGCTGAGCCATCTCCCCCAGCCTCAGGGACCGTCTGCTTTGAGTTCTCCAGAAGTCAGGCCACCCTGGGCTCTGGATAAAAGGTTCTGAGAAAAATAAGCGTCTCCTTACAACTCAGGCTCTTGTTCAACAGGGATTCCCAAAGGACCAGAAGGGGAGTCATCATCAAAGTGGAACTGAGGGGTACAGAAGGGTCACCCCAACACACAGTTCGCCTAGCTGCCCCCTCGGCCCTGGAGCATCTCTCCCTTGTTGCGTGGGTCCAGGAGGCCGAGACTCGCTCCATCACGGCCACGAGAGACAGGTTCCCCTTAGCTAAGGCTGAGTGACCAGCTGTCAGCCACATGGAGTGAGTTATTGCCTGGATAATAAATTGGTGAGGGCTTCATAAAGAGCAGGTGCATAAATAGGCTATCCTTTAAAAGCCCTTGAGTGTGGTTTAATTTTATACCACGATTCACATTTGGAAAGCTGGTAAACGCCGTCGGTGTGCGTGGCCAGGGCGCACTCGGGAGGGAGGCGCGTGTGCGAACCTGCTTTAGCTTTGCAGACGGGCTTCAGAGCCTCTCCTCACTGCCCGCACCCTCTCCCTCCGCTGTGTGGCTAATGCTGTTTCTGCAATGCAGCCTGTTGGAGCCTTTGACTTTGAAGGCGGCCTTGGAAAGGAACAGCGGCCTTCAAAGTTAGCCCCCAGTCTTCTGGAGCCACGGAACCATGTCGGCCAAGGGCAAAGGTGACCTCACTGGAAGGCAGGGGGTCCTCTCAACTCCCATGGGCTGGACTGGTTGAGGTCAGGAACTGGCCTTCTTCAGAGCAGACTTCAGAGGTGGTGGCACTTGCCCCACGAGGCCCCTCACAACATTCCCACAGACCCAGGGCAGAGAGCACCTCTATCCTCATCCCAGATCTACCACACACTGGATGGGCGCGCTTCCTGCTATCACTTAACCTCTCTGGCCCTAAAGCTTCTCCCATGCGATCCGTCTGAAGACACCTGCCCGGTCAGTTTACACCGTCCCTGTGAGGATGAGATGCTATCACGGCCAAGAAAGAGTGCTTTGAAGGCAAGGAGCTCCGCGCCGGCACACCGTCCCACAGTGCTGACCTGGCTTGGCGGCTGCTGTCATTACCGTTGCACCCACCAGATGACACCCAGAAGCCCCTTGCTGTGAGGGCTGGTGCCCGGGGCCAGGCTTCATGTGTGCAGTCAGTGTCCCTGCTGATGGCCACAAAGCAGCACAAAAGGGGGGAAGTGTTCTTGCCTAATGCCAGGGGCCTGGGTTTCAGGCTATGTCACCTCAACAACTACCTACATAACCAGATTTCTTCTGTAAGATGGGGACTCAGCATTAGACCGCCAGAAAGTCCAAGGCCCCCTCCCTCACAGCTTTGTGCTTCCAGCCGGTGAGACAAACTGCTTGCCCACACCGTCTCTGCAGTGGCGTCCGGAATTTATTCTGGAATCTGAAACCCAATGTACCCAGCACTGAGGCAGATGGCCAAGGTTGCATATGAGAAACAACGTGGCCCCAAGGAGCTTACATTGGCATCGGGGTGCCAGAACTCCCTCAGCACAGCTTTAGACTTACTAAGCACTCACTGGGGGCCAGGCACTCTGCCCCCTACCTTCTCACCTGTTTTGTATCATCTTCTGCTACCTGAGGAAAATATGATTGCCACCACTTTTTCTTTTTTATACATATATTTTATTTTTATTTATTTATTTATTTGACAGAGAGAAAGAAGGAGAGAGAGAGAGAGAGAGGAGAATGGGCGCGCCAGGGCCTCCGGCCACTGCAAACGAACTGCAGACACACGCACCCCCTTGTGCATCTGGCTTACGTGGGTCCTGGGGAATCGAACCTGGGTCCTTTGGCTTTGCAGGCAGATGCCTTAACTGCTAAGCCGACCCTCCAGCCCACCACCACTTTTTCTTTTTGCTTGCTTGCGTGTGTATCATATGGTGTGTGTGTGCGTGTGTGTGTGTGTGTGTGTGTGTGTGTGTGTGTGTGGTTGTGTGCATGTCTACATGCCTTTGCACAGCCCCATGTGCTCACGTACAGCACCTGGGATGGCTAGAGCCTAATTCCATTGCTTTTTCACCCACTTTTTCTTCCTTTATTTTAAACTTTGTACTGACAACCTCCATTCATATACACAATGTACCCTGGTCATAATCTCTTCCCACCACCTTGTCTCCCCCCTCCCTCTTCTCCCTTTACTGAACCCCTTCTTCTTTCCAACTAGTCCCTCTTCTGTTTTGATTTTGTCATTTTTTTGCCCTCATATTATGTGGGTCTTGCGTAGGTAGTATCAGCCACTGTGTGGTCATGAGTATAACAACCACGTTGTGTCTGGGAGACGGTATTGCAAAGCGCTCCCTTCCTTCCTTTGGCTCTTACGTGCTTTCGGCCACCTCTTCCAAAACGGTCTTTGAGCCTTGCGGGGTGTGATAGAGATGTCTCAGTGCTCCACTGTCATTTATTTGAGCCAGAGTCTCTTATTGACACTGGAGCTTGATGTTTTTCACAAGCCGGGGTGATTCTGTGGTCTCTTTGCCCCCCTTTGAAGGACCCGGGTTACAGGCACGTGTGGCCACAACCCAGTTGTTCACATGGGATCGGAAGATTCGAGCTCTGGCAGCTTCCACTGGCACAAGAAGTACTACTGCCACTTTAGGAACAGGCCACCGAAGGTCAGAGGAGTGAAGGACTTGCCCAGGTCTCCACGGATACTAAGAGAGAACAGCACAAAGATGTATGTCCTGTTTATTCCAAAGTCTGCATTCTTCAGCCTCGGCTGCTCACTGGCTGGAGGTTGTGGAGAAGGTTTTGTGGCAGATAAATGTAGTTTTTTTATTGTTGTGTATACTTTCACCCCCATTGTATCAGTTGCTTTTCTTGTTGCTCAGACAAAATGCCTGACAAAAGAACCTTAAAGAAGGGTTTATTTTGGTTCCCAGTTGGAAGGTAACAGTCCACCATGATGGGAAGGCATGGTGGCAGAAATGTGAATTGGCTGGGCACGTCCAGTCCATCCACAGTCAGGAAACAGAGAGAGGTGAAATTCTGGTATTTCATTCACTTTCTCCATGTTATCAGCCAAGGACACCAGCTCGTAGGGTAGTATTACCCATGTTAAGGGTGGATCTTCCCTCCTCAGCTAAATCTCTCTGTAAACATCCTCAAAGGCATGCCTAGAGGTATATTTCTTAGGTGTCTCTAAATCAGTCAAGTTAACACGATTAGGCCATCACACCCACATAATTCCAAAAATCCTTTGAAGTCATGTTTATAATAAAAGGTATCCACTCGTAGCTATGCTGCCCAGACTAGCTTCTAGCTCCTCCTACCTCAGTCACCTGAGTGCTGGGGTAACAAGCATGTGCTGCTACCCCACAGGAGTGTACACTCACTGTGAAAAGAAAAAACACACAGAGGAGAAAGGGAAGAATTGCACAGAAACTTGAACTAAACTCATTCTTTATCCATCTGTTCATTCATTCATCTCACAACTCAACAAGCACCTCTTAAGCATGTCAGTAAATTTCAGAAACCAAGTATTTCATGCTAGGTTTCATGAGCTGAAGATACATATACAAACCCCAGCCTCACGGAACTTAAAAGTTGTATGTGGGTGTGCATGCATGTGTGTGTGTGTGTGTGTGTGTACTGTGTTGTTGAAAGGCAATGAAACAATCAGCCTGGGTCACTGGGGGCACTGAAGTGGTCCTATCTCTAGTCCTAGGGAATCAGGAAAGGTAGGCGCCCTGGGAGGATAGACGTAGCAGCTGCCTTCTTGTTGCTGGAAACAGAGCTCCTGACCAGAGGTGGGTCGTGGGAGGAAGTGGCTTATGATTTCAAGGGGACGTTTCTTCGAGGAAGGAAAAGCACGGCAGAAGCAGGAAGCTGCCTCACATCATCACGTGTCAGCAGCACACAGGAAGGAAGTAGCCCAGAGTGAGCCAGCTCCGAACACAAGGTGAGCAGTACTAGTAAGCCTCGGGGTCTACGCACAGTGACAGAACTTCTCCAGCATGGCTCCAGCTCCCAAAGGCTCTTCGACTTTCCCAAATTGCCACCAGCTGGGAAATAAGTATTCAAATCACATGAGGATAAGGGCGGGGTTGGGGGGCACATTTCACATTCAAACCACCACAAGGGATAAAGGGAAGTTGGGCGGGACATAATAGCCCTGTAGCATAACATTTAACTGAATTTCCCCGGCATCAAAGCACAAGGGGGAAATGGCATGGTTTTGTAACATCGGGGATGTGATAAGGGCTACCCTCACATGTCAGAATGTAAGGGATGTTTTCTGTACTACAGAGTCTTTCGGTGTGGCCCTTCAGACAATGCAACCCTTCATGAAGCAGCCATAGCTTAGAGAAACCCCCAATAGAGCCAAGAAGAGGAGCAGGAATCTCTGAAGAGACACACTGACAGATGAATTCAGATAATTCAAGCCTTCCTTAGCTTCCCAGCAGTCAAACTTGGCTCCGCAAGGGAAGCAGAAAAGCACAGAAATGGGCAGTGAAGAAATAAATGGCAAAGGGATCAAGAAGGAAACTTGTGTTTCTATGAACCTACCGCATCCCAGGCCCTGCACCAGACGCTTCATGCACATCACTCATTAATATCCCAGTTGATGTCACTCAACCCCCTTGACTGATGACAAAGTGAGATTTTTTTTTAAGGCTACAGGTCATTGAAGGCCTGGGCGTTGAGGTGGTCCAGGTTAAGAGAGCCTATCTTTAAAAGCTGGTGGCCTGGGGCTGCTTGGTCCACACCATCTATCTGATGAGGAAACTGAGGCACCCAGAAGACGAGTGACCTAGAGCAGAACAGGGCCCACAACCTTCCTTTCCTAGGACTTTGCTTACCTTCTCCTTCACAGGTGAGCTCATCCATCCCAGACAAGTGGGAGCTCCTGACCCTCCCCATTAGTGGGCTGCTTCTCCATGGGGAGGTCCTCGCCTAAACCCCTGTCCTGCCCCTTCCTAGCCAGCATGTCAAGATGTTTGCCTCCTGTCACCTAAAGGGCATGGCCACTTCCAAACAGCTCTGAAGGCCATACCTAAAATTCCCCAGAGGGTAGGTACATCCTGGGTCCCATCTGAAAGGGGGTAAGAGCCACAGCCCTCTCTGTGTTTTACTATGAGGCAGTGTCTGCCACAGGAAAAGAGAGACCACAAGGGCGGCCCTGCTTCAGCCACCAGCACTGAGAGTGTCTCTTTCTGCCCACTCTCCCTCTGATGTTCAGGACAGTGTTTTAAACCCAATGAGAACGTGAGAAATAGTCTCCACTCACTTCAAAGAAAGTCAGCACAGAGCTCTGTAGGGAGGTGGCCTGCACTGGCAGGTTCAGCTGCTGCGACAGGAAGCCAGGCGCACAGGAAACAGTGCCCGTCGGCAAAGCGGCTTCCTTCAACCCTCTGCCAGGCTGTCTCATGGCTGTGCCTGTGGTCACCTCAGACCACAGGCAGTTGGGTTGAGACAAAGCCTGGTAGAAGAGGCCTAGGTTCCAAGGCCTGGTCATTTTCCAGCCCCGTTTTTCTTTGATCTGTTATTCAATTGGCTTTTCCCATAGGAGCTGGAACTTTGGTTCAGAGAACTCTAACGGAGTAAGCAGTTCCACCCACCCTCTATGCTTTGCCGTTGGGAAACTTCTGCCTGTATATAATATCATGTCCACTGTTGCGTACTCCATCACTGTCCCCTCACTGCACAGGAAGCAGAGAAGGCCTGTGGCCTCCTCAACGTGCTGAGCTGGCATTTTGTTGCTGTTGCTGCTGCACTGTTGTTTGAAAGATTCTGGTTTTGGTTTGGTTTTGTTCTGGGGACTCTTTTATTTTTAATTTTGTTTATTGATTTATGAGAGAGAGAATGGGCATGCCAGGGCCGCTAGCCACTGCAAAAGAACTCTGCATACACTACTGTGTTCATCTGGCTTATGCGGGTTCTAGGGAATGGAACCTGAGTCCTTAGGCTTCGCAGGCAAGAGCCTTAACTGTTAAGCCATCTCTCCAGCTCTTGGATTTTTGATGACTTTTCTTTCTTTCTTTTTTTTTTTTTTTTTTTTAGGGTCTCGTCCTAGTTTAGGCTGACCTGGAACTTATTCTGTAATTCAGGCTTGCCTGGAACTCACTACGATTATACAAGTGCTGGGATTAGCAATGTGAGCCAGCATGCCTGGCTCTGAGCTGGCCTTGGACATTACAGGGGACAGTGCCATTTGCAGCACTTTTAGATTCCCCCTTCCAAGGTGGCAACAGTACAGTGTCACTAAAACACTAAGCATATTTTATTGAGAACTTTAACACATAAACATACTGTAATTTGATGGTATTCTTGTCCCATTATCGACTTTTGCCCCCTCTGTCCCACTTCTATTCCATTTAGGATCCTACTTTTTCCAAGTGTTTTAAGCACCCATTGGTGAATTTAGAAAATTTCAGACTTGGGCTCACTGTTCCTACTTCCTCCTTTCTCCTTTGTTTTAAAAAATAGAGAGATCTTCAGCTGGTCTGTTTCCCCACCCCCTCTGCCTGTGACCCTTGACCCCTGGCCCCAGAGTGATGTCCTGGGATGGTCCTAGGGGATATCATTATCATAAGGCAGCTATTCACCCAAGGAGACCTTTTATGAAGTTGTGTTTGCACATTGGAATCTTTCAATTTGATCGTCCTCCTGAGATGGTGTCTATTTCCTTTCCATTTCGAGAGGCAGCTGTTGATATCGGGTATAATGGCCTGGTGATTTCTAGCAGGTTCCTCGTCTCCCCGCTGATGGCCCTTCTCAATCACATACCTGAACAAGCAAGACTGGATGTTCCCCTTCTATTATCATTAGCTGCATCTTAGTAAATAAAACCCACCTGCTCCCCTCCTCCCCAACTCAGCAAGGCTCCACTTAACCCTTCCAGGCCCAGGCATAGCCCTGGGTGGATTTTTATCTGCAACCCACCAGTGTATTTGCCAAGTGCAAGTGGCCGCAATGCAGAGCAGATGCGCACTTCCCGTTCAAATCCCGAAAGGCCTGGTAGATGTGAACTGGACCCGGGACACCATGCTGTGTTTCGTTTTTGCATGGGTATGTGTGTGTGTTCACGAGGTACATGCATAGATACGTATGCAAACATATGTGGGTGCACACGTGTCTAGGTGAAGGCCAGAGGTTAACCGCTGGTGTCTTCCTCAATCACTCTCCACCTCATTCTTTGAGTCAAGGTCTCTCACTGAACCTAGAGCTCACTTATTTGGCTACATTAGCTAACTAGCAAAACCCTAGGGATCCTCTCTCTCTGCCTCCCCCATGCTGGGGTTACAGGCACATGCCACCATGCCTGGCACTTTATGTGGGTACAGGGGATCCAAACTCAGGTCCTTGTGCTTGAGCAGCAAGCACTTTACCTACGGAACCATCCCCGCGGCCTGTTTTGTTCTTTTCGAGTTGGAGGGCGAGGCTGGCTCAGGATGGCATGAGGAAATGGGGAGGGCAAGAGCTCATGGTAAGCTGGACTTGCTGCCCCAGAACCCAGCAGAGCTTGCCACACCCTGGAGGGTCTTGTCAACACCTCGTTCCTATCATACGGGTCTAAAATTGATGGGGCTGTGTTAGCAGGACTGAGAACCCCTGCTGTTTTATGCACAAGAAGAGTTCGCTGATCGTCATCTGTGAGACTGCGGAAGAGGTGAACCGTTTTGCCAAGTGCGAAAATGTAGAAATAGAGTCCTCCAGGGATCTAGTTTAGCACTGATGTGAATGACAAGCTGTGTGGGCTGGGACAGGTGTAGGCAGCAGACTTGTTTCAACAGTAAGGGACCTCAGGCCTCTGGGCTTAGTCTTTAGTATGCTAATTCAGAACTCCTTCTCTCAAAGCTCTACCTGAGCCCTCCCTGGGAGCTCCTGACAGCTCTTGCCTTCTTTCTTTTAGTCAGTGTGTACACATTAGCTGAAGTTCCTCTCTCTGCCAGGCGCTGTTCTAGAAGCTAAGAAAAGAGCTTGATACAAACACATGATGCAGATCCTGCCCTCTAGGATCTTATAAGAAACAGATCCTGCCCTCTAGGATCTTATAAGAAACAGATCCTGCCCTCTAGGATCTTATAAGAAACAGATCCTGCCCTCTAGGAGCTTATATTTTAGAAGCAGGTCCTGCCCTCTAGGAACTTATATTTTTGGGAAGAAAGCAGATCATGAACACATAAGAAAGTGCAGGGATGTGCCACCAACAATGCTTGAGCTGATAATGGACCTCATATTTACAACAGTGGAGGTGCCATGAGATTACAACGGAGCTGAAAAGGACCTACTCCCTAGAAATGTCGTAGCTGTAAAAACACCACAGGGCATTGCATGGTTCGGGTGTTTGTGGTGATGCTAATGTACAAAAAAAAAAAAAAAAAAACACTATTGTAGCATGACTGTCCTAGGGGTAACCAACTGCTCTCTGATAGGACTTGAGGACTGTTCCATGGGAGGAAACTCTTATCTGGTACTAAAAATCTAGTCAAAACCTATTGCCGGGCTGCAGAGGTGGTTTAGCAGTTAAGGCACTTGCCTGTGAAGGCTAAGGACCCATGTTTGACTCGCCTGATCCCACATAAGCCAGATGTACAAAGATGAGACAAGCTCAAGGTCATACGTGCCCACTAGGTGACACAAGTGTCTGGAGTTCTGTTGCCATGGATAAGGCCCTGACGCACTAATTCCCTCTCTCCCTCTGTGTTTCTGTCTCTCTGTAAAATTAAAAAAAATAAAGCCTATTGCTAAGAAGGTCCTAGGCCCTAGAGGAGGAGCTACTACTGTTATTTTGCTAACTGGATATGTTGTACCCATGAAATTGCCTTCCATCTATTTACACTTATGCCCATAGATTACTGCTGCCCTCAGCTTTGGTCAGCGAAACTTCTTTTTGTGCTTGGCAGTGACTAGGGGGGTGACTCAAAACTCACCAACGTGCTGAAAATGAGAGTGGGGTGCTCAGTGCTAAATGACATGTGTATTTCACCCTTTCCAAGGGTCAGGGAGCACCGCAGAAGAGGAGTAGAAAGAATGCAAGAGCAGTGGATGGGAGGGGTGCTGTGGATCGCTGTCTGCTAGACATGACGTGGCCACTGCCGTCGAACCTCACAGCAGCTGCCGTTACTGCACGAGACCGACACAGTCTTGGGCCCATCAATAGTCCATCATGAATGGTAGAGAAAAGGGAGAAAAATCAAAGTAAGAGAGAAATTACTTAGAAAAAAAAGGGGGGATTTGGTGGAAGGAGGATGTGGGGGGAAGAAGAGGTAACAGGAGGGAATTATGATCACAATACATTGTGTACATGTATGAAAATTGTCAACAATTTTTTTTCAATTTTTATTTTAACTGGCTTATCAAGTAGTATATGTGGCTTGGTCCCCAATGCACTTGCTGCTCAAGCATGAAGACAAGAGTTTGGATGCCCAGTAGGCACACAAATGCCAAGTGGGCATGGAGGCCTGCCTGTAATGCCAGTGTTCTACAGGCAAGGCCCAGAGAACCCCAGGGGCAAGCTGGCTAGCTAGGCTAGGTAAACGGACAAGCTCTGGGTTCAAGTGAAAGACCTTGACTCAATAAATAAGGTGGAGAGAGATGTATGAAGACACCTGATGTCAATCTCTAGACTTCACAGGTGGGACATGTTTACACACAAACACATACACACACAGACACACACACACACACAGAGAGAGAGAGAGAGAGAGAGAGAAGAGCTATTGGACTGACAATCACATAAAAATATAGCCCATCCCATTATGTACAGTATATATTGCTTGATAATAAAAATAAACATCTAAGTTATTGGATTATGTACCCACTATACTTTTAATTATTATCTTAGAGTGCATGCCTCATGTAAACAAGTTGACTATAGCCCTTGTGGTTGTGTTATGCCAGCAGCAGCCTCTTAGAGCTCAGATTTCTCACACATCTTCAAGGTATCAAGAGGCCGGGATGAGTAATTTGGACCGTGTAGGGTTATTGTATGCACTTTGTGAATCCAGATACATTTAAAAAATCACCTCGGGCTGGAGAGATGGCTTAGAGGTTAAGACACTTGCCTGCAAAACCAAAGAACCCAGGTTCGATTCCCTAGTACCCTTATAAGCCAGATGTACAAGGTGGCACATACATCTGTAGTTTGTTTGCAGTGGCTGAAAGCCCTGGCGCACCCAATCTCTCTCTCTCTCTCCCCCTTTCTCTCTTTCTCTATCTCTCAAATAAATACAAAAAGAAATTTTTTAATCACCTCACGATACCTGTCTCAGAACACCCCCGTCATTTAAGTGGCACGGGACTGCCCACGTGCTTGCGTGGTCTGTCAGAGGTGGTTAACGCTTTGGAAAGTGTTGGGACGAGGACGTCCTAGAACACGAAGCAAGAGGAGTGTCCTAGACAGGACAGGTCTCCTATGTTACCAGGCACTGGAGTAGGAGCCTTCAAGAAGTGAGGGGGACTCACTGTACTGAAGAGAAGAGCACATGAGACAGATGCGCAGCCACTGCCAAGGCCAGGAGGTGAGTGTCCTGGGGGGGGAGGGGTGGGAGTGCGAGAACAGGCAAGAAGGCAGCCAAAGCTGGAGCAGAGTGAACGGGGGAGGCAGTTGAAGAAGAGGTCAGGAAGATCATCAGGGCCAGACCTCAGAGGGCCTCACGGGCCATTGTGAGGCTGGGTCTCACTTAGAGATTATGCTACATGTCTTTGTTCAGGAGAGACTGCATAATTCAGATATTTTTATTCATTTAAGCAAGCCTTCCTTAAAACTTCCCAATTAATTCAAGTTAAAATCTGGGGAGTTTTGCCCCAGATTGAGGCACAGGTGCAAGAAAGAATGCTTAGTGAGATTTGAAGAGGCTAAACACTGGGGGAAAAAAATGTAGCAATCCTTGGACAAATGTGTGTGGAGTGAGCTGCCTCCCATGCTGATGTGTGCCTGGTGCGATTTGGCTTGACTCCATTCCTCATAAGGGGCTGAGCAGAAAAACAGGCAGAAGGCAAGACCGGGATACTGGGCTGGAGCCAGAAGGAGGCTCACCTGGGTGACCGATCCCACCGCCGTACCCCCAGGCAGCCAAGAGGCAGAGCAATTCTGTCCTGAAGCAGAGCCTTGGAGAACAAGAGCCCTCTCCAGGGCCTAGGAATGCTGAGCACACCTACAGCAGAAGGTGGAAGGCAGAAAGCCGGCCAGGCAGAAAAGGTTTTGAAGAAGAAAGATGGGAAGAGGGAATTTCGGGAAGAGGGGGATTGATTTCCAAGTCTGTGCTTAGCTGAATTTCTAACAAGACCCAGCCAAGAGAGGTGAGCCCACCCCCACCCGCAAGCACACAGCACACCCGCAGTCCCATGTCCGTGGTCTAAGCCTCACGCAAGCTGGGATGGGCCTAGCCTGGCTGGGCAACAGTGAATAAAGACAGGAGCAAGGAGATTGGCACCTGGAACCGCAGCTTCCAAGGCATGGAAGTCAGGCATCTTGCAGAAGACAAAAGTGACCCTGAGGGCCCTCTGAGAAATAGGCCTGTTCAGTGGGTACCCTGGGACCACCCACCTTGCTGCCAAAAAACGAATCAATTGTGCTTGTTGCGAAAGAAATTGAATCCCCTTAAGTCCTGCCACTGTCAAATTCTGAAGTCATGGATGCCCGAGTCCACGCAGAGCCCAGGACCTGAGCCTAAGGTATCTATCTCCGGGAGGCATCGGGAAGAGACTTGGCCTGCTGCCTGAGCGGAGCCAGAGATGGAGCCTTCTCCATCTCACCATCTGAAGCCAAAAGAGATGGGAAGCTCAGGGTTAGCTCGTTTCCAGCCTCCCGCCTGAAGCAGTGCCTCTCACCCAGCCAGCAACGGTGGCTGCGTGCGCAAACCCTCCCCAGACCGCCAGGGCTCTCTGGCCCCAGACCGCGCCGCGGTAAGATGCAGGCAGGTAAGCCTGAGGTGCTAAGCAGAGGGGCATCACTGTTAGGGAACAACAGTATCCCTAGTCCACTTCCAGTTGTCAGCAAGGTCAACTCTCCTCCAATGGGAAGAGAAGCACCTAAAATGCCATAAACACACTTCCCAGAAAGCAGCATTGTATACTGACCCTCAGTCACAGTGGGCTCACATCTTGCCAGCTTTCTAACAAAATGAGAATTAAGAGTAATTTCAGGTTGCTGGGGCTCCTCAAAAAGCCCTTTCATCTTCCGCTGAGAATAAAAGTGAAGGATGTGACGAGCCAGCAGGTGTCATCCCACAAGATTTGTTTGGCCAAGCATGCTGGGTGCGGATTTTCAGACGGAACAGGGTGAAAGCGGACACTTTTATCTCCAATTGTCAACCTCCTGTGTGTCACAGGGAGGGAGGGAGAGGAAGGACTCTCACCAGGCAGGCTTAGGACAAAACAAAGAAGTGGGCTTTTTTGTTGTTGTTTGTTTTGTTGTTGTTTTCTGGAAGGTTCCTTGTGCCTTACAGGAGCTTCAGCCTCGAGTCATGTTCACCGAGGTGGCCGGGGTGGTCGTGCAAAGCTCCTGCCTGGAGAGATATTTCCGCCTGGGTGGGCCACATGCAGAAGACTCAGTGCCTGCTTAGTGCTGGATGGTTGTTTCCAGATCAAGAGAAGATTCTAAGATGTGCCCTCCTATGAGGAGAGGGGCCAAGCTGGGATCGGTCACAGCTCCACATGAGCCCAGCGCTAGCTTCCCTCAGCAAGCCGTCTTGAAAGAGGAGAGACAGGCCAGACAGAGAGTGAGGTGCACACTTGCCAGCCATGCCCAGAATGAGTGCCAGGACAGCTGTGCAGAGCTCTATACAAGACCCACTGGGGGGAGGAGGGACTGAAGCAACCAAGCAAGGTGGCAGTATTTGCTGGAAAAAAAAAAAAAAAGAAGAAGAAGAAGATGAATGTTGTCTCCTCACAAGTTGGTTTACACTGGATGGGTGAGTTCAGACACAGTTGGTGGCCCAGACTCACCAAGTCCTATTGCATGAGGAGCCTGGTGAACACGCAGGCCTCCTGCCATCTTCCCTTCAAAAACCAACTGGGTGGAGTGCAGAAAGTACACGTGACTGACTGGCGCTCTCGGGGCCCTGCTGACACACCCGGTGGGCTCTGCACACTCAGTCCTTCTTCTCCCCTCCAGCCCCTGACCAGCGGCTGTGCTTGCTCTGGGCTACAGCCAGATCCTCTGCCAACACACGTGGGAACTTCCGTGCAAGGCCAGCCTGGCAATTTAGTGAGAACCTATACTGTCTCGAAGTTAAAAAAGCAAAACCAGTTTTTTTTATAATTTAAAAGATGGCTGGGGATGTATCTCAGTGGTTCTAGGCTTGTCTAGCATGCATGAGGCCCTAAGTTCAATTCTCGGTACCAAAAAATATATATATATATATATATATATATATATAAAATCTGACTTATCCCTGATCTAAAGCAACCTTTTAAACAATATTTTCAGGCTGGAGAGATGGCTTAGTGTATAAGGCACTTGCCTGCAAAGCCAAAGGACCCAGGTTCAATTCCCCAGGACCCACATAAGGCAAATGCACAAGGGGGCGCATGCATCTGGAGTTCGTTTGCAGTGGCTGGAGGCCCTGGTACACCCATTCTCTGTGTGTGTGTCTCTCTCTCTCTCTACCTAGTTCCCTCTCTCATAAATAAATAAATGAAAATAAGATATTTTTTAAAATTCATTTACTTATTTGTTGCCCATGGTAGCAACGCCAGCTCTGCTCTTGCATCGTAGCCAACAAGGGACCATATGCCAGTATCCTTCCCATAGGCACTGACATTCCTCACCGCTCAGCTCTGCCTAATGGACGCTTTCTGTTCTCAGTTCTGAGCTGGTACACTTGCTAGGGCACTACGTCCTCTGTCGTCACGTATGGAGAGGGGCCACCGACCAAAGGGACTGCAGAGTATGTGACATTTGAATGTTCTGTAGCCCCAGACCCCAGGGGACTCGCAGATCAAATCAACTCTGATTTACAAATAACAAGGGCGGTTGCTTTTCCTCTCCCCACTCTGCTCCCCAGCTCCGCTCCACAAATTCCAAGAGCACCGCCCAGGGGCCTGATGACAGTCATACTCTGGCTGCCCCTGGGGGTCCAGAAAAGCTTCCCAGGGTGCAGACAGGAGGAGAGCGAAGAAACTCCAGGGATGAACCCAAAAGGAGGTGCTCGGGCAGCAGAGTGGGTGCTAGGGAGCCAGGGAGATCCGGGGGTAGTGGCCCCTGGGCGAGGAAGCATGTAATCCTAACACCCTTTCCTATGAAGCAAGACTGACATCATGGTTTCCCACATGAGACCACTGAAGCGAAGACTGGACATGATCTCCCAAGTGGTCAGTGGCAGATCTAGAATTCAGATAAGATCTTCCTGATTCTCCAAGTCACCATAGATCCCCTAAGGCAAGAACAGTCCAAACTCAAGCAAGCAGGATCTCAGCCTGGCCAGTTTCTTTCCTCGATGGGCCTTCCTTCAGCCAACGCCGTTTTCCAACAGCTATTCATCCATCCCAACAAACTCAGGATGGCAGCATTGGTGTGCCCACCTCCATCCTCCCGTGTCCACCACAAGGCCTCATTAAACAGCGTCCTCCTTCCTCCTCTCTCCTCCCTCCCTCCAAGACCACACCATCCTCGATCTCACGAAGTCACAGAGCTCCCTCTTCAGCATCCTGCAGGCTGCCAGTGCTGCACTCCGCCCTGCATCTGTTACTCTGGGCTTTCAAAGTGCTGAAGGTTCTGGAGAGGGAGGACATGGTGTAGCAATAAACTCAGGGGAGGGTCTGCCTCCATCTGGGCAGCCACAGACCCGCAGAGACAGGGCACCCATGTGGCAGTTCAGTTCATGGTAGCTGCCCGAGGGGACAGTTGGAGCACAGAGCCTGGAGGCAGCCGCTGCATTGGAACCTGACCTCTGTAACTCCCATTCTACAAGATCATGGCACCGTGCTGTCTGATTCCCAGAGGGAATTCAATGAGTTAATACAATTCCAAAGCAGCCCCCCAGCACATGGTAAGGGCCACGTGAGCTTTTGTTAGATCTTAGACATGCAAATTTTAAAACATCTACATTGGTTTGGGTCTTGTATTCAGTAATCCTATTACGATCCTTCCAAAATGCTTGGTTGCATTTTTCTGTCATGGCAGGTACAACACAAAACCTCAACCTTGCACTGAACATGGGATGGGGGTAAATGAGGTTTTGGTGAGTTGATTCTCTCATAGTCTGGATGTGGTTTCCATCTTTGAGAAGATTTACGAGCCCTGTTTACTCACTTGTTATAATGTAAGCAATAAGTAATATGGCGGGGTTTTCAGAAAACATATGAGCATTTAAAAATTCCAAATTGAGGGCTAGAGAGATGGCTTAATGGTTAAGGTGCTTGCCTGCAAAGCCTAAAGACCCATGTTGGACTCTCCAGATCCCACATAAGCCATACGCACAAAGGTGAGGCAAGTCTGGAGTTCAATTACAGTGGCTGAGGTCCTGGTGCACCAATTCTCTCTCTCTCTCTCTCTCTCTCTCTCTCTCTCTCTCTCTCTCTCTCTCTCTCTCTCTCTCATAAAAATACAAATTAAGGGGCTGGCAAGGTGACTCAGTGGGTAAAAGCACTTACCACACAACGCATGAGGAACTGAGTTCAAGTCCCAGCACCCAGGTAAAAAGCCAGGTATGGCCATGCGTGCCTGTAAAGCCGGCACTGAGGGGGCGGCAGTGCAGAGCTGGAGGATTGCTGGAGCTCACTGGTCAGCCAGTCTGACCAGCAAAGAGGGCGCTCTGGTTCATTGAAAGTCATCTTAAGGAAACAAGGCTGGAGAACCATACAGGAGGACACCCAATGTTCAACTCTGCCCTCAACCGCGGTTGAGCAAGATGGGACGGTTTCCCATAAATGCCCAGAAGCCGGCCTTCCTACCACTAAGACCCACCACAAAAAAATTTCACCCACCTTGTTTATCCATACATTTTCTTAAAAATGTAACCCATTTCTAGATGTCCATCAACCCCTACCGGAACTCTTAAGGATAAACAACAGACTATGAATGCATCACTTACATGGACGTGGGGTGTGCACCTGGCTTCATCCCCCTGGCATCCTAGCCCACTGGGCAGGGGTTTCCTGACTTGAACTCACTTCACAGATTAGAAAATACTGGCCGAGGACTTCTGCAACCTATAGGCAACTCAGCAGCTCTGCTCTTCTCGGAGTCTAGGAAAGTCTGTACCTCCCGCAGGCACTTGGCAGTCTGTGGAGAGACTACAATACGTCTGTATGCACACACCCAGTAGACCCTTTGGCTCAATGTCAAGTTGGCCCCTGGAGGCCAGGGATTAGCAGGCCTTGCGCTTAGCAGCTGAAGCAGGGATCCCATGGCTCGCTGGCATCAGGAGAGTCGGCTGGAGACAGCAGGGCCCGAGGACCACAGGAACAGCTCTTTGACGCGAAGGGCCAAGAACAGCCTCAAAGTCAGTCCTGGGAAGCCTTTGCTCGGGCACCAGGATCTAAGATGATGCCTCTGTGGCCAGTTTCAACCAAAGACAGGGCCCTGGCTGTGAGGACTACTACTAGGTTAGCAGCATTGCTCGTGTGAGGTCCAGAATACTGAGCTCATGAATGGGTCTCCTCAAACCTCCACCACAGGTCTGGCTAGACCTGCGTCCCAGCGCAGAGGTCCCCACTGCCCCGGAAGGGTGCCCACAGAGCCAGGGCCAGCAGACAGCTGAGGCCTGGGGTCTTGCGTGAGCAACCCAGGCTTATTATGTCCTCAGCAAGGCGAGAAGCGGTGCAGTGAGCTTTCAGACTTGCCAAAGTCTGGGGCTGCGGCAGCCTCGCAGACAGATGCATGCAAGCGATCACGAGTGCCCGGGGGAGCCAGTGGCAAGGATGCCAACGTCACAGGCTTTGCTGACTGAGGTAAGCACGCAAGGACCTGCACTGTGTGCAGCT
Source organism: Dipus sagitta (assembly GCA_036346955.1). Classification (NCBI taxonomy): domain Eukaryota; kingdom Metazoa; phylum Chordata; class Mammalia; order Rodentia; family Dipodidae; genus Dipus; species Dipus sagitta. The sequence continues at coordinate 19,969,000 of CM070783.1, forward strand.
GCACGTTCCCCAAATAACTCCACAGCAACTTAAAATTCTCTCTCTCTATCTCTGCCAGCCTGCCCCTGATCTCTCTCGTCTCTCTGCCCATCTGTCTCCCAGCCGCCTTCTCAATGTCTAGGCCTTAACGTCCTTCACATACCCCATACTTCCTGCACTGCCCCCTCTAGACCCCCTACTGATTCTGTAAGCCACTTCCTTCCAGAGCCTTCCAGGAAATCCCTTTGCAATCTACTCAGTCTTGGCTATTTGCATGAAACGCAGACTTCCAAGTGGACACTGTGCAGTACCTGAGAGGTAGCTGGGAAGAGCCGGCCGGCTCGCCGTCCTCTCTCCAAGCTGAAGCCACACGGCACACCACAGTTAGCACAGTGAACAGATGTCGCTAACATGTGCGCAGTCAAAAACAAGAGCCGGGCTGGAGAGATGGCTTAGCGGTTAAGCGCTTGCCTGTGAAGCCTAAAGAGCCCCGTTGGAGGCTCGATTCCCCAGGACCCACATTAGCCAGATGCACAAGGGGGCGCACATGTCTGGAGTTCGTTTCCAGTGGCTGGAGGCCCTGGAGTGCCCATTCTCTCTATATATATCTGCCTCCTTCTCTGTCACTTTCAAATAACTAAATAAAAATAAAAATAAAAAACAAGAGCCATCTGAGCAGACCCAGGGCCGACAGGTTGAACGATGGCATTCCTACACTTGAGGGTGATAAGACAGGGACTCTGGCAGGTCTGGCTCAGTCTTCCCATCTCCATCCCATCCCTGCACATTCATGCATGCATGAGTAAACCTGTACACACATATGCACATGTTCACATGCATGGACACGTACACACACACACACACATACACGCTGCCAGCAGGCATTCTGTAGTTTTCTCAGGGAGAGCGGTTCTTAGACAATGTGGCCAGCCCGGTTATCCAGTAAGGCTTGTAGGACAAATGAAGAAAGACCCAAAAAAGTGGAGGATGGGGAGAAAAAAAAATGCTTTCTTTCTTCTTTGGACCCTAACCTCCAAATACTCAGTCACGTTCCCTCTATAGTGAAACCCTTCAAATGGTACACCTCAGACAAACCACAACACATGGACACATCATTGCATTGTACGAAAGGTGGTCAGGACCACCCAGGCTTCCTGAAAACACAAGCACATCCCAGGCCTGGTGTCGGGTTGGGTTGTCTCTCCCTCGATCCCCGCCCAACCCCACCTCCACCTCCACTGTCTCCAATCCAACAGCAACAGGCATCAGTGCTGACTGGGGAGGTGAGGCCAGCGAGGACACGGGGACCCCTGCAGATTCAGCACAGCCACGGCGGTACCTGCAGGAGCTCCATCCGTCACCCACACTGGGGCATGAGGATCAGACATACCAGTGCACGCACACACACGTCCCCGTGCACACACATGCACACGAACTTCCTCAGGCCTAGCGGGGGAGGCGGGGTCCCAGGCAAGCACCCAGCACTAGGCAAAGAACAGAGTGTGAGCAAAGGCACACGCGAGGGAGGCAGAAGATGACTCGCTTCCTAGTACGTTTATTGGAGCTTGGTTAAGCGTGAATGGGATCGGGAGTCCCTGGCCACAGCCCCATCAGCTCAAATGGACCAGAGCTCAGGGGGCCCCGGGCCTTTCTTCCCATTATAGACAACATTATTAAAAAAAATAAACTTTACAATAATACATTTTTCGCTCATCTGTAGGGTATTATTTCCATAGTTTCGTTTCTTAAAAAAAGGAAAGAAAGAGGAAACCACAGGATATATGTATATGGATGTGTATATACACATACGTTGAGAAAGGAGGCTCCTTATGTACAGACAGTGGACATATGTCTCAGAAATGAGGAGAAGAGGAAGTAGAAATGAGAGGGAAAAGAGAGAAGGGGCAAACCAGGAGACCACCAGAATGTTGTGGACACACGTCCAGCTGAGGTCTCCTCTGCCCCACTCAGCAGGCCCCTCTTCCCAAGGGAGACCCGCCAAATGGACCCACGAGGAAAAAAAAAAAAAAAAAACATCATTTCTCTTTGACTTCAAAATTCCTGGCACCAGGGAGGAAAGCCTGTCTTGGAGCTGGTGCCTAACCCAGGCTTCCTCCTCCCTCTGTAGGAGCTTCCCACGAGGGACCGCAAACCCTTCGGTGCTTCAGTCATGGGGGCCCAGCACAGCCATGCGGATTCCCAAGCCAGGCGCAGGCCCACCTGCCACCTACGGGCAAAGAGGAAAGCAAAACTACCTCCATCTTTGAGGTTAGGAGGAGGAGCTAATGGGGTCCAGCTGGACCCCCAGACCAACCCTGCTTTCCCCCTTAACCGATGCCCTCTGCTAGCTCCCAGGCAGGCTCCCAAAGTGGGCAGCTCAAGAGGCTGCTGCAATTGTCCTGTCCCCAGTCCATGTCATACACAGCACGAGTCCCTTCTGGAGCAAGGGTCTCTTCTTGGTCTCTTGCTTCAAAAGGGCGCAGAGCGGAAAACACCTGGAGAAAGTGAAGAGCGTTTGTGGAGCTTTGCGTCCTTCTCAGCACTAGGCGTCCCTTCCGAGGGGACCTCTGGGCTTCAGGCTGCCCATCTGCATGTCTGTTTGGTTTAGAAAAAACTTCTCCAGAGAAGAAACCTGGGAGGAGACAGGTTCAGAGACAAGGTGGGAACAACATTTTTTTTTTGTAAGGGGTGTGTAGGGGGGATGTGGGCGTTTCCATTTTGTCAGGCGGAGTTCTCATCTGTGTTGCTTGTAGAAATCTCGTGTTGGGTTCCCAGGGCCTACAAGGCCAAGGCCAGCATCAGGAGGAGGAGCGCGGTCAAGGCAGCCGACGGTCTGGCTCTGCTGGGGCCTGAGTTAGGTTTGAATACCTTTTTGCTCCCTGGGCTGATGTTTGTCGTAAGCTGAGTCCATGGCAGAAGGAGAGAAGACACGAAGAGAACGAGAACAAACCATCAATAGGGCTGAGGTCAGGCCAAGAAAAAGATGCAGGAAGTGCCCTGCTCCAACCCTGCCTCTCTCGGCCCGCCACCGGAAGACCCCACCTTGCTCTCCAGTCAGAGTTGGACCTCCAGGGCTCTGGACAGGGCAGGAGCAGAGAGGGTGTTCTGTTCCTTCTAAGACCCAAGCCCAGGAGCAGCAGCCCCCAGCAAGGCCCCTACATCAGGACTGAGAGCACGCATCCAAGTGGAGCACGCAAAGACAGGCACAAGTCTGCAATGCCAGCACTTGGGAGGTGGAGGACGGAGGATTCTAAGTTCAAGCACAGCCTCTGCTATAAAGCGTGCTCGAAGCCAGTATAGACTACTAAGTAACACCGTATCTCAAAAATAAGTAAATGAATAAAGTAAATAGAATTTTGTACCCCAAAGAGGAGCTTCCAGGGTTCCCAACAGCCTGATTATATTTTTAACATTTTCTTAAAATATTTCATTTATTTTTTTAGAGAGAGAGAAAATGGGTGTGCCAGGACCTCCAGCCAATGGAAATGAACTCCAGACGCATATCCCACCTTGTACATCTGGCTTACGTGGGTACTGGGGAATCAAACCTGGGACCTTAGGCTTCACAGATGCCTTAACTGCTAAACCTTGTCTCCAGCCCCTAAGATTTTTGTTGTTGTTGTTCTTTGTAGTTGTTGTTTTATTTGTTTGTTTGTTTTGGTTTTTCGAGGTAGAGTCTCACTCTAGCCCAAGCTGACCTGGAATTTACTATGTAGTCTGAGGGTGGCCTCTCATAGTGATCCTCCTACCTCTGCCTCCTGAGTGCTGGGATTAAAGGCATGTGCCACCATGCCCAGCTTGTTGTTTTTTGTTTTTTTATTTGTTTGTTTGTTTTCTGTTTGTTTTTTTTTGTTGTTTTGTTTTTTTTGAGGTAGGGTCTCACTCTAGCCCAGGCTGACCTGGAAGTCACTCTATAGCCTCAGGGTAGCCTTGAACTCATAGCGATCCTCCTACCTTGGCCTCCCAAGTGCTGGGAATAAAGGCGTGCGCAACCGCACCTGACCCAACAGCCTGATTCTTGACAGGGAAGAAGAGGAGGCCACAGTCTCCCCACTCCTAATTTGTTGGGATGCCTCCTCCTCCTCCCCCTCCCCCTCCCCCTCCTCCCCCTCCCCCTCCCCCTCCCCCTCTTCCTCCATAGAGCCCTCCTTTTGCAGACTCCTACACCACCTTTGCTTCTCACATAGGTCATCATCTTGGGTCTGTGTGTCTCTCATACACCCCCAGACAGGGGACTCCTTCAAGGGACTATGTCTTTTTCCACCTCAGTACCTTGTCAACTTCACAAACCTAGAGCCTAGATAATGCCCAATAGATGTGTCTTAGAAGAAAGTCTGGGAGGGCTTCTGCTCAGATCAGTTACCCATGAGGCCTCAGTCAGTCTTTGCACTTAACCCTGCCCACCCTACCACTACAAGTGTCCACTCAGGTCCAGGTGGAGTCAGAAGTTCAGCTGACCGAGCCATGCAATGACATTCAGGGGCTCAGAGCCCAAGGCTCACCTAGAAAACAGCCCCATCTGGACAAGCTCTAGACCCATTTCCCACTCAGCCCCTACTCACCTCTGTGAAGCACAAGCTTAACTCTTTAGAGTTGTTGACCTTCAGCCCTTGCTCCTACAGAAAGAAGGCACAAGTAAAGCCAGATTAGAGAGCTATTTTGGTGCAGGCTTCAGCCAACGATGCCATCTACCATTGGCACCATTAAGCACTGGCTGGGTGTCATGCCACACAGAAGCCCAGCACTTCCACCCTGGGCCCCAGTTCTCAAGCCTGATCTCCAGAGGGCAGCGTTCTGTAGTCCATCTAGGTGTCTGTCTACTACTCACATTCCCCCAAGGGCAAGGAGCATGCCTCCTTTTTCCTGTACCGAACAGTGTTGGGCTCACAACAGCAACTCAGCTCATGTTCAAGTGCAATCGCAAATGAATTAACAAAAGTGGATACATGCAATCGCAAATGAATTAACAAACGAATGCCTCAGATCAGAAATGACCCCTGGGCACCAGCTCGCTTGCCATCACTGCTGGAAAGCTGAGGAGGGAAAGATGATGAGCCGTCATCTGAGTTCCGGGGAGAGGCGAGCAGCGATTGATTAGTGATGTCTGCCACGGGTGCATTTAGATGGGCATCTGACAGCCATATTTGGTCATTTTCACCCCCACACAGATGTGCAGCACCTAGGAACTCTGTGGACAAGTTAAGGAATGAAGAAGGAAGGCTGGCGTGGTGATGGTTCTAGAATTCTCTACCCTGGCATGACTAGTCGGTGGCAAGACCAGTGAAAATTCACAGAGCACAGTCCTCTGTTAGTGTCACTATGACAGACACCCTTGGGAACTAGCTGGAGACGTGGTGCTTCTATTCTGGCTTCAAAGAGCTTAGTTCTCAAGCACTTGTGGGGATGCGCTGACCACCAGAGGCAACTTGGAAGCTCAAGGACAAGTGTTCTTGGCCATAAATATCAAAAAATGCCATGAACACCATAGGCAATCGACCACCCTGGGCATGTGGTTAGCTGAGCAAGGCCCCAGCTGTCACACAGAGACCTGAGCCAAGCGCTCTGTCAATGGTGGAGACAGAAGTATGACGTCAATCAAGACAATAGGAATGGAACCAGCCAGACCCAGGAAGATCCTGCCCAAGGCCATAATTAGTGTCTCCGGCTGCCAAGATCTGACCCAGCCAAGCCACCAACCGCTTCCCTCTGCAGAGGGTCACACACCCTAGGTCCTTCCAGCACTGGGATGGATTGCTCTCCTCAAGGCGTGGTGTCTCTCCAGCCATGGTTGTGGAAGACTGCTGCAGGGAACAGAACTGGCCTCCTCTACCTCAGACACTATGCTGCCATCTCAGCCTCCCGCCTGCCCTCCAACCTCTGCTCTCAAGATCAGAGAGCCCCTGGACAATCTTTCTGCATCCTCAACAGAGGAATCTGCCCCTGGCCCCTCCCTGCTCTGCACACCCACAGGACACCCTCCAGGGGCAGGAGATCGGGACACACAGCAGCCAAGGTGCAAGAAATGATGAAACATGCAGACCCCAGCTGAGGAGACAGCAAGTTCCCACAGACCTAACTGAGGGCTCTGGGTCCTGTCACCTGAGTGGAGCCCCTGCCCTGTGCACTGCAGTGACAGGGGAGGGGGAGGAGCCACCCACACCTCCAAGGGATGCTGGCCCAAGAGGGAAGAGGTGAGCGCATCACAGCCAGAGTTCAGATGAGGCGCAGTGAGAGCCCAAAGTGGGGAAATGGCAGCCTGAGTGGACAGACTCATGGAAGACCACCCTGAGAGGGGACATGTGAGGCTTGAGCTTCACCAATCCAAGGGAGGTGGAGGGGGGAAAAGACAACTCACTCCTTCCATAGCCGTGAACTCCTGTAATTCTCGTGGGCCCCACCAGGGCCATCCCAGAAACATTGCAAATTACCAGAGCTGATGGACAGAAAAGGGGTATGGAGCAGGAGGAGGCAGGGGCTCCACTCCAGACCCCTGCTGAGCTAGGGGAGAGCAGGGGGGCCTGGGCAGGAGTTCACTAAAACGATTATAATGAACAAGTCAGGTCCAGCCCTTCCACCTGTTGAGAATGAGCCCAGGGAGTGATAGTAAGGGGGACTTCTGAGCATCCAAAACTCTTCCTTTCCTCCTAGGACGGCTATTGCCAAGCATTCTGACCACTGACTTAGCCAGCAAGCCCAGGTGAAAAGTTCCTGAGGCGAGGCCTGCAAGAAGCACCTTCTAGTCAGCCTCCTAGTCTTCTAATAGATCACCACATTTGAGCAGTATTTTCTAGCCTGCAAAACACACAATCACAAGATGATCCCCAGTGAAGATCATCCATCAACGCTCCTAGAATCAAACAAAGACTAAGAGAAGCTTCCAGACCAGAACCTGTGGAAAAAAAAAATAGGCTGTGGGGAAAAGAAACTAAGCAATGATGCTTTAGCAAACTGTTGAGGGAAGACAGCTGAAAAGAAAGGATGGGGCACAGAGACATCAGGCACCCAAGGGGCACCTGCCGGCCAGTGTTTAACTTCTCCACACCGGCAGAGAATCACGTGCAGGTCTGGCAGCCCTTCTGCTGAGGCGGCATCTGCAGGTGTGATGGCTAAGTTCTGTCGTGGCTGTGATGAGATTAGGATTCAAGTAAGAAACGCACATCCTGGGCAGGTCTGTGAAGGTGTTTCCGAGAAGAAATGATGGACAGACAGACCTTCCCCCAGAGCGGGCAGCCCTTCTGGTTGTAAACTACAAAGGAACTCCAAGAAAACACAGGGCCCTTCGCCTGGCTGCTGGTGCTACTTGCTGGGGTGTGCGTCCACCCTATTGCTGTCCGTTGTGACAGAAGGCTTCATCAGCCTCCCTACGTGAACGGAATGTTCTCTCCAAGGAATCCTGCAGGCCCTCAGAGCCAGACTGGGACTGCCCAGACACCCAGCCTCATGAAGTGACTCTTCACTTCAGCGTGAACACAGCATTGTTGGACTGCCAGCTTATACCCTGTAAGCTAATCCAATAAGCGCCCTCTATAATACATAGCCATTCTATCGGTTCTGTTACTCCAGAGAACTGCAGGTGAGCTGGTCCCAACAGGCTCGCGAGCAAAGGCGCCTGCGTATGTCCAGTAGGGTGCAGAGGGATAGGTGCATCAGGTGAGAGGTCCCGTGTGAGAAGGCGATCCCACCAGGAAGCAGAAGGAGCCGCGGGTTCCCCTGCGCTCCAGGAGCAGCAGCGCACAGCTGTGATTCCACAGGAACCCAGGAGGTGCTCAAGACCTCATCCTGGCACTGTGAATGTCAGGTTCCGATGATCCCAGGAGTCCCCCCGTCCCATTCAGACTGGCCACCCTGTTGCCTTACACCAACGAAGTCTTGTTTGCCTCGAACTCTCACGTAGGTCATGACCTGGTGGTGTTCTTCAGACGTGCTCGGCAAGCCACTGACAACTCCTGACGGAAACGTCTCCCACTCACCATCCGCCAGCGTGGGAGTCCAGCCCCTCTGCCCACCCTGGTACTCTACATTACGTTTTCTTTCCAGTTCTCATTCTAGATACTGTGTGCACATGTGTGTGAGTATGAAAGTGGCCTTCGCAGAACAAACCTCCTTAGCATAGAAACTACCACAGTGAACACTGCAATAGTATGAGGGTCACTCAGCAGAGCGAGAGGCCCAGTGTGGGTTCTACAGTGCCACTGTCCCTCCCCTTGAGTGGCACTGATTACAGTCCACACCTGATGCTTATTCATTGCTCGACCATCAAGACCACAAGGACTGCAAAAACCCAGGACTGTGCTGACCTCATTCACCAATGTATTCCTGGCACATGACCTAGTACATATCAAGTTTGTAACCTACAACAGGTGGATGGATGGATGGATGATCGATGGACATAGGATAGACGGATGGACAGACAGACATACCAATGAACATCATGTGCTTTGGAGTTAGATATAGGTTTGAAATCACATGCCACCAGCAGTCAACTGCGTGATCTTGGGTATGTCACCTAAATGTTTCATAAATGTTAAACAAGAATACCAGTACCTAACTATGTGAGAATTCAATAAGTTAAGAGAATTACTAGCATGCTATGTAGCAGATAGCACACGGTTGATATATAATGATCATTACGTATCTCTTGGGCCCCAGTATACCTGGTACAACACTGTGAGGTAACAGGTATCTCACAGCTGCAAGGTGAGTACCTAACTAAATGAACAGGTGAGCAGTGACCCTCACCAGCTCCCGGCCTCCTCGGTTCCTAAGCTCACGAAGGCACCTTTCGCGCTCCATGCACGGCCCCAGCTGAGTGGTTTCCCAGCACACGTGACACGACAGTGCTTTCCCAGTCCTTCACCCAGCCCTGGTTCTTACGCTGCAGAAAGACCCACATCCCTCACCTGGACAGATGTGCAAGTGGTGATGACACTGGTCCCCAGGCTGGTGCTATCGCTGAGATCATCTGGCAAAGAAGGAGTCTTCTCCACCCGAGGGACTTGGGTGGCCTGGAATATGGGGCCTTTGGGAGACACGTTCACATCTGTTCCATTGCCAAAGGCCTGGATGGCATTCCCTGGGGAAGACAGGGGAGGTGGGTGCAGAGAAATCAGGACTCACTTCTGTCACTCGTACCCAACCCCTACCCCGACCACTACCTTCCCTGTGTCAATCCAAAGCAGGGGCCAAAAGTGTAACACATCTGAATTTGATTTGACTAAGGCTCTTTTCCAGACCTACAAAGTAGCTCTCCTAATTAGAAAGGAAGATATCTGGAGAGAGGTTGGAAAAGGCAGAAAAAAAATGTAAAGAGAGGTGCAGGGCAAGGATCACCGCAGAGGAAGGAAGGAAACAGAAATGGGAGCCCAGAGTCTCGAGGGAGTTGGCCGTGCCACGGTGGGTGGCAGGAGCATCTTCTAGCTGGCGTCACTGCAGAGTCCCCGAGGAGGCCCCACCGTCTCCCTGGACACAAGCTCCCCTCGCTCTTTTGCCACCTCAGCAGCGTTCAGGTCCCCACTTCAGATTCGGCCCTCCTCCCTCTCCTCTTCCCGGGGTGCCCTCTGTACCCCATGTTGTCAACTGGAACTAACCTACCGGGACTGACTAATCAAGCCTCTGAGACGAAACTACACCCCTAAGGCTCAACCGGTGACTAGGACGGAAACCTCTACTCCTTGTCCCAAATGCATTTCAAAGTCATCCTGGGCTGGGATCTCTTCCAGTGCTGCTCTCCCCTTTATTTCCAGTCTTGACACCGTCTTTTCTGTATGCCCCATCTCCTATTACCCCGGTAACCATGACCCAAACAGAATTCTGCAATGGGGGCTGGAGGGATGGCTCAGCGGTTAAGGCGTTTGCCTACACAGCCAAAGGATCCTAGTTTGATTCTCCATGACCCACGTTAGCCAGATGCGGAAGGGCGTGCATGCGTCTGGAGTTCGTTTGCAGGGGCTGGAGGCCCTGGTGCACCCGTTCTCTTCCTCTCTCCCTCCCCCCCTTCTCTCTGTCAAATAAATAAATAAAATAAAATTTTTAAAATAAAATAAATATTTAAAATGTCCCCCATAGGCTCATGGGTTTTGAATGCTTTGTCCCCAGAGGGTGGCAATTTGGGAAGTTTGTGGAGCCTTCAGGAGAGGGAGCTTTGCTGGGGAGCATGCGCCGCTGAGGGCGGACGTGGAGGTTTATTAGTCCAGCCCAATGGGAGCTCACAGCCAGCTCACTGTGATGACTCCCCGCTGCTGCTGCTGGGTGATGGTGTGAGCCAGCTTCCTGCTCATACCACGCTCTCCCCCCATGAAGAAACTCTCCCTTGAAACCACAAGCTGACCAAACTTTTTCCTCCTAAGAGCTGCTTCTGCTTGTTTGCTCTTAGCAACAATAAGGTGACAGCAACATCTCCGTCCCGCCACACATTCTTCAGCGACAAACACTGGAATCTGCATCCGTGAATCCCCAGTGCCACACAGAAAGAATAGGAAAAAAAAAAAAAACACACACATGGATGGACAGAGGGAAGGGACGGAGAGAGGGAAAAGATATGCAGGTAGCACGGTCAGCAAGCGGTGTCAAACTGCAAAGATGAAAGGCAGGCTGAACTTGACTGTGGCCTCTTCTCTCTGAAGACTTTGAACTAGGCCTTGGAGGACTTGAAAAGAAAGCCAAGGCAAAGGACTCATTACAGGAGAAGTGACAGGTGCCTGAGATCCTCATGAAAGGCGCGTTCTTGAAAGGAACCTGGCTCGTGCTGTCAGAACAGCAGGCTAAACTCTTCTGTCTTGACTTGCCGGGGGCAGCAAACGGAGGCTGGCCCACCGAGGATTCTGCTGTGGGTCCGTCAGGACTGAAAACGTGGGATGCCTGGTGCAGAGCCCCCACATGTATCCCTGGCCATCCCAACAGCTGGAGAAGTGAACGGCCAGGTCGGGCTCCACGGCCCCTTCCAGGCGGAAGAGGGGAGTGTTGGGTGAGGAACGTAAGTAAGGGGTACCCGGGGATGGGAGAGGGTTCCAGGACTTACGGAGGCACGGGTTCTCGGTGAAGTCCCTGAGGAACTTCTCACACTCCTCCTCCATGTTCCCACTGCCACGACAACTGCACCAGGGAGACACCACAATGCCGGTGGGGCTGGAGTCCACGTAGTTGGGCGTCATATCAAACCCTGAGCAGGGAGAAAGGGAGGGAATGGAGAAAAGCCATAGTGCCTTCCCTTTAGGGCCCAGGCACAGAGACTCGGGCTAGCCCTCCCACCTACCCCCAGACACACACACATCCCAACTGGAAATCCTAACTCTGACCATTGTTATCACCAGTGACCACGGGGTCTGCAGGGCGCTAAGGGCTCCTTACTACGAGCATGGCAGGAAGAGCCCAGTAGCCCTGGCCTAACCTACAGGTCCTTGCTTTATCCCTCACCAACATACAGAGCAATTCTTCTAAAAATCAAAGGGACGAAAGTTTGGGAGTTGGATCCCAAGTGCCAGGATTTAGCAGCTAGGTGAGCCTGGTCAAGTTACTCGAGTGCTCTAAGCTGGTTCCCTTGTCTGTGAAATGGAAATGCCAACACCTCCCGAGTGACAGCTGCTGGAAGAATGCACATCAACTGTTTAGCACAGTGTCTTGAAAGCTAATGCTTTAATGTCCAAAAGCCTTATAAGACCCATGGGGCCACCTCAATCCCACAACAAAGAGCAGGGGCCCCTCTTCCGTAAGCAGCCGGCCTCCCCTCCTCGTTTCCCCCAGAAGCTGTGTCTGAATCTTCCACAAAGCAGGCGGTGCTCTATCTATCTCCTCCACCACTCCTGCCTTGGCTGCAGCAGCCCCGCCCAGCGAGGCTGGAAGCCACCCAGAGCTTACCAATCATGCCTGCATAGGAGCCCAGACACGCCTGGTAATTGTCTGCAGGGCAGCTGGTGAGTGTCCGGTAGGAGGCTCGACAGTTGGCATGGAAGTCTGCCAGCCGGGATCTGGTGTCAGGAGAAGACCCAAAAAGGAAAGAATTTAGTCTTGTGGCCTGGGTAGCTTCCCTGTCTCCCTAGGCCAGAGTGGATCTGCCCCGAAGGCCCCCAGTGTCTCTGGAAGCCGGGAAAAGGGAAGAGAAATGGGTGGCTCAGGCTGTGGGCAGCGCGAAGAGGACTGCCTTCTTGCAAAGCTAACACACAGTGATCGCAACTGAGACCATCCACACTGGGCATGGGGGCCATGTTTGTCACCCCAGCACTTGGCAGACTGAAAGAGGAAGATCTTCATGAGATCGAGGCCGTCCTGGGCTGTGTAGTAGGCTTCAGGCTAGCCTTCCCTATAACGAGAGACCCTTTCTCAAAAACACAAAACAGAAGCCGGACATGGTGGCGCACGCCTTTAATCCCAGTACTCGGGAGGCAGAGGTAGGAGGATCACCAGTGAGTTCGTGGCCACCCTGAGACTACATAGTGAATTCCAGGTCAGCCTGGGCTAGAGTGAGACCCTATCTTGAAAAACAAAACAAACAAACAAACAAAAAATACAAAACGGAATGTTCACAGACAGACTACAAAAAGAGCTAAGTAAGACACCACCACAACACTCTCTAAACGGCTCTTGGCATCAGAAGAGCACAGAGGGGCTCTAGAGGAGATCGTGGGCAGTGCCCAGGGCCAAGGCTGAGGAGCTGGTCTCCACTTCAAGCCTGGTTTCACTCCCAGATAATCCTGCCAACTTCTTCATTCCTGTCTGCATTCTTGTGTGTCACATCAGAACATCGGAACAAAGGTCACCAGAGCACCCCCCCACCCCCACCACCCCATAGGCAGTCTTTCCTAAACCCACTAAGCACAGGCAGTCTTTTCTCACCCTGGTGACCGTAGTGTGGGGGGTTGAGTATAAAACAATGTCTCCCATAGACTCGCACATTTGGATACTTGACGCCCAGCTGGTGGTGCTGTTTGGGAAGTTTGCGGAATCTTCAGGAGGGGTGTGTTACAGGACTGCCTTTGGGATTTTACAGTCCAGCCCCACTTGGTACTTTAGGACTCCTGCTGCTCCTACGGCCTCTCCCTGTTCACGTGACATCTGCCCATCTGCTCCTGCCTTGCTTTCTCCACCATAATGAAACTTCTGCTTGAGGCTACAATCCAAAATACATCCCTTCCTTCCACAAGCAGCTTCTCGCACGTGTCTTGTCCCAGCAATGAGAAAACAGCTGATGCACAGGTCACAAGCCATCACCCATTCCTCCCTGTGAGCGCCCTTGACACTGCATCGTGACGGTGTGCGCACAGCTCTGTAGCACACGTGGCCTCGTGTGTCGTCACCTTATCTCAGTCTCAGAGCAGCTCCAAAACACAGCGGATGAGGCCTCGCCCAGTGGCACTCTCCCCATGGTGAGCACAGGGTGGGACCCCCATAACCAAACCCTCAGCAAGACTTCTCTTGTGCTCCTACTGTGATGATTTATGTGTCGTTTCTCCACCCCCCCCCATAAACTCGTGTGTTTTGAGTGCTTGGTTCCAGGCAGTTTGGGAGGTGGAGCCTTGCTGGAGGAGGTGGGTTGCCAGGGGCAGACAGTGAGGTTTTTTAGCCCTAGCTTGCCAGTGTTGGTTTGGCTCACTCCTGCCGCTGTTGTTCCCCCACTGTGGCTGAGGTGACGTCCAGCCTCTGCTCGTGCCATGCTTTCCCCTGCTGTCATGAAGCTTCCCCTCAAGACTGTAAGCCAAAATGAAACTCTTTCCTCCCATAAGCTGCCTTTGGTGGAGAGCTTTACGCCAGCAACGAGACCAGAATCCAGGTGACGTGGCCCCCTTACCTACCCTCTTGATAAATAATAAAAGGCCTCATGATATCATCCCCAAGTTCATCCCAAATTCTCCCCCCTTGGTACTCCAATGGAACCATGTCCCACTGAAGAAAGGATAAGGGAGAGGAAAACAAGAGCTGAAAGAGAGGGCGCCAGCCTGTGTGAGAAGAGAGACACAGGCTTCTCACAAAAGGAGTCCTCTTCCTACTAAAGACCTACCACGCCCCAAGGTCAAAGGTAGGCACAATGGAGGCCCTGCAGGATCTGCAGAATTCTACATTATAATCAGTCTCTTGCTTCCGTTTTCTTTAAGCCCAAGTCCAAGTACCACTTACCTCTTAGCTGAAACACAAGAGCCTATTCCAACACCATGTGGCCATATGTAGGGTCTGTCTCGACTCCTGCATCCCCAAAAGCCACCTGCATGGCCCCCGTGGAAGACTTTCTACCTGGCCACAGCAATCTGTCCCATTTCTATATGCTATCCACACACACAACCGGGACCAGGCAAATTAGCTACACAAAGATTTACTTGGCATGGCCTTATTTGGGCTCTCCAACTGAAACATGCATTCCTAGCATGACATGTTCCATTGATTTCCATTTTGTTTCCTGTGTATGCGTGTGGTGTACACTTGTATCTATGTGTGTTCATATGCATGTGGGCATGTGTGTATGTGTAGGTATGCAGAGATGTGGGATCATGCATGTGGAGGGCAGAGATCAATGTCAAGTGTCTTCCTCAATTGTTCTCTATTTTATTTTCAAGGCAGGTCTCCCACAGAACCTAGAGCTCACCTAGATTCAGCTAACCAGCATGGCCTGGGCTACATTCAGCTAACCAGCATGGCCCAGGGATCCACCTGTGTCTGCATCAACTCACCTAGCATTAATGTAGGCGTGGGGATCTCAATGTGGGTCCTCATGCCTGCACAGCAAGCACTTTACTGACTGAGCCATCTCCCCCAAACTTCCATTGTTTTCTTATCCATCAACTTAATGGCCCAACTGGCCAGGGAAGGGGAGATAGATATCCATCCCCCTTGTTCCAGCTATGTACAGAGGGCCTGCCAAATGACCAACAGACTAAAGATAGGAATGGAAAGTACATAGACACAACCTCAGAAAGGGGACCCCGGTGACAGGGACAGGGCAGTATCTGTCCTCCCCGTCAGGACAGGGTGCAAGGTCACTGTTAGCTCATTTCTGGGATGCAACATTCTCTTCCACAGCAAGCTTAAGAGTCTCAACAAGACCTGAAGATTTTGGGAACCCTCCTGGATGGCTCCAGTCCACAGAAGCACCCAGAGTGCCTTGCTCCCATCTAAAAAGGTTAAACCCAAGGTCAATTGATATTGAGGACCCTGCAGATCTTGCCTCACAATCCATGCAATTCTCAAAATATCACAACTTCACCAGCCGTAGGAGTGGAAGCAAAAATGGGGGGATGTGGCAATAGCCCTTCAGGACATCCAGAACAGTTCTCCATTGGGCCACAGAGGGAGGTGGGAGAGAGGTAGCCCTTCAAGCCAGAAAACAGAAGATGAAAGTGTGGACCCTTGAGAGGGCAGCCAGAGGCAGGTCTTCACTCCTCGGCTGCAGAGGTGGAGGCCACACTGGCTGCTGGGAGAGCTGTCTGTCTGTCCATGACTGTGCTCAGTCCTTCACTCCTAGTGCTTGCTGGTAAACTCTGGTGCTCAGTGTCCCCAGTTACCAAACAGGAAGAGTTATACCTGCCTCCCTCCCTTCTGGGGCATCAGAAAAGAGGGCACTGTGGGAAGAGAAACTGGGCAGAGCAACCACCAAGGAAGACAGAAATCACAGTCCTTGTTGCGTTCTCTATGTAGACACCTGGTCCCACGCAAGTGCCAACAGGGAACAAATTTTCCTGGTGGACCACTGTGAAGGAAGACATACCTTCTAACCCTGTGCTAAGGCAGGTGTAGGGTCCTGCGGAGCAATGTGAGCGTGTCAGGGACAGGGGCCTCTGGAGGCAGCCTGTCAGTCTCCAGGAAAATCCTGGCCTCGTGACCTCACCATCCCCCTCTTCCATGCCACACTGAGGACACAGGAAGGACATGGGCCAAAAGGCAGACAGCATGCACAGGCCCCAGGGTGAGCTGTAGGGAAAGCAGCATCTCGCTGCCCCGCTGGTAACGTACTTCCTTTACAGCAGGCTGATGGTCAGTGCCAGAGCCTCAGTCATGAAACTGTTCAAAATGAAGCGGGTGGAGTGGGAGGACACAGGGCCTGGACCCACAGTCAGCGAAGGGAAGGCGGACGAAGGAAAGCAGCTAGACCTTCTGCTGCCCACTTCACCAGTCTCAGTGTCAAGGCAGCCTTGGCAAGAAAATGTGACAAATGGAGTAATTTAGGAGGCTGCCACGTCCAAGTCTCCAGGAGGCCTTTGATTGCTCAAGTTTCTCTCCGCCTCTCAATCCACAATGAATCTGCAGTAGCAGGCTCCCTCTGTCACCATAAGAGGAACAAGTGGTGTCAATTTCCTTCGAGCCATTGACATACTCCAATTGCAACTATTAAGAGGTCCAGCCGCATGAGCGCTCCAGCCCAGCCCTGGTAGGCAAGGCTCTCCAAGGCAAATGTTACCCGTTCATAATACGTGGCGCACCAGCCAGACCAAATGTCACTGCCCCTCCCCATGCTCTGGGAGGTCACCTGACTCTTTGTTCCTATGGTCAAGAGCAGATCTTTCCTGGGTCATACTCATCAGGCCGCAGATTTCTGCTTTTAATACCTTCCCCTGACCCAGAAAAGGAATGGTATAAAGAAATCCTGAGACAAACAAAAGGACAGAGAAAGAAGAGTAGAGAGCCAGCAAGAGAACTGAAGTGCTCATAAGCCAAGTCCTTCTTAGCTGGGCTGGAGAGAAGATGGCCACCTGAAAAATGAGCTCAGGGGAGCAGGGGGAATTGCCCAAAATCACAAACCCTCTCTGTGCCTGCTTCAACGACTGCAGCCTTTTCAATCACAGCAAAGTGGCAGGAGAGAGATGCTTGACCCTGTTTGAAGGAAAGATTGCCATATTAAATGCAGACTATCCAGCTAATTTTAATTACTGATAAATTATGTTGTTTTTCAGTATATAGCCAAGACATGCTTATGCCCAAAAAAAGAATTTGGAGTTCAAGTTTTTCTGGGAATTCTATGTGTCTATCTGTTAGCACAGATGCCCCAGCAAACAGAGAAAGAATAGAGCCAGGTGTGCAGAAAGCACCCCACACAGGCTGTCACCCACATTTGGGACAGAGGGACTCCTCAGAGTTGTTTTCTTTTCTTTTTGTTGTTTTTTTCTATAGATATGCAAAGTTTATTTAACCTTCAGAAGGATCACTGTATTTCACCACATAAATCAATATATATTTGATTTGAGCAATTGAGCATCTAGGGAATAACTTAGTACTGCCATATTGCTAACCAGGAGTGTTGACATCCTGCTTCCTAAATATTTATCTTCCTACTCACAGATCAGATCAGCGCTTCTGTTCTCAGCCCCCATCAGCAAAGCTTTTTTTTTTTTTTTTTTTTTTTTTTTTTTTTTTTTTTTTTTTGGCAGTGGCAGAGAATCATAACTGATCAAGTACTGAAAATAAGTGTCTGATGAGTGTTTGGCCCTGCATGGACATATAACCCTCCAGGGCTCAGGAAACATCATGAAAGATGGGTCAAAAAGAACACAAGACTGGGGAGATTGCTCGGCGGTTAAAGGTGCCAGCTAACAAAAGGAGTATAAGAGCTACAGGATGGGGAGGAGAGCGGCGGCACCCTGTCACCCAGACAAGACAAGACACAGCCATCGCAGCCGTGCATTCGCAGCAGCTCTGGGTACTTTCACAAAACCTGCACAGCAGGGAGCCAGCCGACATTCTGTGATGGACAGGGGTGGGATTTGGAAGGCCACCCCCCCTTCCTGATGAGCCAATGAAGGTCAAGATGGCCTTTGAAGTGTGGTCCAAAGACTAGCTCCATCACATGTTAGAAATGCAGATTCTCTAGGCTCCACCCCAAACACAATTTCTGGAACTCCAGTAGCAGAGGACACAGCAGTCTGCTCTACTAGGCCTACAGATGATGGTGAGACATTCTCTTGTCTGACATGTTTCAAAGCTGGGCTTGCAGATTCAACCCAGCCATGGAAGAAAAGAATTCTTTAAATTATAGCCCTAGAAGGCTTGCGGTTACATGTAGAGTGCACATTTGTACACACACACATGTGCGCGCACGCTCACAAACACACACTTCTATCCCCACTGACACACACTCCTAGACACACCTCTTCTAAGCTTGTTCTCGGCCAAAAGAAAGTGTACATGGCCGCCAGTCACATCTCGGGGACCAAAATGGCATACAGACACCTTTTATCAGTGTAACCCTCCCTCAGCCCAAACTGTAAATAACTTTCCAAATCTGTCTGGTCTAGTACAAAATGGAGCTGTTATGTTTTGAAAGGCCCCACTATTATAGGAAACTGAGTCACTTAGAGATGGCATCGCAGATAGAGTGGAGAATCAAAAAATTTTTTCATGTTGACATGGACTCAGGGGAGTAACTTCCAAAGCCTAAAGTACTCAGCTCTAAGAGCTCACAGGTTTTATAGACAGTATGGCAGGCAGTTTGACATCATCTGGAATTCTTTACACTATTGATGGATTACAAGTTTCTACGGTTACATGATTTTTGAGGCACAAACAGAAAATTGTTTTGAAATAAATCAGCGATGAGAAAGTACAAATGTAGAACAAAAAGCTGTTTGTTCAGGGGTGTTTTTTGCTCATGGTCTAGTTTTACAAGATATCTGATTGAGTCAGGACAGGACACAGTGCCACAAGACACATCTGCATCAAGGCCTGATAAGAGTAAGGCTTTACACTTTTAGTTTAGACTATGGGGGTTTGTAAAAGCTGCCCAGCACGGAATGGGGGGAGGAGCTTTGGCTTGATTCTCATCTCCATCGCACCACAGCCCCTGCATAGAGTACCATGAGCTGGAATAAGAACCCAGAACATGAGCTTGTGAGGACTTTCAGAGTGAAGCAAGACCTGTCTAGCATTAGAGGCTCTCTCCACTTCCTGGTCTCACTTCCTGGTCTGCCATGATACGAGGAGCCTCTCCTATAGGCTCCCTCCACCATTAGTTCTGCCATGATGGACCGAGACCCTCTGAAACCAGGAGGCAAAATAAATCTTTCCTCCCGTAAACTGTTTCTGTCAGGCGCTTTGTCACAGCGTCACAAAGGATACTAATGCATGGGATGAATGACTCCTCCATAACTCCAGACCTGCCCAATGCTGGTCCACACATGATTTGAAGTTCTTTAAACTTCTCAATGTTCCCACTCATCAATATGTACCTGCCAGGCAGCTGCCATGGAAACCATGGGCGACGAGCCGAAGAGGTGAAGGCAAGGAGGAGGAGAGGGAGCTCGCGTTTACTAAAGACCAGCTGCGTGCCTGATGCTTCCATTACTGAACAATCCCACAAAGCAGACATACTTCGCAATGAAGACACGGTAGCTTAATAAGGCTAAATGGCCTAGCTACCCTACAGCAAGCACGCCATAGCCAGGCTTGTGCCAATGAAGCGGAACAGCCACCAGCACTGCCCGGTGCTGATAAGTGGGGGGCACTGGAACACTTCGAGGAGGGGGAAAGAACCCCCAGGAAGGATAAATAGCTCACACTAGGCTAGGTGAACAGTTCCTGAGAACGTAGAGGAAATAAATGGCTGTAATGGATCCACGTGCCTCCAAATTGTCTTTCTGCTGCCCTTCTGGGTGGTATAAGGCATGATCAAGTACATTCATGTGACACCAAGAAACAGGGACATAGATTTCACCCACATGATTGCTTTCCGGCATCCTCGGGGTTCACAGTGGGCCACCGGAGCCCCCTCCCTTCCTTGCCTCCTTCTGGTCCCGTGTACTCCTGAACTACTGGTTTCATAAAGTCAGGGAGCAACCTGGCTTCCATCCCTCCTGTTCATCCTGTAACTATGCAGTAAAGACTTGCTTTTGTTTTTCTGTCCAGAAAGGAGACTTCTTCTCCAGGCCAGATAATCTTAATGAAGGTTGTATACCAGTCTAGACCAGTCCCAGACTAAGCTAACTATGGAACCTCTTTCTCCTGGTCACTGTGGCCTAGGGATAAGAAAGTAACACATGATGGTCCAAACAAGGTCCCTGCCCAATGGAACAGTAAAGAAAGAACATTCTTTTCTTTCCAATGATGACACCCAAGTGTGGGTGCAAGTGCACTCAGTCCACATAGCCGTCTAGTGCTCACATATGAACACACACAACGCAACCTATAAAGGGAAAGAAAACAAGGAGAGAGGAGGGCAGTAGGCAGAGAGAAGTGGGGAGCCAAGAGTGAAGAGGGGAAAGGTAAGGAAAGAGAGAGAAAGAAGATGGAAAAAGAGAGAAGAGGGAGAAAAAAAAAGGCAGAGATAGAACAAAAAGAAGACATTCCACAAGCTGAGAGAGACCTCACGTTCAAAACTCAAGTCTCTCAGATATGGATCTACTATTTTTATATTTTGTTTTGTAAGCCAATCAATTCCTTTTTTTCTTAACCCAGTTGGATCCCTGTCATTTAAAGTAAATGACTGACTTCTCCTTAGCTTCACTTCCTGATATTGTAAGGTTTTCTCTGGCCAAGTTTGAAGCCAGCAGAAAAAAAAAAAAAAAAAAAAAAAAAAAAAAGGAACACTATAAAATGGTCACATGAGCTGAGGATGTAGCGCAGTGGTAGAGCACTTGTCTACTAGCATGGCCAAGGCCCTAGGTTCCATCCCTGCAAGGGGAAGAGAAAAGGTCACAGGCTGAAAATCAAATGTCTCTAACCCAGTCAGAAGAGAAGGCCGCCAGGAGTACATCAGCAAGCACAGCTTTCAAAGCAGATGCCGCTTGGTTCCTGCAGAGGAAGACCAGGCTGGCCTGGGACTCTCTCCCCACCTCAACCAGGGAGGAAACTAGCAACATTCAGGGAAGCTGTATTTCTATCAAAAATGACAAGGATGTGGATTTTTGTCAGTTTATGAAAACTTAAACATGAAATCATGTTAAGGGATTAAAAAGCAAGAGTCAGTACAGTTTATGCCCCCTGGTTACAAATGGGGGGGGGGAATATGATGCTAAAAACCAAGGAGACTCACAAGAAAATTTCCAAACATTAAACAGAAGACACTGTTCATTATGTTCTCTTAATAAAGTTGCTTGAAGGTTGTAATTATTTCTTGAAGTTTAATTGAATGAAGCCTCGGGAATCCTGAGTTATTATAAACAATGATTTTTTTTTCCCTAGGTTTCCTGTTAGAGAAAAAATGTTCTGAGTTTTGGAAGCATCAGCAAATTTAGCTGACTGTGATCTGAGACAGAGAGAGAGAGAGAGAAGCCCATTCTTGTGGAGGGCTGCCTCCTCACTCGTGGGCAGCCCCAATTCCTAGGAGCAGGCGGGGTGGAGAGGAGCCTAGTGTGGCCCCGCAATAGCTTCCACCTCCTTCTCAGAGTCCCCAAGGAAGGAAGGAGCTGGTTTCCAATGTGGCCACCCACTGGGTTTGCTCGTTGGCTCAGATGTTCACTAGCTGAACAGTCTTAAGCAGGTCATTTCATGAGGCCTCAGTTTTCTCATCTGCAAAAATGGAGGTAATAATGATAGTCACCTCATATGGTCCTCACAGGAACTGCATGAGCTAACCCACAGGGGGAGATATGTATGTATGTATGCATGCATGCATGTAAGCATCTAGGCAGTGCCTGGCACTGTGGGTGCTCTGCCAGGGCTTGCTATTGTTGGAATCAAGAGGAAGGGTACCACTAACCACTCAGCACAAGAAACACTGTACAAAGAAGCAGTTCTGTCCGACCAAGCCAAAGGATCAAAGTACCTCAACCGGGCTGGAGAGATGGCTTAGAGGTTAAGGCGCTTGCCTGTGAAACCTATAAACCCATGTTTGACTCTCCAGATCCCACGTGAGCCAGACGCACAAAGGTGAGGCAGGCACAAGGTCACACATGCCCAGTAGGTGCCACAAGTGTCTGGAGTGTTACTGCAGTGGCTGAGGCCCCAGCATGCCAATTCTCTCTCTCTCTCTCTCTCTCTCTCTCTCACTCTCTAAAAATGAAATTAAAAAATTTTAAAAAAAAAAGAACACCTCAACCTACTACCAACATCCTAACATTCTGTACTAGGATGGTGCCATGCAAGGTGCCAACCTTGACATATCGTACTCTGAGAACAATGTTCTGATGTCAGCACCTTCACTCTGCTTCACAGACAAGGAAACGGGGGCCTAGAGAGGCTAATATATAGATACTCACCGAGTATCCCAGCAGCAGGGCCACAGACTTATGTTCAAAACCAGCTCCAAAACCAGTGTGTTTCCCTTCCACCACACTGTCCCCCAGATCTCCATTTTTCCCAGACCACCACTGCCCTCTTCCACATTCTGAGGCTACAGATGTTTGTCTTCTAGAGAACTCTCTGGGAAGCACCCTCCTCCTTTCCATCACTGAGTCGGGAGCCCACACAGTTCACCATCTCTCCTCCAGGCGCACCATGAAGGTGCCCATGAGTAACAGTGACTGGAAGAGGCTGTACTTACAGTCATCACACCCTGGCTGACCGGAAGCAGTCAATCAGATCCAGCCCACCTCCAGGACAGCTATATGCTGATCTCCGTAGTGGACCTGCATCTGCTCTGAGAATGAGTCAGGGAGGGGCTGGGTAGAGCAAGTATCAATCCAAGCCCACCTAGATCCGCCCACACGTATGCCAGATGTCACTGGGTACACTCCTTCGTGTCCTCCGGAAGCAGATTCCCTTCTCTCCACCTCTCCACTACCCCTTCACCTACGTTCCAAACCTGTCATTCCTGGGTAAGAAGAGAAAGGAATTAAACGTGCGCATCATTTGATTTTAATTGAAGGACTGTTCTATTTCATTGAACTGCTAAGTAAGCTGAACAAGAGATTGTGTTTACATAAGCAAACCCCAAGTCACTATAGACTTGCTGTCACATTAAGTCAATACTTATGAAGGCTCTCTATTTAATTATTCAGTGAGGATTGACTTATTATTGTGTTAAGAGTGTGGTTAGCCTTGAGCTAGGTAGCCAGCCAGCTGAAAGATTTCTTTCAGCTTCCCCTGAATGCTGGTACTGTTCTTGCTGGTACTATAGGTTAGGTTCCCTCCTCTCTCCCTCCTCGCCTCTGCCCTCCCTCCAGCTATGGGGCACACCAGTTCGGGTTCACTTGCCTTCAGTTGGAGACAGCAGGTGGACCCTGTGTGGCTGACCTCGCCTATGATCTTCCTAAGATGGGCAATTTGTCCTGTGACACTGATCCACGCAGTGCCACCAGGTGAATCCCTCTGTTCTTAGCATAGCAGTTCCAGCCTTTGTTCTTCCCATTCCCAACTCTGAGGAGCTCCTGCTCAAAGCCCCGGAGCTTTCCTCACCCTTGTTAGTCCTAGCACTGCCTCCCAACCTTCAACCTCCACAGAATGGGTTCCTCAGTCTCCCCTGTCCATCCAAACCCCATTAGTCCACGGCATACTGTTAGAAAAGCACAAAGACTCGGTTCTTGCATCAGTACGTGCTCTGAACCCTAACAGAAGGAAAATTCAGAGGCAGATGAACCACATAACCTGCAGAAAGGGAGAATGGCACAGTGACTAAGAGCGACTTGGAACCAAGTTACTGGGTTCAGACCCCAGCTCTGCTCATCACAAGGGTAGAGCCTTGGACAATGGATTCAGACCCCTTTCACTGAGCATCCTCATACATTAAACGGTGCTGGTAGGTTCTAGGAAGAGAAACGGAAATTTCCAGAGTGCCTGGAACTATGCCTGGCATGCTGGTCCTAGCTTTCATGAGAGAGCCTCT
The DNA here is from genome assembly GCA_036346955.1 of Dipus sagitta. Lineage (NCBI taxonomy): Eukaryota > Metazoa > Chordata > Mammalia > Rodentia > Dipodidae > Dipus > Dipus sagitta. Next base: position 19,992,650 of record CM070783.1, read on the forward strand.
GGACATCTAGACTAACCCTCCTGAAGGAGAAATCCCTGGGCGTCTACAGCCTATCATGAACCCCCTGAACCCCACCTGTGATTTCCATAATCCCTAACACCTCATATCTCCTCAACTCCTCCTCCTCTCTGGCCACAAACTCATGTGACATTGGTGGAGCCTGTTCTCCAACAATGATGTTTCATGAATCTCCTACATTGCTCATATAGAGCCAAAAATGCCTTCTCCCAACCATGTCCTCCTTAAGAACTCTTCTAGCTCCAAACTTTCCAAACCTAGGTCTCTTAAAAAAAAAAAAAAAATTCTCTGAATGATCTGTCCCATCTCTATCCCAATTCACATTTTTCATATCTACTTCTTCCACTTAACTATATGAGTTCTTTCAAAAAAGAAATCAGCCGGGCATAGTGGCACACGCCTTTAATCCCAGCACTTGGGAGGCAAAGGTAGGAGGATTACTGTGAGTTCGAGGCTACCCTGAGACTACATAGTGAATTCCAGGTCAGCCTGGCCTAGAGTGAGACCCTGCCTTGAAAAACAAAAGAAAAAAAGAAATAGCCTCATTCATGTTTGAATCTTCAGTGCCCACAGGGAGTGTCTGACACACAGCACACTCAGTAGCCACTGGGTAGAGAGAAGAATGGATGAATGAGCGCATGAATTGATAAGCAGATGGATGGATAGAGAGGTGGATTTGTAAGCAGGTGAATGGATGAATGAATGGATGGATAGAAGATGGGTGTTGACTGTATCTAAAAAGTAAGGCTTTCCCCCCGCAAAAAGCAAAGAATCTGAGAAGTCTCCTAACACCTCCCCTTGGGAAACACAATTGCAGGCAGATCTCTGGCTGTCAGCCTGGCAAAGCACATCAGCAGTACAGGGCCCCCACCCCCAGTGAGCCTGTCTTTCCACCTTCCTCTGATCCTGCCTGATGGTTGCTAGGCCTTGGGAACATCTCTCTGCCATCTCTGGTAGTAGCCATCCACTAAAGGAGGCCCTAGTGGCCTGTAAGAATTAACACCCGTCCTTAAGCACCACTCTTAACATGAAGAAGTGCCTTGGGGGCCTACAGAGGAGAAGCCATTGTGCCCCTGTGGGTGAACCAAGGCCGACAAGCAGAAGGGCAAAGGGACCAGTGGCAGGGAAGAGTGTGGGGATCAAACACCCGCTGCTTAGAAGACATAAGTCCTGTAAAACATTACTCCACATACCAGTACTCTAACACACGCCCAAGGAAAGTGGGGGACTAAATGTAATCACATTCGCTAAAGCAGCTCTGAGAAGTAGAACGTGCTATGTACATGTGTGTTACTTTTCTTCCTAAGAATAATAAAAAATAAAAAATAAATAGAATAATAAAAAATAGAACACGCAGTTCAATTTCATCCTAAGTGCCTTTTTCGCCTAGTTAAGGCTTAAAGACAAGCTCCCAGTGCACGCTCCAAAGCAGGGGCGAGGGGACAAGTAAAGGCACAGCAAAGCAGCTGTAGCATGACCCCCGATCCTCCCCCCACCCCGGCTCCCAGGAAGCCATTAGCAGCAGGTGTAGCTGGGGTTTGCTCTTTGAAGGCCCAGGGGGACCTGGGCCTCCAGCCCTGGCTCCCTCCCTGCCTTCCATTCCAGGCCTTCTAGAATGAACTATGTAGACAAATATTTTTCCTATCAGGCAAATATCTGGGCAGCTATGCCACCACTTGGAGTCTTTCTCATTATATAGACTAATGAGAATGCTGTGCTTCTCAGGAGCAATTTATCAAGGCAACATCCATTATAAATGACATTTTTCCTGAACTAACAAAGGACCATGAGGCTGGGAAAACTGGTTAAAAGGAAATGTTTAGCTGATTCCAGAAACCATTTAGGAATTAATTACCCACCCTCTTGCTGGCCAGTGCTTTCTCCCCTCTGTGCTCCTCCACCACCTTGGATCCTCCCCCCCCCCCCACCCTGTCCACCCACCTCCAAACTCCTGAGCCAGGCAGGAGCCTGGGAAGGGGAACTGGCCGGGCTCTCGGGAGCACGCTGCCTTGAGGGGAGGGCAAAGCCTTAAGCAGCAGTGGCGCTGGAGCATATAAGACCAGATTATTTGTGGTCCCAGCTTGCTGATGCAGGATGAAAAACACAGCAAACGGCAGCTGCTGAGCTCAGCCTTTTTTTTTTTTTTTTTTTCCTTTTTCTTCCTTCTTTCCCCTTCGCTGAGGTTAGTGTTTTACAAAACGGGATTTAAAAACTAAAATCTATAAAACTGGGGGCTTCCCACCTGTCAGCATAAGGTCAGGCACACAGAGCGCTGCAACCAGAAAAGACAGAGAAACACACACACACACACACACACACACCTTAATAGATGCACTCAAGGCCACCTACTATTAGGTTAAAAGTTTTCATCTCTCCATGCCCCCAACCAGGTACCCTTTCCCACCCCCCACCTCTTAGGTCTTCTCTCTCTTTGTACCCTTTAGCGCCACAATAGGCACTGTCACAAGTTGGTGGCTAAGACAGCAAAGCTCTCTGTTGCTGGGCACTGCATGCCCAGGGCCAGGTACATGGAGCCACACACAGTGTGGCCCAGGAACACAGTAACCAGATGTAATCCAGAGGGGACACAGCAGACCACTCAGGCCAGGACAAGTGGTCACCGGGCCCTAGTGGGCTAGTCACTTGCTATGTTGCCGACTTTCCTCATCACTAACAGAGTACCTGACGGAAGCAACCTAAGGATCTACTGTGGCTCCTGGTTTAGGGGGTGTCGTCCATCATCGAGGGGAAGGCGCAGGTGGCTGGAGCAGGGGGCTTGTTACATGGGCTTGCTCGCGCCCCACCAAACAGGAAGCAGAGAGCTAGACAGGAAGCAAGGGAGGTGAACCATCTCCAAAGCCCAACCCTCCCTCCCTTAATCCACCAGCTAGACACCATGTTCAAAAGGTTCTACAACCTCCCAAAACGGCTCCACTAGCTAGAGACCAACTGTCCAAATCCACGAGTCTGTGGAGGGAGGGAAAGGACATTTCACAACCCGACCATAACATTTTCTCTCTCCAGAAACTTCTACTGTACAGAAGTAACCTTCAGAACTGTGATGCTTCTGAGAATTTGAACTGTAGTTTCTGGGTTCAACCAAAGTCAGCTTTCACGATAGAGCAGAAAAAAAATGGGGACAGCTATGTGGTGATATAACACCATGCAAAAAGAGGCAAAGAAGGCTCTTCCTTAGTCCACTCGGCATTTGAATATATTATCTTAAGGCCTTCAGATTTAGGCACCAGGCAAATTTCTTCACTTCTACTGGGGCCTCTCATACATGGCCCGTAAGACATAAGACTCTGCTATGGTGGAGGCGCAAGGAATGAACACAGGACATAGGGATTCAAGATACAGAAAAAAGAAATGCCTGAGTAGAAATGAAGACACAGGAGAGGGCAGAACCAGGGAGAGAAGACAGACAGACCGGCAAGGCTGATGGTACTGGAGAAAGTGAGAGATGGATCAGGTAACGGGTTGGTACAGATGAGCAAGTCCCAGAAGAGCTTCCCTAGAGGGTCAAGACGCATGAACAGAGACCTTTTCAGGGCACTCAGGCTCTAGCCTGGGGTGGGAGGAGACACCTGAGGGACTACAGCCAGTCAGCTTACTCTCCTCAAAGGGTATAACATGCAGGGTTTTCCAGGCCTGCTTGTGAGAGGGAGTTGGGTAGCTTTGTTAGGCAGTTAGGGTGACTGGGCCCCTAAATGGATCCTTGCAGTCTCCACTTTGCTACAGACCAAAGCATGATCTGACTTCGTATCTCTTCCCTCTATCTGTTTTCCCACAAACAACCCAGGGTCCCTCCTGGGAAGGAGGTCTTCATTCCTAGGATTTAATCCTAACACTGTGGTTGGTCAAGTTCAGCCCCCTGAACTTGGCATCATGGCTAGCCTCTTCCGGAGTCAGCCCCTAGCCCAGACCAACTGGCTGGCTGTCCGGCTCACCTAAGCCAAAAGGTAGGGCCTACCACCATGAGGTTATGAATACATTTACATTTCTGGGCTGCCTGACCACTCCTGAACCTCCAGGTTCTACTTGCTGAGTTTCCTCTTGTCTCGGCCAGGCTGTGCTGAGACGAGGGGAGACCCCCCAACCCCTACTCCCTCATGGGCTCTTTACCCCCTCCAAATGGCAGAAGCTCTTGGTACTTTCTTTTCTTACGTCTCCCTCTTTGTACGTTTCTTCCAGACTCACCACAAGGGCTCTCAGACAACATGGGTGTATTCATTTCCCTTCCACTGGTTCTGTACTTCTCTCAATAAATATAATAATTTAGCCGGATGTGGTGGCGCATGCCTTTAATCCCAGCACTTGGGAGGCAGATGTAGGAGGATTGCTGGGAGTTCAAGGCCACCCTGAGACTACATAGTGAATTTCAGGTCAGCCTGAGCTACAGTGAGGCCCTACCTCGGGAAAAAAAATTTAAAAATTATATATATAATTTAATAATTATCCTTCTCAGTTTGATTTGCCCAATTCTTTGGTTAAATGCAAATGTGAACCCAGGGTTTGGGGTTCAAGGACTTAATACCACGTTACACTAGGCCCCAGTGAAAACTTTGAAGCAAAAGGTGTATCTCAGGCTGAAGGGATGGCTTAGCGGTTGAGGCGTTTGCCTGCAAAGTCAAAGTCAATTCCCCAGGACCCACTTTAGCCAGATGCACAAGGGGGCACATGTGTCTGGAGTTCGTTTGCAGTGGCTGGAGGCCCTGGTGTGCCCATTCTCTCCCTCTCTCTCTCTCTCTCCCTCTCTCTCTCTCTCTCTCTCTCTGTGTGTGTCAAATAAATAAATTTTTTTAAGTCAAAAAAAAAAAGGTGTATCTCCCAGACTGCTTATTCAGTCCTCTTCCCACTAGTCCAGAAAAGGGGTTCACCTTAGTATCACTGGACACTGGCACTTCCTGTGAAATAACTCCACTTCCTTCATCCCACTTCTGGGTGGGTAACAGCGACACACCGGGAGGTAGAAGATACACACTGACTCAACAAACAAAACCCCCATGGAGAAAACGAGGGTCACCTGCACAAGCAGGCTTAGTGTCACAGAGCCCCCGGGGGGTGGGGAGCAAATCAGGGTGAAAACCTCTGACCCAGGTCTCGGGAATATTCCTTCTGCATCCTGCACAGGGAGGGAACCTGTCCCTGACGGTGGCTCACCGAAGATGGACCTCTACGGGAGCTGATTGTTTCTTGGTGTCACTTTCACTGTCCCTTGTCCTTCTGGAAGGGCAGATGACCTTATAGATAGCCTACATTTCATGCAGGTATGGCTAGAGGTACTGGGGGGTGAAAAACAAGACTGAATTCCACTGCTCATCATTCTGGCATGGAGAGCAGTAAATTCTGATAGGCAAAAATCCACAGCACTGGGGAAAGTCGATCAGCTGTCAAGATGCCCAGTGGATACACTCTGCTGTACTAGGAGTCTGCAAATAATGGGCTGGTCAGCATAGTGTAGGAAGCTATAGACAGAGTGCATCTAAACCAGGAGATGAAACGGGAATGGCGTTCGAGATCACATGGCTGTTGATCTGCAAGTAAAGGAGCCTGCAAGGCATGGAGTCTGTTGTTTTTTGTTTGTTTGTTTGGTTGGTTGGTTGGTTTTTTTGGTTTTTCAAGGTAGGGTCTCACTCTGGCCCAGGCTGACCTGGAATTCACTATGTAGTCATGTAGTCTCAGGGTAGCCTTGAACTCAGGGAGATCCTCCTACCTCTGCCTCCCGAGCGCTGGGATTAAAGGCGTGCGCCACCATGCCCGGCTTTGGGGCCTGATGTTTTAACAGAAGACCCAGACGATGAGAGATCCATGTGCAAAGAACGGATTATAAAGGAAATAAAGGTGAATCATGCCCCAGGGGTATTTAGGAGTTGGTAAGCCTCTAGCTTCTGGGTCGTCGGCGACGGTGATACAAGGTGAGAAACAGAGGAAGAAGATCCAGCAACCTGTTGTGGTCTGAATGTGAAATGTCCCCCATAGGGGCGTGGGTTTCAGCACTTGGCCCCAGCTGGCAGCTCTGCTTGCAAAGTTTGTGGAACGATCTGGAGGTGGAGCCTTGCTAGAGGAAGCAGGTCACCACGGGGGGTGGACCTTGAAGTTTTGTAGTCCAGCCTACGTCCTGTTCGTCTTTCTGCGTCCTGACCATGTGTGCAGTCCTGCCCCCAATGCCTTCCCACCATGATCGACTGTTCTCCCTGGAGGCGTAAGCTGAAATAAACCTTTCCTTTATTAAGCTAATTCTTGACAGATATTTGGTCATAAGCAATGAGTAAAGCAATACACTCCCACAGACTCAAATACTGGTGGCCACATACTGCCATCACGGAGCGCCCCTGCAGGACATGTTCTGTGTCCTGCCTAGGTTGCAGTGCCACTGTGAGGCCCACGCACCAACCAGGGACACTGGCCTTCCGAGTGTCCAAGGTTTGCTACCGCTCACTGTCACACCACAGACCTTCTTGAATCCATCCTTCCTGTCTGATCCTGCTCTAAAGGGGAGCAGAAGGGATGGCCGCAAAGCAAAGGAAAGGCTGTCATCTGGACGTCCATCCACAAAGCACAGCCAGACGTTCTGAAGAGGTGACAGAGCCAAAGACCAATACTGGTGGGTCCCAAAGAAGATTTCAGTTATTCCCAAAACGATGCCCTCACACAGAATGAGACCTTTAGAGCAGCTCTAAGTATAAGCCCATGGGCTACCATGGTCAGTGACAGGAGACCAAAAAGGCTGAGGTGACTTCAAGAGGGTAAGAACACCAAGGCAGAAGCTGTACATGGAAACCCAGTGGCCAGTGCCAGGCTGGAAAAAGCCGCCCGGATGCTGAGCCAGCCCAGACACTTGGGCTGAAACCTGTACTTTGCAAACTAGCATTTTTGTTCTGTTTATGTTTTCTGTGATTATTTCCTTTTAGTCCTGCCTTTGTATTTACTGAAAGAACTACCAAACTAATAATAAATCATCACAGCTAACAATTTTGAGTGTTTACTATGTGTCTGCTAAGCACTTCTAAAAGCATTAACGTATTTAAATCCTTGTAAGCACCCTGAGACAGACAGGTAGTGCACAATTCCCCACTTGACAGAGAAGGAGGCTGATGCTTAGAAATGCCCAGTGGAGCCAGGCGTGGTGGTGCACGCCTTTAATCCCAGCACTGGGGAGGCTGAGGCAGGAGGACTGCCGTGAGTTCGAGGCCACCCTGAGACTACATAGTGAATTCCAAGTCAGCTCACTCTAGAGCAAGACTCCACATCAAAAACCCAAAAAATAAAAGAAAAGAAATGCCCAATGGCTTGTGGCATCACTGGGAAGTGCTGGAGCTGCACTTGAACCTGGGTCTATGTGTGCAGCTAAGGCCAAGCCTACTGGCCCCTTCAGAAGCGTGGGTGGGTTTGGCTAAGTCAATGCATCGCCCTTATGGGTGGTAGGCAGGGCGGTGGCAGCAGAATCTCTGGGTGAAGCATGAAAGGGAGGCTGATGGTCACAGGGCAGACAAGACAATGCAAAACCTCAGATGCAATGGCTTTCTTCTTGAATGTTAGGTCTGGACTCACCCAAGGGGTGCTAAGCTTTCTTATCATGAGGAAAGTTGACTCCATTTAGGGTGACAACGTATCTGCTGTAGGTCTTTTCCCTTAAACTATGCTTTCTCCAACCCCTTCCTCAGTCTAGAACACCCCACTAACCCTGACCTTCTCTCCAACACGCCTTCCTCAAAAGGCCCTCCTGAGCCTTTCTCAGCTTTCGCCAGTAGCAACTGCCCCTAAGCCCCTCCTATCAGCCTCTCAGAGCCAGAATCTTTGTCATAAAGTCTGCCAGGGCCACCAGCTTTAGGGGGAGCACAGTGACAAGACAGCTGATGACCCCCCACTAAGTGTGTGAGTCCCTGCTTCACTGTATTATTTTCCTGTGGTGGCCCTAAGAAATTACCACACACTATGTGGCTTAAAATGCCAGCTCCTTGGTCTGGGCAAACAGTTCAGTGGGTAAAGTGCTGGGTGCACAAACATGGCAACCTGAGTTTGGATCCCCAGCACCTACCTGGTAAAAACCGGGTGTCGAGGACTGGAGAAATTGGCTCAGTGGTTAAAGGCACTTACTTGCAAAGCTTGACCACCCAGGTTCAATTCCCCAGTAACCACGTAAAGTCAGATGCACAAAGTGGCGCGTGCCTCTGGACTCCATTTGCAGTGGCAGAAGGCACTGGCATGCCCGTTCCCTATCTATCATCTATGCTTATAAATACATAATATTTTTTAAAAGTCAGATGTACTGGTAGAGTATAATCCCAACACTGGTGAGGCAAAGACAAGAGAAGCCACGAGGCTTGCTGACCAGCCAATCTACTCAAAACAGTGAAGTCCACATTGACTGACAGACCCTATCACAAAAATCACGATGGAGAGTGATGAAGGAAGACATTTAACATGGACCTCTGGCCTCCACATGCGCATACACGTGCGCATACACATATTCATATGCACTCATCCACATGAACATGTACATACACAACACATGATAGATACATAGATAGATAGATAGATAGATAGATAGATAGATAGATAGATAGATAGATAGATAGACAGACAGATAGATGAGCCTATGACCTCCCCTAGTCTCCTAATCCTTGAGGCTGGAAGCCCAAGACATTGGTGTCTACAAGGGCCAGGCTCCCTTTGAAAGCTCCACAATGGGACCTGCCTGCCTCTCCCCTCTTCTAGTAGTACTGGGTTCCTTGGCTCGTGGTGGCATCACTCCAGTCTCTGTGCGCACTGGCATGCTTCCCTCTTCCATGTCTACCCCTGCATCCTCCTATCTTCTCACATGGACACCAGCCATTGGATTTAAGGTCCCTGCTAGTGCAGAATGCTCCCATCCTAACGGATTCCATCTGCAAAGCCCCTATTTCCAAGTTAAGACCACACTCTGAAGTTCTGGGAAGACATGAATTTG